>CM072820.1:4544639-5144639 GCA_036937905.1 Salvia rosmarinus | reverse complement strand
AATATTTACTGTAGTAATATATAGATACAATGTAATAATGTACGTATACACTCACCAAAACCCTAGTTCGTTACTCTGCGTTTCAGCCTGCTGCTTTTCTTGTCTCCGCCCTTCAACTGTGGCGTCTCATTTCTTATTGAGACGATTTGCTCTTCGTCGCTCCATATCTCCTTTTTCTGTTTATTTTCCAATTTCACACTTCATTCCTAGCAAATCGAGGTTTGTCCTTTTACTATTTTTGTTATGAAATTTCTGTTGAATTTTGCTGCTTTTATGTTGTTCGCTGCGTGTGCATTAAATCTAATGAGAATTTTGAAGTTCTCTTATCAGTGTGGATTTTTCTGGCATTTCCTGAGAAAAATATTTCATTTTGTTTTTCTAATCCTATCTTCTTTCTGTGTCTGCCCTTTCTGATTTTTATATTGTGATTGAACACTGAAATTAAGGTAAGTTTGTATTTGGTTTGCTTGGTAATGGTTTGATCTGGTGTGACTTGATTTTATCTTGTTTGTTTTTTGGGGCATTATGTACTGGTTATTTATATGTAATTTTAGCTGCCCCTCTCATTTTCTGCTGAGATGTCTGATTTTGGGATAGAGTGTTTTGATTATTAATAAATTACTAAGTGTGTGTATATAGGCGATCTGTATTTGGTTTTCTGCAAATTTGTGTTAATTTTGTTTATATATCTTGGACTGACCTTCTCTTTACGGCTCTTGATTTATAGTTTTTGTTGCCTAGCCGGTAAGGACATGGCGGAAGAAACTGGAAAGAGCTTTGCTCGAAGGGACCGTCTGTTGGAAATCGAATCACAGGTCCAGAAGTGGTGGTCCGAGGGTGATGTGTTTCGGGCTGATCCGAAGGACTCCGCACCCAAAGCTGGGGAGAAGTTCTTCGGCAATTTTCCATTCCCTTACATGAATGGACACCTCCATTTGGGCCATGCATTTTCTCTTTCCAAGCTTGAATTTGCTGCCGCCTATCATAGATTGAGGGGAGCAAATGTGTTGTTGCCTTTCGGTTTCCATTGTACTGGGATGCCCATTAAGGCTTCTGCTGATAAGCTCACTAGGGAGATCGAGAAGTTTGGGAACCCGCCAGTGTTTCCAGTCGTCAAAGACGAGGAAATTGCTGAGCCAGAGGCAAAGCCAGAGGGTGAGAGTGAAGGGGGCCAAAATCAAGCAGGTGGTAAATTTAAGGGTAAGAAATCGAAGACTGTTGCTAAGACTGGTGTTGTGAAGTATCAGTGGGAGATTATGCAGAGCTATGGTCTGACTGATGAGGAGATTGCCAAGTTCACGAACCCGTATCATTGGCTGACCTTTTTTCCACCTCTGGCCATAGATGATTTGAAGGCTTTTGGGTTGGGATGTGATTGGAGGCGCACATTTATCACTACCGATATGAATCCATATTTTGATTCATTTGTTAGGTGGCAGATGAGGAAACTGAAAGAAAGGGGTAAGATAGTAAAGGACTTGCGATATACAATATATTCACCATTGGATGGTCAGCCCTGTGCTGATCATGATCGAGCTTCTGGGGAAGGTGTCATCCCTCAGGAGTATACTCTCATAAAAATGGAGGTTGTTTCGCCTTTTCCACCAAAGATGAGTGCTCTGGAGGGGAAAAAGGTGTACCTTGCCGCCGCAACGTTGAGACCAGAGACGATGTATGGGCAAACAAATTGTTGGGTGTTGCCAGATGGGAAGTATGGGGCCTTTGAGATTAATGAAACTGATGTGTTTATTTTGACGAAAAGAGCAGCCCTGAATTTGGCTTATCAGAAGCTGTCTCATGTTCCTGAGAAACCTACTTGCTTGCTTGAATTGACTGGTCAAGACCTTATGGGTTTACCTTTGAGATCCCGTTAGCATATAATGATATTATATACACTCTACCCATGTTATCAGTGCTGACAGACAAGGGTACTGGAATTGTTACTAGTGTCCCAAGTGATTCTCCGATGATTACATGGCTCTCCATGATTTGAAAGCAAAACCGGCATTCAGAGCCAAATACGGGTGAAGGACGAGTGGGTTTTGCCGTTTGAGATCATACCAATCATCCACCATCCTGATTTCGTGACAAGTCCGCTGAGAGAATATGCATTGAGAAAAGATCAAAAGCCAGAATGAGAGAGAAGCTTGATGAGGCCAAGAAAATAATCTACAAGGGAGGGTTCTACGAGGAACCATGATTGCTGGAGAGTATGCTGGAATGAAAGTTCAGGAGGCTAAAAGTTTGATTAGGGCTAAGCTTCTAGAGCAGGGACAAGCTGTGGTCTACAGCGAGCCAGAAAAGAAGGTCATGTCAAGATCCGGGATGAGTGTGTTGTTGCATTGACTGATCAGTGGTACATCACATATGGAGAAGAAGAATGGAGGAAGGCTGCAGAGGAGTGCTTGGCTGGCATGAATCTTTACTCAGAGGAGGCACGTCATGGCTTTGAGCACACCTTGAGCTGGCTGAATCAGTGGGCATGCTCGCGTAATTTCGGTCTTGGAACTCGTATTCCTTGGGACGAGGACTTTCTGGTGGAGTCTCTGTCCGATTCAACTCTTTATATGGCTTATTACACAGTAGCTCATATTCTGCAGGGAGGTGATATGTATGGAGGTAACCGGTCTTTGGTGAAGCCGGAGCAACTGACTGACGAGGTATGGGATTTTGTGTTTCTCAGTGGTCCTTATCCTAAATCCTCGGATCTGCCTTCTTCTCTTCTTAATAAGATGAAGCAAGAATTCGAGTATTGGTATCCGTTTGATCTTAGAGTTTCTGGGAAGGATCTCATTCAGAATCATTTGACCTTCTGTATTTATAATCACACTGCAATCATGCCCAAGCATCATTGGCCTCGGGGCTTCAGATGCAACGGTCACATTATGCTGAACGCTGAGAAGATGTCAAAGTCGACCGGGAATTTCAGGACAGTTCGTGAAGCTATTGAAGAGTTTTCAGCTGATGCAACGAGATTCTCGCTTGCAGATGCAGGTGACGGAATGGATGATGCTAACTTTGTGTTTGAGACTGCGAATGCTGCAATTCTGCGTCTGACAAAAGAGATTGCATGGATGGAGGAAGTCATTGCTGCAGAGTCGTCTTTGCGAAGTGGGGCACCTGCCATATATGCCGATCATGTCTTTGCAAATGAGATAAATATAGCAGCCCAGGTGACGGATAAGAACTATAACGAGTGCATGTTTCGGGAAGCTTTGAAGACCGGCTTCTATGATCTTCAGGCGGCGAGGGACGAGTATAGGCTATCTTGTGGGGCAGGAGGGATGAACCGTGATTTATTGTGGCGATTTATGGATGTCCAGACGCGTCTTATTGCTCCAATCTGCCTGCATTATGCTGAATATGTCTGGAAGGAGCTTCTGAAGAAGGATGGATATGTGGTGAAAGCCGGGTGGCCTAAGGCCGATTCACCCGATCTCACCCTGAAAAAAGCGAATAAATATTTGCAGGATTCGATTGTCTCCATGAGGAAGCTCTTGCAGAAGCAGGTTTCTGGTTCAAAGAAAGGTAAAGCTAGCACAACGACTATTCAGAATAAGCCCACAACAGGGTTGATATATGTGAACGAGCAGTATGATGGGTGGAAAAAGGAATGCTTGAACATACTCCAGAGGAAATATGATGCTGCAACTGGCACCTTCGCACCTGACCAAGAGATCCTCACCGAACTACAGAAAAGTGAAGTTGGTCAGTCGGGCAATTTCAAGCAAATACAGAAGCTTTGTATGCCGTTCTTGAGGTTCAAGAAGGATGAAGTTAAGGCTGTTGGTGTTCACGCATTGGATCTGAAGCTGCCTTTTGGCGAGATTGAGGTTCTGAAGGAGAATCTCGAACTGATACAGCGACAGTTGGGGCTTGAACGTGTGGAAGTCTTGTCTGCAGCGGATGCTGATGCCGTTGCTCGTGCTGGGGACCATGCGTCTGTTTTGAATTCCAACCCGCCATCGCCCGGAGTCCCTACTTCGATCTTTCTGAACTGATCGCGAAAAGTTTCTCCTTTCCTTCGTCTCGAAAGAGGAGTAGAAAACAGGTAGTTTTGTAGCATGTATCTTGGGTTCTTGGTTTTCAACATTGGTTTGTTTGAGTTTTGACAATCCATTTTGTTAAACTTTGTTGCTTTAACTTTTATTTTTTTTTCTCCCACTTCTTGTAGCATTCTGAAGGTTTCATCCTCGTCGTATACTGCATTTTCTTTATACTAAATAAACTACCAGCAATTTTACAGGCATGTTGGTGCTAGTTTTTAGGTCATTTTCATAGATTTTTAGTTTGCATTAAGTTTATTGCTCTTTGGCTTGTGTGAAACAGAGCAGTCCTAATCCTTTCTTGGTAAGCAATTAGGATTTTATTGAATTTGTGACACGTGTTTATATCGATGTTATGTATATCAGTTTTTCTAATATGGACATATATCGTAAAATTGGTAGGAACGACCAATTTTATTTGTTTTATCATGGTTTGATTGTTTTGTAATTTCATGGGTATGCTTGTAATTTGGAGTATCCAATCCACATGCCGCAGTACCCAAATTTTAAATTTTGAGTACGAAATCAAATAAATTTGTAAATTGTACTCCATCCGTTCATTTATTGTTGGTTTGTTTTTTGGTTGTCTCATTATTTTTGGTTCGTTCCAAAAAGGAAATAATTTTATATTAAAAAGTACATCAAATTTCGTGTCATACACTATTTTACATATAAAACACAAGTTTTTTTAATCTACGTGTAAAAAGAAAGGAGCTAATAATATTTGATGAAGGGAGTATCAAACATGTAGATTGATATGTTTTTTTGTCAATTAAATATAGAAATTTAAAGATCGTATTACAATAGACTCGAAATCGAGACATTTGATTTGAATTAGGATTGGCAATTCGTGCGTATCGGGTCGTTATCGTGTTGACACGATAAGGTCAAACATGAACACGACACGAAATGTACTGATACGGGCACGATACGAACACGAATATGACATTATTTTTTTCGTGTTGACACGACACTAGGGATGGCAATCCGATCGGGCGGGCACGGATAGTGCCGAACCACTTCTGTACCCGCGAAAATGATCCCCGCCCGCGATCCACCCGCGACCCGCGACGGGTAGGAGATTCCCACCATACCCACGATCCGCGGGTACCCGCGGGTTGGCGGATACCAACGAACCCGTCACCCGACGGGTATCCGTCACATGTCTCCCGCGGACTACCTGCGAAACCTTCACCCGCGGACCACCCGCGACCCGCGAAACCAATCATTTCAAAAAACACAAAAATATCACTAACAAATTCATAAATCATAAAGTTCAAATCCACAATTCTACATTCAAATCCATAAAGTTCAAATCCACAAATCATAAAATATTAATATCTTATCATAAAATAATTATTATACGAATAGTTTTTCGTGGGTAATTCATGGGTATTTTTACGGGTAGAATTCGCGGGTATACCGGTTTGCGGGTACGGGTATTGTCAAACCATTTTCTTACCCGCGAGGTAAACGGGTCCTAGTTTTCAACCACGAACATACCCGCGGGTATGAAATGCACACCAAACCGTGAATAATCGGGCGGATACCCACGGGTATTGGGTACCTGCGGGTCGATTGCCATCCTTACACGACAAGACACGACACGAAACAACAAATTCAAATAAAAATTAGAAAATAATTTAATAAAAAAATAAAAATATATAAAATATAATTAACTTAATATTAAATATATATAAATATTATCGAATTACACGAAACGACACGATTTGACACGAATACGAATGTAACACGAAAATTATCGTGTTACACGAACACGAAATGGATCCGACACGAAATTATCGTGTCCTTATCGTGTCAACACGATAAGGATACGAACACAATAAGACTGAACATTAACCTATTAATTTTGTGAGTGTTCGTATTGTTAGGATCGGGTCGAAAAACGCAGCAGAAATTAAAATTTTTCGAACGAATAAATGAAACAAAATTATTTCATTTTAACGATTTTGACGACTTCACGTTAACATGATGTAAGGTATTTAACGATCGAATCATTGCATACCTTTTCGCACTCCGTTTGATGTAGAGATTAGAAACAATCAATTGCTCGTCTTCCAAACTCGCAGGGATCCAAACGTCTCCCCTCTATCAAGTCCACACTTGGTAGAACGAATCAAATGCACAATTTTTCGCTAGTAAAATTGAACACACTCTTGATAGAAAAATCAAAAGAAGAAGAAGTATTGTTGAAAAAAAACAAAAGGAATGATTCACGTCACTTTGTTTTTCATATAAGGAATAGAAAACCATCATTCTTAATAGTATAAGAAACGTTTCTTATTAATAATCATTAATACCATATCAATGATAATTAACTCTCATAATTAAGGAATCAAATCCTTCTTTATCAACGTGATATACTATAAAGAAAATCCCTTCTTATTCTTCTCTTTTATATATCTATATATATATATATATAAACTGATTTTTCTAGATTCAAAATTAACCGAATTAATTTTATATCTATTTAAATTAATCTAATTAATTTAATATAGAATTAGACTTGGTAATCAATTATATTCAACTAAATAAATTTAATTGAATATCTAATTTAACATATTAAATTAGAACAAATCTCAATTAATTAATCATCATTAATTAATCGGATTCAACTATTGAATCAATTCAATTGACACGTTCTAGCTTTTCGTGTGTGACCCTCTTATGTTCACGACTAGCACTAGTAATAGGCTTGTAACAAATTGCAACTTAAACAAATAACATTTATTCAATTAATTTATCCAATAAATTAATTTACTTGAAATTAACTCTTTAATTTCAAGAACCTATAAACCATGGGAACATCTAGCAAGTAGCATGGCCACCTAGTACTAGGTGAAATAACGAGTAAACCTATTTTAAATATGAATCGTCATACACGTACGGTCCTTCTATTATCTAATCTCCAAATTGGATATTGAGTATGGAATTAAATCGAAAACTCAAAACAATCCAATAGTTACATTTTCATTCAAATTCAATAACTCTTTAATGAATCATTATTCATCGTGCCTTGGCCAAGTTCTTCGAGTTATTAACAATGAAAACTGTAGAAGATTCTCTCGTCTTAAACAAGTAATAGATTCTTTATCGACCACGCATTAATCTCCATATTTATTCATATCGCATCCAACATAAAATCTTTAACGATTGTCTAGCAATCAGATAATATATCAAAATAAAATAGAACTCGTACAAGATTACTATGGTGTCTCAAGTCAAAGGACTAATCATGTACTATTATATATTAGAAATTCTTATTTCGATAAAATGAATTCCATATAAGAATTTCTAGCGGGTCAGTTCGGTGTACTTGTTCTCTAACAAACACCCACGTATATACACTTACGTCAACTACGTTAATATTGATGAAACGCAATATTCTCATCTTATGAGTGTGTATCATACATGCGAGTTATTTCCAACAATTCAATGTCCTGTCTTGAATAGTCATTTCACTCGGAACTAATTTTAAGACCAAAGCTTCAAAGACATATTTCATAATCACCATCATATGCGTGACCATATCTTATAACTTATCATGGTCTAAGGACTTTATCTAAAGTACATAAATTATTAATAACAAATACAATAGATAAATAAATGCATTTATTAATATAAATTCCAATAAGATTGATTTTACAAATTCATTAAAAAGTAAAAACGATCAATCTAATTGGTGCGCCGCGTGTAACTCTTTCAATCTCCCACTCGCCCTAGCACCAATCACCACGTATCTTAGACCCATCTTTTCAAGATGTCCTTGAATACTTTCGTGACAAAGGTTTAGTTAGCGGATCGCTACATTTTACGCCAAGCAACTCGCTCCACAACGAAATCACCTCTACCAATGATTTCTCGAATCAGTGGTATCTTCTCATAATGTGTTTGGATCTTTGATGAGATCTTGGTTCTTTAGCTTATGTAATAGCTCCATTTTTATTACAAGATATGTCATGGATCAACGGTGAAGGAATTACACCCAACTCTTGAATGAAATTCCTTATCCAAACGGCTTCTTTGCGCATCGATGCAAAGAATATATTCAGCTTCAGTGGTTGAATCAACAACTGTTTCTTGCTTGGAACTTTTCCAACAAATTGCTCCACCATTCAAAGTGAATATAAACCCGACATAGATTTGGAGTCATCTTTATCGATGAAAACTAGAGTCGGTGAAAGCCTCTAATTTCAGTTCCCATTTCAGTAGATCAAAAATAAATCCTTAGTTCTTCTCAAGTACTTAAGGATTGATTTACGACCTTCCAATGCTCTTCGCTGGATTAGGCGATATCCGCCGTGACACTCGAGCATGTGCGACATCGGTCGTGTACATAACATGGCGTACATAATACTTCCTATTGCGAAGCATAAGGCACGCGTCATTTTTTTCTCTCTCTTGAGTCCGGGGACATTGCCTTAGAGAGTGAAACACCATGACTCATTGGCAAGTATCCACGCTTGGATTCTTCCATGCTAAACCTTTTTAACATTTTGTCTACGTACATGGACTGAGATAATCCAATCATCCTTCTTGATCTATCTCGATAGATTTTAATTCCAATGATGAAAGATGCATCTCCTAAGTCCTTTATGGAGAATTGTTTTGACAACCAAATTCTTGTTGATTGCATCATTCCTACATCATTACCAATGATTAGGATGTCATCAACATAAAGCACAACAAACACCATCGCGCCCCACTAACTTTCTTATACACACATGGCTCTTCCGGATTCTTTTGAAAACCAAACGCTTTGATTGTTTCATCGAATCGGATATTCCACTTCTTGAAGCTTGTTTAAGTCCATAAATTGATCTTTGAGTTTACAAACCTTTTGTTCATTCCCTTAGATACAAAGCCTTCGTCGCACCATATAAATATCCTCCTTAATGTTTCCATTAAGGAATGCAGTCTTTACATCCATTTGCCATATTTCATAGTCATAATATGCAGCTATGGCAAGCAGAGTTCGAATGGACTTAAGCATCGCAACTGGTGAAAAAGTTTCCTCATAGTCAATGCCTTCCTTCTGAGTATAACCTTTTGCAACCAGACGAGCTTTATAGGTAGCCACATTTCCATCTACTCCAAGCTTTCGCTTGAAAATCCACTTGCAACCAATAGGAATAATTCCAAATGGTAGATCCACCAAGATCCATACCTTGTTAAAGTACACGGAATCCATTTCGGATTGCATAGCTTCTAGCCACTTACCTCGTTCAATATCTTTTATTGCCTCAGAATAAGTTCTTGGATCAATATCCATAGGTTGTTCTACCTCATTGTTTTCCATCAATAAGTTCAACCTATCAGGTGGCTTTGAAACTCTTGTGGACTTTTGACGAGGTTGTGCATAAGAAGTTTCACCTTTCGTTGATTGAGTATTTTCTGCCACAACATGGACACTTTGTGGTTCTTGAGTTTCATTAAGTTCTACAATCCTATCACTTCTGTCAGACAGAAATTCTTCCTCAAGGAAAGTAGTATTTCTCGAAACAAACATCTTTTGTTCCGAGGGATCATAGAAATAATATCCAATAGACTCTTTTGGATATCCCACAAATTTACTTAAGGTGGATCTCATATCCAACTTATCTCCCATTAACTGCTTCACATAAGAAGTACACCCCCATATCCTAAGATATTTATACGAAGGTGTTTTGCCAAACCATAATTCATATGGTGTTTTAGGTACTGCTTTAGATGACACTCTATTTAATAGATGTGCGGCTGTTTCTAAAGCATATCCCCAAAACGAAAGAGGTAATGAAGTGAAGCCCATCATAGATCACACCATGTCTAACAAGGTTCGATTTCTACGCTCTGACACTCCATTGAGTTGAGGAGTGATAGGAGGCGTCCACTGTGATAGAATCACATTCACTTTTAGATAATCAAGAAACACACCGTTTAAGTATTCACCTCCTCGATCAGATCGAAGAATTTTAATACTTGAGCCAGTTTGTTTTTCCACTTCTTGTCTGAATTCTTTGAACTTTTCAAATACTTCAGATTTGTGTCTTATCAAGTACACATAACCGTACCTAGAGTAATCGTCGGTAAAGGTTACAAAATAGTGATAGTTCCCACGGGCACTAACACTTAGTGGTCCACAAACATCTGTATGGATCAAATCCAATAAATGTTGAGCTCGCCCACTTGTCCAACAAATGGTGATATAGTCATTTTCCTTTGAGACAAGATTCACAAGTTGCCAACTTTGCTCATTTGAAAGACCAAGCAAATTAGACAATTGATTCATTCTTTCTCGAAATATGACCCAATCTCGAAAAGTGCCACAACTCTATGGAACTACGATCATCTAACTTTCTTTTACTTTGTTGAATATGCAAAATAAGGTTTTGTGGCATAATAGTATAAAGACCATTAACCAATACACTAGAATAAATTAAAGAAACATCCTTCAAGATAGAACATATTCCACCTTTATTGAAAATTCATAACTTTCTATCCAAAACCGGAATAGAAATGATGTTCTTAATTAAACTAGGTACGTAAAAACAATTGTTCAAAACAATTTTAAAACCAATATCAAGAGCTAAGTAAACAGTTCCTACAGCTAAGACAGCAACTCTTGCTCCATTGCCCATACGTAGAACTGTCTCACCTTTGCTCAACTTCTTAGTTCCCACCATTACCTGTAAATCATTACAAAGATGTGAGGAACAACCGGTATCCAATACCCATGAAGTATCGTTAATCGATAAGTTAACTTCAACATAGTATATACCGAACCCTTCAGCTTGCAAGATACTCTTGCAATTCCTCTTCCAATGCCCCCGCTTGTTGCGAAATGGCAAGTGTCATGGATTGAGTATTTTCTTTTCTTCCCAACTTCACCCCGTGCCTTCAACTTGTTTGGTTTAGATGAACCTTTCATTATCCCTTTCCTTCCCCTTATATGTCTTAGCCTTTGGAGCTTTATTTAGGAGGAGGAACCAACAAGAAAAACAGCTTGTCCTTTTCATAGTGGACTCAGAATACTAGCATATTGACAAGTTCGGAAGACTAGTTGTCATGCTATGCATAGTGAAGTTGACGACAAAAGTGTCAAATGATGGTGGCAAAGATTGCAACATGAGATCAGTTTGCAATTCAGCTTCAATCTCGACTCCTAGAGATCCCAACCTTTCCATAAGAGCTATCATCTTCAGCCCATGAGTTTGGACTGAAGAGCCCTCAGTCATACGACACTGGAAAAGTTCCTTAGATATCGTATATCTTTGTTGTCGAATACTTTCACCGTACAACCTTTGTAAACGGATAAGGACCTCATAAGCCGTAGCCACACCTTCATTTTGCCTTTGAAGTTCATTTGACATCGATGCAAGCATGTAGCAACGAACTCGCAAATCGTCATCAACATGACTTTGGTACTTGTAAGTACATCATTTGCGGCGTCGTCGCAGGTTTTTCAGGCATTGGGGCATCCAAGACATAAGCCTTCTTTTCGGAATTTAGAACAGTTCTCAAATTCCGAACCCAATCAACATAGTTCGGACCAAGAAGTTTGTTTTGGTCAAGAATCGAGGATAATGGATTTTTCATCATTTTACGCACAAACTACAAATAAGATGCGAAAATTAGCGGACTATGGAAAAATATATTCAATTAATATAAGGTCTTTAATAATTAATTGGCCCCACTATTTTATTCAAATTTCATAACCCCAAATAGAATTGGAAATCAAATTTCCTAGTAGGAATTGAGGTCCAAAAAATATTTCATAATTCAATATTATGAAGATATGAAATATTTTTATCGGTGGTCAACTCTTTGACGATTATATCTCTATATAACCCTCAATTTTGTTTTACCTCACCTTTTCTATATACCCCAATTTTATGAGCCCATATAGTACTAAGTGTCAAGTTGTTCTATCAAACATCCATGTAAATAGAGTGCCAATATGTCCCACGACTCATGGACAACATATTGGTAAATCTATTTCATGAGCATCTCTATACTTAGTAATAATACACGCGCTTTCCATCACCAAATCACTACATGACTCATGACAAGTAATATAGTGTGGTAGCATCTCATGTTATTACTTTTGATGGTAGGCTTGGAACAATGAATCCTATTCAATTTGTCCAATTTAACTTGAAATCAATTTTAAAATTCTTTATAAAGTTTCAAAACTTAGGATTTATTTTTCAAGACCTCATCGAAACCTATTAACTAGGTGAGTTTAATTAATGCAAATATCATCACATGATTCGCAAATAAGCATTAAGTAAATTCTAGCATGCATCCTATACATAAAGCAATGGGATGATCATGGCTATTCCTATGTGACCCGCTTCGAGCCAAAACGGGTCAAGGTCAATCTAAGGGATTTTAAAATGAAAGACCTATCTATTACATCATATGTAATCCCATACATATATGGGTCTTGAGCTTCTCTTATTTCTTCAGAACGAACGTCCTCCAAATTACAATAAAAGGAAAACCTCACTTTCTATTCTACACTCATAGCATAAAATAAAAGCGATTACATTGAAAGGAATAAGAGGCTCATGATCCCATTTTAAAACCCAAAGAATTAAATAAAATAAATAAAATAATGCACCATCACATTGGTCTCGGCTCATGATCATCCCTAAATAAATCATGCTAATATCCATCTCATGAAATAAAGCATAATAAATTTACCAAGTTGATTTAATAATTTATTTCGTTATTCAAAACATAGAATTTAATTTTGTATAAAACAATTTTATCACATCTTTAGAATTAACAATTAATTCAAAAGTGCCAAAATTAAATTTAAATCTGAAAATTATGACTTATATGACGATATTCGTTAAAAATTGAGATCCCGTTCAAAAACGGGTTGGAGAGGCAAGACTTCACGTGGATGAATTTCCACTTATCAAAGTCAATTTATGCTTCAAGTTAATTCAATTCAACATATATGCTACTGTTTAGTAGATAAGCCAATTTATGCTACAGAACAATAATATAAGAGCATAGAAATTCATGCTAAATTTTTTCAGATTTTAACTACGCTTTTAATAACAAAATAAACTCTAACACAATCAACTATTTATCCATGCCAACACATAACGATAAACACCATGTTAACGTGAACCCGGGCTCTGATACCACTGTTAGGATCGGGTCGAAAAACGCAGCGGAAATTAAAATTTTTCGAACGAATAAATGAAACAATGATTATTTCATTTTAACGATTTTGACGACTTCACGTTAACATGATGTAAGGTATTTAACGATCGAATCATTGCATATCTTTTCGCACTCCGTTTGATGTAGAGATTAGAAGCAATCAATTGCTCGTCTTCCAAACTCGCAGGGATCCAAACATCTCCCCTCTATCAAGTCCACACTTGGTAGAACGAATCAAATGCACAATTTTTCGCTAGTAAAATTGAACACACTCTTGATAGAAAAATCAAAAGAAGAAGAAGTATTGTTGAAAAAAAACAAAAGGAATGATTCACGTCACTTTGTTTTTCATATAAGGAATAGAAAACCATCATTCTTAATAGTATAAGAAACGTTTCTTATTAATAATCATTAATACCATATCAATGATAATTAACTCTCATAATTAAGGAATCAAATCCTTCTTTATCAACGTGATATACTATAAAGAAAATCCTTCTTATTCTTCTCTTTTTATATATCTATATATATATATAAAACTGATTTTTCTAGATTCAAAATTAACCGAATTAATTTTATATCTATTTAAATTAATCTAATTAATTTAATATAGAATTAGACTTGGTAATCCAATTCTATTCAACTAAATAAATTTAATTGAATATCTAATTTAACATATTAAATTAGAACAAATCTCAATTAATTAATCATCATTAATTAATCGGATTCAACTATTGAATCAATTCAATTGACACGTTCTAGCTTTTCGTGTGTGACCCTCTTAGGTTCACGACTAGCACTAGTAATAGGCTTGTAACAAATTGCAACTTAAACAAATAACATTTATTCAATTAATTTATCCAATAAATTAATTTACTTGAAATTAACTCTTTAATTTCAAGAACCTATAAACCATGGGAACATCTAGCAAGTAGCATGGCCACCTAGTACTAGGTGAAATAGCAGTAAACCTATTTTAAATATGAATCGTCATACACGTGCACGGTCCTTCTATTATCTAATCTCCAAATTGGATATTGAGTATGGAATTAAATCGAAAACTCAAAACAATCCAATAGTTACATTTTCATTCAAATTCAATAACTCTTTAATGAATCATTATTCATCGTGCATTGGCCAATGTCTTCGAGTTATGAACAATGAAAACTGTAGAAGATTCTCTCATCTTAAACAAGTAATAGATTCTTTATCGACCACACATTAATCTCCATATTTATTCATATCGCATCCAACATAAAATCTTTAACGATTGTCTAGCAATCAGATAATATATCAAAATGAAATAGAACTCATACAAGATTACTATGGTGTCTCAAATCAAAGGACTAATCATGTACTATTATATATTAGAAATTCTTATTTCGATAAAATGAATTCCATATAAGAATTTCTAGCGGTCGATTCGGTGTACTTGTTCTCAACAAGCACCCGTATATATACCTTTACGTCAACTACGTTAATATTGATGAAACGCAATATTCTCATCTTATGAGTGTGTATCATACATGCGAGTTATTTCCAACAATTCAATGTCCTGTCTTGAATAGTCATTTCACTCGGAACTAATTTTAAGACCAAAGCTTCAAAGACATATTTCATAATCACCATCATATGCGTGACCATATCTTATAACTTATCATGGTCTAAGGACTTTATCTAAAGTACATAAATTATTAATAACAAATACAATAGATAAATAAATTCCTTTATTAATATAAATTCCAATAAGATTGATTTTACAAATTCATTAAAAAGTAAAAACGATCAATCTAATTGGTGCGCCGGATGTAACTCTTTCACGTATCATATTATCATATCGTGTCGAAAATTATGAGTCATAATTTGAATATTAACCACGATGTCAATATGTCAATACATTGCAGATTGATATTTATTATGTGTTGAAATTATAATACCTTTTTTTTTTTTAAATGTTGCCTAGAAAACCCTGCTTGGTCAAATGGACATATTTTCTTGCTTTCTTATGGAGGAAGAATGTGGGACCTACATGGGGTGATTTTCCAGAAAATTCAGTGAAGTAAAATAAGTTTTTGCCCTTTTCAACTCAAGTTAGGTGAATTGCTTTAATTACCTACAACCACCAAACTTAATTTCATTTTTTTAAAACAATATATGCTCAATTAAGGTTATCCAGACGAGAAAGTTACTAGCATTTTTTAGATTGAATCGGCAGCACATAAATAGTGATCGTGAATTTTCTTGGTGTTTTAATACGAATACAGTGTAAGAAGAAAATATTATGGTTTCTTAATCTTTTCGTTGGGGTGTGACTGAAATTGCAACTTTGTGATTTTTGGTTTTATATGAGAAAATATGATTTTAGGATTGATACGATGTTAAACATTATTTTATTAATGGCTTCAATATTTGTAATCGTATAGAAGTGGATAAATCAAATCTACAACTTCTTTTGAAAAATAAAAAAAATACTTATGATAAGACTCTATACTAAATAAAATAAACTCGAAATCTTGGGTTTATCTATAAAAATGAGAAATAGCATTTCGAATAGAATTATCCTACTAGGGTTTAGGGTTTAGGGTTTGGGGTATAAACTCTAAATTATAAATAAACTCTAAATTATATGTAAACTCTAAATTATAAATAAAATCTAAATTATATGTAAACTCTAAATTATATGTATTCTTAAGTATTTTCTTTTTGAATTGCGTATTTTTACTTTTATTTGTTAATATTGAGTGTATGTATTTTTAACTATGTTGAAAACGGTGTCTACGTTAGTTTTGACAAACGAAAGTTAAGTAAATCAGTATTTCTTAAAAGTAGAATTATAGAAATTCAATAGTTACAAGCGAAAATAGAGACTCAATTAAAAAAAAAAAAACTACTATAAAGGATATATATCACTTTGAATTCTAAATTAAATATATTTTTCAAAAATGATAAACTATCGATTTTGTGTCAGTTGTGTCCCATGTCCATTTTTTGGCTTTGGAAGTTGATATGGTTCACCAGATTTTCATGATGTATTTAACAATCCGACAACGTTGTTTGTGTCATGTAAGTTTTATTGTGTGAGTGTTTTATATACACCATGACAATCCGACAAACCACGTCAATTTTTCGGATCTGAAAAATAGACGGGGGGCACAATCAAAAGTTCAAGATTATAAAAAAAAAATCTTATAATTCTGAGTATAATTGATAGTGTTAATAATTTATAGTTCAAAGTGATATTTACCTTTATCTAAATATATACTTCTTACATCCTCGAATAAGTGCCGTTTTTCATTAGAAATCCTACAAAGAAAGTAAATAAATTTACCTTTTCATTCTTAATGATTGAATGTAAAACCAAATAATTAAAGAAAATGCATTAAAGACAATACTAAAACGAGTACTTTGACATTATTACTTTTTTATCGAATTCTAAAAGAATACTAATGAAGAGACATTCTTTTAATTAAGATACTTATTCGAAAATAAATGAAGTGTTTGTACGTCAAAATAACTCATAATTAAGAATATACTTGCTGTGAAAGAGTGATGCAGTCAATCTCAAGAATCATAATGAAATCTTTCAGTTTGAATTGGTAATTACATCATGTCATGAAGTCATTGCTTTAGCTACCAAATGCCAACAAAAATCAATCAAATAAAATATTCTTCTTTCTTAGTTAAAGTTACAATTAGCCCCACTAAAGTGATGTGAAACAACAATATGCCAAGTGTAAATAAACAATCATCATATATTAATGGGGTAGAGTAAAAAAATACCTTGAGTGAGATTCAATTTCATGTACATGTAGGGGTGTAATCGAATCAAGCCGAGTCGAACATCATCGTGCTCAAATTTGGTTTGTTTAATATTGAATCGAGTCTCGAGTTTTATTTATCGAATATTTCGAGCTAACGAGTTTATTCGAGTTTTAATCGAACCCAAACAAAATTTTCAAATTTAGATATATGTTTAGAATATTAATTATTTTATTTTAAAAATAAATTCTTTTATCCACAATAATATAATATATTTATTGATTTCTTATAACAAATAAAAGTAATTAGAAATTTAACACAATAATTACTAATTATAGAAAAAACAATTGTATCAAGTTAATAATTTTATATTTTCAAGTTAAATCAGTTATCGAACTTGTTCACGAGCTAACGAGCCGAATACTACCATGCTCAAGCTCGATTTGTTTAGCTAACAAGTTTCACTAAACAAACTCGAACGAATTTTTATCAAGCGAGCTCCGAATAGCTCATGAATAGTTTGACTCGTTTACAGTAATATGCTCATACTTGTAGCATAAACAATTTGTTGAACGATTCGTTTTTACTTATTAAGGTCGAGCCCTCAAACACAAATTTTAATTTGATTAAAACGATCGCAAGTTAGTATCGTTTTTTTTTTATATTTGATTTTCAGGCCAACAAACAATTAAACGAAAATATTAATTAGAACCCGTAAGAGAAAATTTCGTGCATATCTTTTTTCTCTCTCTTAATATAAGATAAATTCAAAAAACTAAAATGAAAAAGTAGTTATCTTTGTTCTTACTCAATAAACATCAGCGTGACACTTCCTTTTGTTTATTCGTCTTAAAGAAAAAGATGCTTTGACTCCAAGGCACAAAAATAAAAATAAAATAAAGACAATGAAACCAACTTTCTACCAAATATCAAGTACTGGTTGATGAAAAAAATACAATAAAAACATTGGTAGTAAAGTGTGAAAATAATGTTCGATTTTTCATATTAAGTTTTAAAATATTGCATAAAAAGTCAAGCAATTACAGAATTTGAATTGATGATAAATGATAAAGTAAGAAGTTTGATATCATTAACGAGTATTATTTTCAAATAATATTTTATTCGAAGATGGAAACGAGTATAAAATAAAATAAGAAATGTTAAATATCACTTTAAATTCAAAATTATTTTGACATAATCAATTATATCCTAAATTGTCAAAAATATTTTTTTAATCCTAAATTATCAATTTTATATCAATTTTGGTCCACCTACATTTTTCAGGTTCGAAAAGTTGATGCGACTAGCTTGATTGTCACAATGCATTTGATATTTTTTTTCTAGACATACATGAAACAAACGATATCGTCGTCTTATTAAATACACTATGATAATCTGGCGAACCGCTTCAACTTATCGGAATCGAAAAATGGACGAAGGACACGATTAACACAAACTGATAATTAATAATTTAAAAATATATTTTTAATAATTCAAAAATATAATTAATAGTACCAAAATAATTTAGAATTTAAAGTGACCCATGAAAAAATACAAACGCTCCCTCAGGATGGACACACCCATGGCCATGATGGTAATAATAACAAAATTAGAAAATTTATGTATTAATTGATAAAAAAATAACAATAAATTTTGAAAAAATAAAACCAAAGAATGTGTTTGCGGAATCGCCAATCCAGGTCTCCCTCTCTATGGTCTATATCAATTTCCCACCCCAAACTTATGGGAAGAATTCACCTTACACGATGAGACAGAAACCGGCGTCACCTTTAATCCAACATATATTGGCAACCCTTTTATCTGCTTGTGCTGTTTGTTGGTGCGTTTTGACAGTGTCTCCCCACTTCCCCCCTTTTCCTAAGGGCAAAAGTGAGTGAAAATCGCATCTTTACTTCAAATTTCAAGAACCGACACACAAAGAGAAGAATAAAAGATTTGCTCTTCCTCCACTTCCTGAATTTGGAGAAACAGTGGTGGGAGAGAGAGAGAGAGAGAGAGAGAGATGAGATGGGAATCATCTATGAAGATGCAGTTGTGATTAAAGAAGCTGAAGGGGATTGTGAGCACACTGTGATCACTGTGAATTGCCCAGATAAAACTGGGCTTGGTTGTGATCTGTGTAGAATTATACTGCGTTTTGGGATTAACATTGCTAGAGGAGGTAATTCTTTGACAATCTTATGCTTCCTTTTCAGCTTAATTATTCACTTAAACAAAAATTGTTTAGGTTTTATGTTCTTGATATGGTTAGGATGAAAATTGTGATCTTATGTGTGTGTGTGTATGTGTATGTGTGTGTGTGTGTGTGTATTTCTTTTTTGCATAGTACAATCTCGTGTTTTAGGATTTGTGAAGTTGGATTGGTTACAAGATTTACATTTATCTATTTAGCTGTTTTGATCAAGTTTTGAATTGCCTTAATTATTGTTGAATAATTAGGTTTTCTTGGCCCAAATTAATTTTCAGAGTTCAAGATTTTAGTGATTTGAGAATTAAAATGAGTGAAGGGTGTATATCTTGCTGCATAGTAGTTTTTGCTAAGGCTCGTTGCTGTTAGTCGAGCAGGCCGTAGAGTTTGCTGTGCCCCAAATTATTCAACAGACTGATTGGATATCCCTTGATTGTTTTCGTTGAAAACAGACGTTTCAACGGATGGTAAATGGTGTTACTTGGTTTTCTGGGTCGTTGGTAAGCCTGTGACTAGGTGGAACCTCTTGAAGAATAGGCTGCTCGAGGTTTGCCCTACTTGCACTCCATCAGCATCCGGGATATTCTACTATATCCCAGAGTTTCAGCAGCCGAGGCCCCGGAGGTTTTCCTGCTCAAGTTTTGGTGCTGTTATGACCGAAAAGGCCTTTTACATGGTATCTCTCAACTTGTGAATGATAATTGCTTGTCTTTTGTATGAAATTTCTTGATTATCGAATATGTTGTTGTTAAGCACACTTGTTCCCCTTATCAAACATCTATATCGAAAGTTGACTTTAGAATTGAGTTTATTGGCTGGCTGAGTTTGAAAAAATATATATTACTATATGCTTGTTGAGGATGAGTTTCCATAGCCGCCCTATATTTTGGCTTAGTTATTTTCATGGTGATGGCATTTTGGAGTCAGCATGCAGAATCACATAGTGGAATTTATATTGTCTACATGTCACTATTCATAGTTTAGACTTTAGATTAATCAAATGTTTGGTGCCAACTTGAAAACTTGGACTGGTTTTTTAACTTATCCATCATCTCTTTCTTTGTTTGTTTCGATTTCAGATGTAACCGAGGTTCTGTGTGAGTTGGAGCTAACAATAAAACGAGTCAAAGTTTACACAGCACCTGATGGAAGAGTGATGGACCTCTTCTTTGTCACAGATACGAGGTTTGTCCTTATTTATATCTTGTCTGATGCTGTGCCGACTTCAGATTTGTCTTTTCCCGCTTTCTCCAGTTCATGTTTTTTTGTCATTGAAGTTCTAAAAGATTATAGAATTTTGATTGGCATTTCAAATATTGTTTGCTTTCCTTCAAAATCGACAGCTCAACTGTCCGTCATCTTTGTTTCGTTGGAGTAGTGGTTTCAACCTTAGTCGTTGAAATGCTTTAAACTATAAAAGAAAATGGAGCTTCTTGAATCTCCTGGACCACTAGGTTGATTCCTGGAGAGTAAAAACAATCACTACACAACGTTAGTTAGTTTGTCTTGTAATCCTTCGACTGTTTGCATTCCCTCTTGATCCATATTCCTCAGTTTAATCAAACTAATAAGGAATCATCGAGCGTCTGTAGTGCACATGTTTATACCTCAAGATATGTGATAGGAATCTTTTATAAATATTGAATGTCACAGTGATTTGTCATTTCACTTTCATATTCATTCTGTATCTTAAATTATGCAGGCAGGATTCTTTGTTGCATATTTAAATAATATGTTTCAACACCTAATATTCCTCTTAATATTTTGACCATTCATCAAAATTTAGGTGTTTCTAATGATCTGAAGTTGCTTACTGAACCTTCTAAGCTCAATTTTCTTGTTTATCATAGATGGTGCAAATAATGCTACATTAGCCGATTCGTATTATGTATATTGAGCTGGAAATTTTGTGTTTTTCAACTTCAAAATATTTATAATGCAGGGAACTACTTCGAACAAATACGAGGCGGGATGAAACGATCAAGCGTCTAACAGTTGTACTAGGTGACGCCATGATGAGTTGTGATATTGAGTTGGCCGCTCCAGAAGTTGCTTCGTGCTTGCAGTCGTACCTTCCATCTTCAGTTTTGGAAAACATTTCGAGTCCGGCGCTTTCCGGCGAGCATTCGGCTGGAATACTGGCCTCCGATTTCGTATCCATCACGTTCGATAACTCCCTCAGCCCTTCTCACACACTCGTCCAGATCTTCTGCCCGGACCACAAGGGCCTCATTTATGATATCATGAGAACACTGAAAGATTACAACATCCAGGTATATCTTATAACTGTGGATCTCGACTTTCCGATTATTTCGTTTTTCGTCTTAGCTGAATTGGTGGCATTATTTCGGTCTTGGAAAATTTGATGATAAAACTGGCCTATAAATGCGGGCTAATTACGTTCGGGGAGTCTCTTGTCAGATCGTCTGTTTGATGAGTCAAGATCTATTAGACGGTACTCACACGTAGATTCAAACATTAGTAAAATTACAAATATGCCACCGGATATGGACTTAGATTGCATAATTTGTCTTTGAGGGGAATTTTTTTTAAAATATCTGGATCTAAGTCCATAGCCGGTGGTACTCGCAACTGGATCCAAACATCAGCAAAATTACAAATATGCCACCGGATATGGACGTGGATCCAAATATGATTATCGTGTGTCGGATCTTGACCCGTCAAATGGTGTGACGCAAGTTTTTGTGAATATTTTCGAGATTAGTACGTTTAAGTGATTTTTGCTTCTGAGCTGCATCTTTACGAGCACTTCCATAACTGAGATTCTCGATCTTGTGTCAGATCTCCTACGGCCGTTTCTTCGCAAACCCCGAAGGGAACTGCGAGATGGACTTGTTCCTAATGCACACCGATGGTAAGAAGATAACGGACATGCACAAGAAAAATGCCCTGAGCTCTCGGATGGAAATGGAGCTCGTCCACCCTCTTAGAGTGGACGTCGTGAGCAGGGGTCCCGACACCGAGCTGCTGGTGGTCAACCCCGTCGAGCTATCTGGGAGGGGCCGGCCCCTCGTGTTCTATGACATCACCCTCGCCCTCAAGAATCTGAACATAAGCATATTTTCAGTAAGATGCCCTAATATTCTTTTTTCTCTTATCATTAGCTTTCACTATAGGAACAGGCTGTCATCTCCTGCTCATTCGATCATTCTTTTTTTCAGGTCGATATAGGTAGACATAGAATCAGCGATCGAGAATGGGAAGTGTACAGGATCCTGCTCGACGAATGCGATTGTTTGTCGGCTACTCGAGACGAGATCAAGGAATGTGTGAGGAAGAAGCTGATGGGTTGGGAATGATTAGGTAATTTCGACTATGATTTTCTCGAGCCATCTTACTGTACAGAATTAGGGGTTTGTTGAATTTCTTCTTTGTATCATCATCATCTACCAACCTCGAGCTGGGGAAAGAAATTTCTGTAAATTATTCAAAGCATTTGTGTAAATAAGTAAGTTCATTCTTTCATTTTGCTTGAGTAAGGGTGAGTATTCGGGTGGTTCGGTTCAAAACCGAACCGAACCCAAAAACCAAAACCAAATTATTTTAAAATCCAAACCGAATCAGATCAGTATTATATATCCGAATGAACCAAAATATTCGGTTCGGTTTGGATATAACCGATTTTAAATTATAATTAATATAAATATTATAAATAAATAATAAAATATATATATATATATATATATATATATATATATATATATAATATTTCGGTGGTTCGGTTTGAAACCAATTTTTCCCAACCCAAATCGAATGAATAAATTTTGGTTTCAAATTTTAAAATCGAATCGAACTGTTTCTTGTATAAATCAAACCAAACTGCTCATTTTGGTTCGATTCGATTTTCGGATTAGGTTTGGTTTGGTTTTGTTCACCCTTAGCTTCGAGTGCCCATCTGCTTCTTGGAACAAAAAGATATTGCTTTCGAGCAAGCAAGAGCTCCACAAAAGAGATCTGATAAAGACAAAAATAATAACTAATAGATTATACTTGTAGGATTTGGGAAGGAATAACTCTAATTAATTATGGATATAAAATATAAATCGACAATTATTGCATCTTTCCTTGAATTTCTTCGATTGGGAGCTTTCACGTCTTATCTCCATGAGAATGTGAGTGAGAGAAGATAAATCATGATGATTTAATAAGCTTGAAACATTTATATTGGATAAATTATGGTAGTTCAACGGATAAATAGTTAAAAAGATCAATATTTAATGCTCACAAGGAGTCATCCTAATACTATGTTTATAAGCAATAATCCTAACCATCTAAACCTTTCAATATTTAATTAATTTCGCTCTCCTCTTTAAACTTTTTTTTTCTCAAAACCTTTCTACATTAATTTTTGATAGTTTATCAATGATAATCCAACCATCCAACTACCTAAATATTTATATTATTATTTATATATTTATTATTTAATTAAAAAAATTAAATAAATTATTATTATTGTAATTTTTAAAAATGACAAACCAATATGAAATAAAAGATACTACAAAATACATATTAAACAAACTAATAACATGAATTATAACAATTTAAATACGAAATTGAAAAACAACTATCGATACTTAAAATAGATAACGGAAATTATGTATTTAATTATGGTCGTCGAATTTTTGCCATATACGCTTGATCGAGTCGTCTAGAAGAGCGTCGTTGCCGTTCGACTAAAACAAATGGGGTTTTCCTCTAGGACAGATCGGAGAAGGAGAAACAGAGGCGTGAAGGTTGTGGCTACTATTCGTCAGCTGGAGCCAGAGGAAGAGAGGTGACCACGGCGACGACCTGCTGCCAACACAACTAATGGATGTTTCCAGCCGTTGCTATTGCCGAAACTGGAGGAAAAGAGCCATGGCTCTTAGCTGTAGCAGCAGTGGACAACATTTACACGGTGAATTGAGAGATAGAGAGGTGAGGAATGCGAGTCGTGAGAGGGAGGAGAAGCTTGGAGCTGCACTAATCAAATATCAAGATTCAAAGAGTCTTTAGTCCAAACCTATTATTATTATTATTATTTTAACGGGTTACATGAACCCGACACGATTCTGATACGATATGATAACAATAAGAATACGATAAAGCTAAACATTAACCCGTTAATTTTGTATGTGTTTGTGTCGTGTTTTTGTGTAATGTCAAAAATTACCACCTCTATATGCAAGGATATCTATAGAAGTAATATTCGTTATTTTAAGAGGTAGTCTCGTGACACATGTTTGATTCGTCGGACGACCCTTACTAGGATTCATGATTTTATTACGCTATATTATGTTTGGATCGATTATTAAAGTGAAAATATACTATCAGATTTCATATAATTCAACATTAGCAATTTGAACACACCATAAATTTTGCAGTTTGAATATGTTGTCTGATCCATCTGACTAGATTGTTAAATTTTAACGTGTTAGATAATCTGTCATTTTTTTTTACTTTAAAAATAATGGGAGATATAGTAAAATCTAATACTTTCTCCGTCCCACCTAAGATGATCTATTTATTTTCGATACGATTATTTAGAAGAAGAGATAAAGTGATTAAAGTGATAAAAAGTAAGTAGGACCCATAATTTTTGAAGAGATAATTATTTCCTAAAAATGAAACAGATCATTTTGAGTGAGACAGTCTAAAATGAAATATATGTCATTTTATGTGGGACGAAGGAAGTATTGTTTTGGTATTTCTTGACAAAGATAAAGCATAAAAGATGATTAGACAACATCTAACTATATTTACAACAAAATCCATGTTGGGCAAATTTATTTGTCTTCCAACTATTTGGCTGAAAATTAAATACGCAAAAGAATAGATAAATTATTTATTTTAAAGATGAAAAGAAAATTACACTTTGCTTATTTACTTTTATTTTTATTCTAAGGGTGTCAAGGGTTTGATAGCAAAACCTAAACCGCAAGAGAGAAGAATATTTTCTCAGCTCTCAAAATTCAACCTTTTCGAATTAGGATCCGAATTTCTGGCAACCCTAGTTTCCTCTTTTGCCTTCTCCCACGCACGCCACCACTTTCTGTAAATTTCTACCTTTTCTCTCTGGATAAGTTTGTATTTCCCTTTTTTCCGAAATTTGTTTGGTCATTTTATGCAATTGAGTTCTTTGTTTCGTTGATTCAGGGTTTTTTTCTGAGCAAGTGATTTCGTCGTGATGGGGGACAAGGACCAAGATTACCGTATATTTGTCGGAGGTTTATCGTGGGATGTTACTGAGCGGCAGCTCGAAAGTGCTTTTAGCCGTTTTGGAAAAATTGTCAGCTGCCAGGTTTCAAATTCCTTGAATTATTCTCCTATGTGAATTTTTTTTCATGATCTATCCATAGTTGTTTTGGCGTGATTCGTCGTATTTTATCTGCCTGTTTGAGTTTAATTATAGACTGGCTTATTCGTTTTTATTTTTTTGATTTTCTTTGTATTATCACTTCTTTTTGTGATTTTCCTGAATTTCCTTGTACAAAAATGGTAAAGCTTTGCTTTTAGAGATTATTTTGCTTATTTTTGTGGACATTGAATTATGGGCTTCACATAATGTTGTGAAGTTAGTCTTTATGGTTTAAGATCTTAGAATTTTATTTCGGAGCTGTTCTTTTTTGTTTGTCTGATAAGTTAGTTGAAGGTATTATGCTTATTGTCCAATAATTTTCTTGATATTTCACGTTTTTGATGATTTTCCGGAACTCTTTTATATGAAGTAGATTAAACTATTGAACGTTAAAGATCTTATTTTTCTGTGATGAAGGGGTGACACTCTTTAAAGACTATTTACCTCTCGTGTACATTGAATCATGCACATAATATTTTGAAGGTGGTCTTTATGGTTGAAGACGTAAGGTTTAATTAGTTCCATTTTGTCTATCTAATATGTTGTCTGTGCACATTCTGTGCAGCTGATATATATATATATATATATATATATATATATATGGGAGGGTTAACGTAAAACCATTTTTATTGTGCGACGTGAGGCGAATATGCTATGAAAGTAAATGAATACTGCGAAGTTAATGAATAAAAAAATAGAATTTTCGCTCTCATGGGATTCGAACCCGGTGAAAATTCAATTTTTGGATTCATTAACTTGCAGAGTATTCATTAACTTTCATAGCATATTCATTTTGTTTCGTAGTTCTTAGTTCTCACGTTAAAATTGGTTCTTATTTGAACCAAACTATATATATATATATATATATCAATGTTGTAAAAAACTTAACGCGTAAATGAGGCGTTTTGTCTTGGCGAGGCGAGGCATAAGCCTCGAGGCGGTCCGAGGCGCAAGCCTCGAACTATTTTTTTTTCATAAAAAACATTAAATAGCAAGCCAAACATCAAATTTAATAATTTATAATTATGAAGAATATCAAACTAAAGGCATAAAATGTTCACAAACATCAAATCATAGAAAATTCAACTATTCAAGCAATAAAGTCATTCTCATCAACGTCCTCATCTTCCAATCTTGATTGTGGTGAGAATAGGAGGCTGGCGAGATGAGAGAAGAGAGCACGTTTCTGTTTTTTTAGGAGTCGACGTAGGATTATCTGTGTTGTCTTTTAAATATAATAATTGCTAAGGTTGAATGTTTAATTGAGTATTGGGTTTTAAAAATTAAGACTTAACAAGTATGAAATTTTTGTTTAATTTTATTTGAGTTCTAAAAATTAGCCCAAAACACTTGAAATTCTGTAAAAAGACTGAAATTTGCGAGGCTTAAGCCTCGAGAAGCCTCGAGGCGCTTAGCACTAAGGCGTGCGCCTCGGCCCTCTGGGGCTCAAGCCTCACGGACAACGGAAAAGGCTTAAGCCTTGATACTTTTTGACAACGCCTCACCTCGAGGCGAGCCTCAAGGCGTAAGCCTCAAACGTTTTTCACAACAGTGATATATATATATATATATATATATATATATTTGATGATTTTATTGTTGTTCTGGTTGCATTACTCTTTTCTTTCATCACTGTGCTAATCTCATACTGTTCTTTTTTGTTTTGCTTACAACTTCTGAAATGCCTTTTTTATGCGATTTGGAGGATCTTTGGTACCTTGGATTTCCAGCATTGCTGAAGCACAGATTCTGTTGTGTTTCTGGTGTTGCAATCAGCTAATTTGTTTCTAGAATCAGTATGGGCGTTGGCTAGCAGTTTTAGTGGGGAAAGTCTGAATTTTCTGCTCAGGGGATTTTGCTGCTCCTTTGTTCTGATGAGGCTGTTTTTAAATCATGTTTTCTTTGAAGAAAGTAATAGGTTTAGACTCATGAAGCATAAGACGCAATAAGTGTTGGATTTTGTTTACGAGTAGGGTTGCAACCAGCTAGCTCCATAATTTGCACGCTTCTTGAAGATTTCACTTCTCCTTGTATAAACTCAGTTGTTTTGACCTTGGCGCACTTTCCAGATCATAGGGCAGAAGTTAAACCTTTCCATATGACCACATCGTACTTAAGTCACCTGGTGTTTAAGAAAGAATGCTTTTTTTGTAAGCATATTCTCTCATATTTTATACCCCAAAAAACGAAAAAAAGAATTAACAAGAAGAATGAAACTTGCACGAGCTCTTTTATGGTGGCCCATCAGTATCTGGAGCTGTCAGTAATAAAATGTAGTTGCAAGGGTTGCTTGGTGGTGACTGTTTTGTTCAGAATCCAGAGGAAAATGGTTGATTTTTGTCTGTTCTTTATTTCAAGAAACTCTGCCTGCCTCTATGAGCTTCCAAAATGTTCAGATAACAGATTCGTGGCCCAAGCATTCATGGCATATTTTTCTCAGAGCTGGGAAAAACCGTTATGCTTTTAGCTGCAGTTGAGAAGTTATTTATGTCTCCGTTTCTTTACCATGATTGAAGCCTTATTAGGGTTAAGTTCTCTGAAGCAGTGTCCATATTTGGTCAACCTGACAGGTGATTTGTTTTCATAATGGGTTTTATAAGCCTTTGTAGCTGGTGAACAAGGATGATGCTTCCATAAATTGCCCTGGTTCATGCTGCAGAATAACATGGCTAATGGGTGTTGTCTGTGACTCTACAAATGATAGTGTGTAATGTTGCACAGAGTGGTTGCATGGTGCGGAAGAAAAGAGTCTTGCTTGATAGCTTATGCTTTGCTTGCGCTTCCTTTTAGTTGTTTTTCCACTGAAGATTTAGTATCCATAGTCATTTCAGATTTTCTATAGCAGGCATGAAATTTTGCTGTGACTCAGATGTCATGACAAGGTTGTGGGGAAAGTTATCCCTGAGGAAAGTTTACTGACAATTTGGGATCTCTTTCATGTTGAATTCTGGCACATTTCGTAGCTTTTCTGTAACCAGTAACCCAGCCTGTCTCTGATATAAATCTTTGAATAAATATTGAAGTGAATTTCCGGAAAGAGTTCTCCTTTAGGTTGCAATTTAGAACTCCTAATATGAATTAGAAACTGTCAGCAGCATACCCGAATATTAATTTTTGGAAAAAAATTCTTTAAGTGTTTTCCTCAGTAACTTGAGTTCATTGTTCCGGGATGTGTCGATACCTCTGTATGTGAAGTTATCAGATACGTAGATGAATCATGGAGATCTTTACTGTGGCTACAAGTTCAAGCATATAACCGAACAGCTTAAGCCATAGACTGAAGTCTTATCAAAACAGTACACTCAGAATAAGAGATATCGAGCAGCCATCTGATTGTTGCATTGTGATTCAGTTTCCCATCCTTGTTTGGTTGCATGAATTTCTGTTACTGGTCTTATATTTTTTGGAATTTGAGAGGTCTGAATGAAAACTAATCTCAGATGATGCTATCTACAGTTCTGCTGATTCTTCTACTCATGTAAGATCTTCTTGCACTATAAACATGACACATATATGAATTCTGAGCTAGACCTGCTCAAATATATCGTAAAGGTTTAGGCATACACAAGTAAATAGGTAAATAGAAAATCCTACATCAACTTCTTCACTTGTAGTTCTTGTACTTGACTTGATTTAGGAAATTATGTAATTGATCACATCACACATCCTAGGAGAAATTTTGGTCAACTTGATTGCTCTTTCTTAGAATCACTGATGTATCCTGGTAAAAATACTGCAATCAGATTAATGGTGTCAATCACAATAACCGCTCCTTGCTCGGACTCAATTTTGTAGTTGGCTCCATGCAGTTACATGACTATAGCTTTCAGTATCTTTTACTACGTATATGGCAATCATATTTCTGTGCTTATTTGCTTTGACCTTTTGCATTGGCTGTTGTTTGGTTATTTAATTCTCACATATAAGCTTTCTGTAGGTTGTGCTTGAAAGAGACGGCCGTCCTCGGGGATTTGGCTTCTTGACCTTTGCGGACCGCAGGGCAATGGAGGATGCAATTCGGGATATGCATGGTAGAGAACTTGGAGATCGGGTCATCTCCGTTAACAAGGCCCAGCCAAAGGGAGGCGAAGATCAAGCACCACGCTATGGAAGTTATTCTGGAGGTGGAAGGGGGGGTTACGGTGGAAGAGATAGGCCAACAGCAGGGCAGGATGACTGCTTCAAATGTGGCAGGCCAGGACATTGGGCTCGAGATTGCCCGTCAGTTGGAGGTGGAGGTGGTCGTGGAGGTGGTCGCCCATTCTCTCCTCCGCGTTCTAGGTATCCTGGGGCTGCCCCCCGTGGAGATCGTTATGCAGATGTTCGTGAAAGATATGTGGATGATAAATATGATAGAGGTCGTTATGATGATAGAGATCGTTATGAAATCAAGGATGATCGGTATGGGAGCCGTGATCGATATGCTGCCGACAGGTATACTTATTTTAGTTTCTTAACTATCATTTAGCGTCTGCAAGTACAACATATTGATTGGCTTATACCCATCTGATCTCAGGTACCCCCACCCGTCGACCGATTCCCGGTCGACCGATTTCTGCCATTGACCGTTACCCAGTGAACGGGTACGGGAAAGACCGAGCTTATGATAGAGATGCCGGACCAAGAGGTAGCGGCGACAGATACGGAGGTGGAGTGGCGCCTGTGCGATATGATGGACGAAGCAACTACCGCGAGAGGCCAGGTCCGTATGACCGGCCACGTAAGGGAGGGCGGCCGCCTTCCCTAGACCGGTACTGAATTGCGGCTGTATCTCCTGCCTAGCAAGATGTTCTTTAAGCATAGTAGACTGTTTTATGAACTGGTATTTCACCTTTGCTTTATGTAGTGTTGTGATCTTAGCTTGTGTTAGAATTGGTGGATGCTTTATGCTGAGTTGGTTTCTTTGTTTGCTTTTTTCATCGTGTAATGTTTAGTAATATGTATTTGTCTCCATATGTATATGTATGTTGGGTCTAACGAGTCTTGATATCGCCGTTGGGTTATCTGAAACACACGATGGTGTTTATGGCTTGGATTCACATTTTGACGGGTCTAGACCCATTCGACAGTTTGATACAAATTTTGTCATATGTGCTTATTTATTATTTTTATTATTGAGTAAATTATTTATTTTGTAGTATATAAAATCTTTTATTCTTTTGGAGTTACTAAGTGTTATGTGGTCTAACCCATGGGATGAAAGTGTGTTTAATTATTAAAATAAGACTGCTACTCAATTTAGCAAACCATGGTATATTATACACGGATTCATTTTTATTTATTTTTATCAATTTAATAAAAAAATTTAAAGATCGTATTACGATTATCTTTGGTCTTGGACATTAATCATTTTATTATTAGGTCAACACACGTATATCTATGGAAAATAAATATGATAGTTAAGAAAATATACGAACCTTTTCCCATTACGAAAAACTATTGGTCGATAGTTAAATTAGTGTATAAAGTCCATACACTTCAGAAAAGTGTATAAAGTCGTATGGTTCAAGAGACTTGTGATTTTGGTTTTCGTGTTTGCTCATCCACGAATAAACCAAACATCATTGCAATTTTCAAATTGCTCCGAGTTTGAGATGTCACAACCCATCACATAACACAAAATTAACGTTGACATATAGCAAATATTTTATATATATTTAGGTTCAAAAAAGAACTATTTTTAACGTAAGAATTAAGAACCACAAAATTTTGCTACGAATAAAATAAATTCGCTATGAAAGTTGATGTATCTGTTGGAAAAGTTACTGAATCTAAAATTCGATATTTTTCACCCGGATTCGAATCACACGAGGGACAAAAATTTCATTTTTTTTTAAAATTTTTGTATTCAGTAACTTTCCCGACGGACTCATCAACATTCACAACAAATTCATCATTTTTGGTTTTCACGTTCTCACCATAAAAATGATTATATATATACTCCCTCCGTCCCCCAAATCTATTCTTGGGAATCTTCGGCACATGTTTTAATAAAAGTTGTTGAATATGTTAAGTAAGAGTCCCACAATAGTGTAATATTAAATTAGTTAGTGCTGTGTCATGGGTGATAAAATGTGTAAATAAATGGATTGTCGAATGTAAAGAGAAATACTGGTGGATCATGGGTGATAAAATATTTAAATAAATGATATTATTAAGGGTAATAAGTTGGAAAGATAATTATCAAGAAATTGGAGGACGTTTTAAAAAAGAAAATTAGAAAGTAAATTGAGGACATAGGAAGTATGAGATTATACCTATTATACTGTTCTAGCTATTCCTAGTTGTTAGAATCATATTTTAAGCAGTTTATTCATTCTGAGTATTGCTAGAATTCAAAATTCATAAACTTTCCATCAAGTCCTACCACGACGTCTTCATGCGTCCTATAGCTACTTAAAAAAAATTGAGCACACTTTTCAGTATTGTGCAGATTTTGACATGTGATATTTCTTTAAGTGCATGCATACGATAAGGTACATATTGTATATTTTGGATTCGGAAAGCCTTTGCATACCATAGTTAATATTCTCGCCGTCAATACGTTCATTTAATTTCATTTTGGTCTGTTCATAAAAATGTTCACTTTCTTTTTTTAGAAATATCAACTTATATTTTTATTCTAAATCTATCCATTTATTTATAAAGAATCACTCATGATCCATATTTTTACACCCATTATCTATTAATATATTTATTTATTGTCCTCATGGCCCATATTTTTGCATCACTTACTTTATACTCATTATAATTTATTAAAACTCATGATATTAAAATCAAGGAACGAATTTGGTGGACAGAGGGAATATTTGAATTGTGAAAGTAAGTATATATTCTCTAAGAAAAGCGTAAATGTTGAAAAAGGCATATAGTAAATCGCAATACTTTCAGTTTTATCCTATTTCACTTTATAACAGAATTTTACTTTCCAAAAGACCAAAACTCTGTTTCTGAACCGTGCGACTAACTCAACCCTAATTTGTCGCTCGCGTAATCGCCCGGTGCAAACTTTTGTTTCGAATTAGTTTCAGGTAGTTTTTTTCTTTGATTCCGAATCTTGGTGTTTTTTTGCGTGAATTATTTACGCGTCGTGATGCAGGGATTTTTTTGAACGAAAAATTCGTGGAGATGTCAGACAAGGAGCAAGACTACCGGATATTTGTGGGAGGTTTATCGTGGAATGTCACCGAACGGCAGATTGAAGATGCTTTTGGCCGTTTCGGCAAAGTTGTTGACTGCCAGGTTTCAATTTCGTTGTACATTCGTGTAATTCGATTTTTTCTTATCGTGTTTGTGTGTGTGTGTGTTTCATTTATATATATATTATTGGTTGGATCACAAATAATGTTCTGATTTCAATTTTATCTCGCGTGAATTTAAGTTCTGAAAATACGTTGAGAAGGTACTCTTATGCTACAAAAAAATATTACAGGTTGCAAATGTTGTGTTGGAGGATTATGTGCAGAGAAACTTGCGAATTGTGTTAGGATAGCTATGAGACATGTATAGTATATCAATACATGGTTTGCTTATTTGAATATGGGGTTCACATAATTTTATCATGGGCTTGGCTGTGGTATATGCTTCTGGAGTTAAAATTTTGTGTTGAGTTCAGTGAGTGATTCATATGCTCATTCTTTGTGGTGTTAGAGGGATGTAGCATCTTTTTTCTGGAATTACTTTTCAGGTTTTATTATATTTTTCATTATTGATTATATTTTTGTCTTACTATTCTTTTTTTGCCTTGTATGTGGCTTAAGATTGTTGAAATGCGTTGGTATGGGATTTGGAGGAACTTTTGGTCCATTGACATATCCAGGACTACCGAAGCACAAGTTCAGTGTGTTAGTTGTCTTTGAGAATCAGTTACGCATGACAGCTTTAGCAGTTCTACGCGAGGAATTCTGAGAATTTTGGCCTGTCGATCTTGCTGCTACGTTGCTTATGGGGCCTGCTTGTGAATTCTCTGAACGACAATGATAGGCTAGAATCACAAAGTCTAAAGTGTATGAGCTGTTTGTCCTCAAGTCCTATAGTTTGTGATTAGTTCATCAGGATGCTATTAGCACTGGGCATGCATACTTGATGGTTCGGTGGTGACCTCCCTGACATAGTACCTTTCGTGAAGCATTGAGTGGATTTTTCCTCATCGATACGATTACCTTTCGAGATTTTGCGAAGGAGAATTAGGGCTCCCTGTTTGACATTAGCATTTTCAGTCACCTGCCAAAGGATCTGAAAGTGAACTCGACTGTGTTAACTGTTAAACTTGTTTGTCGTAATTTTCATGGTATCTGTATATTTAAGTTGATGCTTCTTTTATTAGGCAGTCCGCTTTAAGCTTTTTACGTCTGCACATCCTACTTCTGTTGAATTAAGCCTTGGAAATCATGGATGATGAATTGATGATATATTCTGTAGGAGCCTCCGAGCCTCGAAAATCTAAAACTGCCCCTTTTCTTTTCTTTTTCAATCTGGTTAGAACTTAGTCTCATCCTTATTACCAGCATTCAGAAGGTTCGGGTGCGACATTTGGTGGCCTTGTTCAGGATACTTCTTCTTTCAGATCTCGAGACAGTTTTATTTCTGACCTTTTTTCTATAATTGCCGTCTATGCTTGCCCTTCTATTTGCCATGTTAGATGCTTATAACGTTACTCCATCTTCAGTAATCTTTTAACACTAACAGCTCAGTATCTGATTAACTGGGAGTTTGATAATTTGATCTCAAACATCAGTAATCTTTTAACACTAACAGCTGAGTATCTGATTAGCTGGGAATTCAATCATTTGATCTCAAACATCCATCAAAACTAGATCATCAAGGAATTACCATTTGGTTAAGAGAAAGTTGGCAGAGGGATGCTTATGACAGTTAAGTTGGCAGAGGCAGTTTGATTCGAATACCTCAGATGGGTTTACACCTGATGTCTTGTTGCAATTGGGTCTAAGTAGTCTCTTTAGCTGGTTTAGAACGACAAAGCTGCTGGAAGTCGCCCTACTTCATGCGGAAGACATATTTCAAAGTTATGTTAATTGAGCATAGTATTTTCCAGAGTCGCCACAAGAAGCGAAACAATTCTGTTTGAGAAGCTTCTCCTTTGGTTTCCCATTTCCCTGTCTCAGACTTTTTTGTTTTCACAACATCTACAGCCTTTATCTTAGGTCTTCTGTAGCAGAAATTTCTCATGCTGTCAGGCTGATATGACAAGATTTGTAAGAAGAGTAATCCTTCAAGACAGTTAGCACCAGATTTGGGAATCACTCTGTTTTTGTGCTGGATAATAGTGGCTTATCTGTCAACCGAAGAATGTGTATTTATCTTTTTCTGCTGAACCAGCTCGTCGCTGATTAGAAACTTTCATCCATGTTTCAGTAAATAATTGGTGGAAATTCAGAGATAATGGTCATTTTTGGCTGCAACATAGCTCTTCCCTTTCAAATTGTATAAAATACTTGAGTCGGTAACTGATCCAAGCTCTAACTTTGGAAATAAGTTCATGTTATGGGGCTGTGGGCCAGAGTCATTAGTTTATTGCTTTGGGAATGTTGCAAGAGCTTTGAAGGTGAAGTTTTTTATGAAGGTTCTTCAACGTGGAGAACTTTCTGTGAAGCAAGCTGAAACTTAAGTGGATGATGAATTCTTTTCCTGTTACACGATTTTTGAAATTGCAAGAGTTTGCTGCAATAAGCTGAAGTTCATTACGTGTGGTCAATACGAGTGAGATGACGGGCCATCTGCTAGATTGAGTTAGGATTACGATCTCGCCCTTGTTTGCTTGCCTGAATTTTCTTTACTCATCTTTGTTTTGCGGAATTCAGACCTCAGAGAAACTAATGTCGGATGATGAAATCTGCCCTTGTGCAGATTCTTCTGCTCATGTAAGAGTTCCTTAAACTCTGTGCATGATATTTATGTAGATTCTGTGAGCTCTCCTCAACTTATTTATGTTAATGTTTTCTCATATATTATAACCTTTTTTTTGCTTAGTTACTTTGTATTGTAATCTTCTGTAGATTATGTTGGAAAGAGATACAGGCCGTCCTCGTGGATTTGGCTTCTTGACTTTTGCTGACAGAAGAGCAATGGAGGATGCAATCAGGATATGCATGGTAAAGAATTTGGAGAACGGGTTATCTCAGTTAACAAGGCCCAGCCAAAGGGGTCTGAAGACTCTGGACATGGAAGTCACACAGCAGGGGGAAGGAGGAGCTATGGTGGGAGAGATAGGCCCGCAGCAGGACAAGATGATTGCTTCAAATGTGGCCGGGCAGGACATTGGGCTCGAGACTGTCCATCAGCTGGTGGTGGTCGAGGTGCTCGCCCACTGTCACCACCTCCACGTTCTAAGTATGGTGCCCCCCCTAGCCGCAGGGATCGTTTTGCAGATGATCGTGATAGATTCATAGATGATAGATACGATAGAGTTCGTTATGGTGATAAAGATCGTTATGACAGCAGAGATGATCGATACGGGGGTGATCGTGATCGATATGTGAATGACAGGTGCGTATTTTAGTTTATTTTAGTCAAAACTGGTCTGATATACCGAGGTATATTGCTAAACTTTTGCCGCTGAAACCCATCTATAATAGGTATGCCCCACTTGTAGACCGCTTCGCTGCTGATAGGTACGGGGCTCCTGCTGCTGACCGTTACCCTCACAATGGATATGGCAAAGACAGAGCTTACTATAAAGATGGAGGTCCCAGCGAAGCTGGTGATAGATACGGAGGTGGCGGTGGGCCTTCACGATACGATGGGAGAAGCTATAGGGAGAGGCCAGTTCCGTATGAGCGTCCGAGGAGGGGAGGGCGACCGCCATCCTTGGAGCGCTACTGAACAGGCTCGTGCATTTTCGACTGTTAACATTTTGTGTAACGCGTACTTTTTGTGAACTTCAGGTTTCTTACTTTACCATATATAGCACCATGCCCTTAGATGAGATTACTTGGTTGATGCATTATAACCTTGTCTCATAGTTGTTTGCTCAATGCTATGATGGTTTATGATTTATCTTTCTTTATGTGGGGTGATTCGTGTTATCTATCATGTATTATAGCAACAAATAAATACCTAAATATAATTAAATAGTAGTATAAAATGGACATTTCATGGAAAAATTGAGAAAAATGTAATTAGAAAAAAATTCAAAGGTAATGTTGTAATCACATGATTCTAAAAGTCAAATTGTAATTTGAATAAACGTTATGTTATTCGTGTGATTATAACATCATCTTTTAAGTTTTTTCTAGTTATAATATTTTTAATTTTTTCGATGAATAAATTTGTTTAGTTATGAACATATAGCACTCGTTTTTTGATCTCTTGGCCAATATTTTCTTCTACTTCTGGTAAATTGGCCATATACATAAAAAGTTCCTTGGAAGTAGGCGATTTGGATATTATCCTATATAAAATTCAGTAAATGATGGTTACTTCTACACATACTGCAGATTGCAATTGTCCACGAAGGAACATAAATTCAAATGACTAAGCAGGATACTACTAAAAATAAAGGTGCGAATAATCAAATCAAATCAAAATAATAAATTTAGTTTTGATTTTTCGGATTTGAATCGGTTTTTAGTATTTTCAGAATTTGAATTTTTGGGGTTCAGATAGGATTAGAATTTTCTTCAAATTCGAATTATATATAATTATATATTAACAATAGAGCAATTATTATATTAAATTCTAAACTATTTAGTTTATTCAAAAATGTTCTAAACTTTTAATTTATCAATAAAAGACCAAAACTATTAACATTGTAAGAAAAATGTATCCTATAATATTTTTTATAACGAAACGTTGACTGAGATTTCCACATGACAAAAATGACGTCATAATCATTTTAAAAGTTTATAACGGCTCTCTATTTAGTCATCTTTTTTTTTGTATACACATTGGTGTTTATTTTGTTTTGGCCATTATTTGATGACCATGAGATGATGAATTTGATGGGAAGATAGTAAATATGAATACATTTGGTGTTTTTTTTTACGGTTGTTGATGAATATCTGATTGCATGTTATATCTCTTCTTTGCGTAGTTAAGGTTGATGTTTGATTAAATATTCGATTTATATTCTAGTTGCATCTATTTTGTTGATGTAAGATTTTGGATTATTTTTGTTTGCTTATTCAAAGCTTTATACAGAGCCATTACAGAGTCTAGGGGTATAATCGAACCGATCCGAGTCGAACACCATCTTATTCAAGCTTGGTTTGTTCAAGCTCACGAGTTTATTCGAGCTTAATCGAACACAAACAAACTTTTTTAGATTTAGATATATATTTAGAATATAAATTATTTTATCCATAATTACACAATATATTTATTGATTTCTCACAACAAATAAAAATAATTAGAGATTTAACACAATAATTACTAATTATAGAAAGAAAATAATTGTATCTAAGTAATAAATTTATATTTTCAAGCTAAATCAGTTAACGAATTTGTTCACAAGCTAACGAGCCGAATACTACCATACTCAAGTTTAGTTTGTTTAGCTAACGAGCTTCACTAAACAAACTCGAACGAATTTTTATCGAGACGAGTTCCGAATAGCTCACGAATAGCTTGACTCATTTATAGACCTAATAGTATCATAAGTCTACAATTGATAATATCTCTTGAAATTCTTTCTAAATATGAGATTAGTATTTTGGACTCGTGAGGTTATTTGATAGTGATCGCTATATTTCCTACCAAATAAATGATAGTAAAACATCAAGTATATATATATATATATTGTATCCACATGGACTGCAACTCGAGAAAACAGTAAATAATCAACACAAAATCTTGATTATTATTCAGGCAACAAAATATCAAGAAGGATGTTTATAAAACTAGACTCAAAATAAATGAGAATAAAACAGATATGAAAGACTGACCCTAGGGATGTACTTAACCTAACCAGATTCACACAATTCAACCTATTAATCTGTTTACCAATTTAATCCAAATTCATATGAAGGATCACTAATGTAACTATAGTTTCCGTCAGGACAACCTATAGTAGTAGGTTAGCCTAAACTCTTTCTCCGCCAAGTCTCAAGAGAAGTAAGCTAATCACAAAAAACACACAAAGAATAACCTCCTACAGTTCAACTATCTCCGCCAGGTCTCAAGGTAAAAACTGTATTATGTATTCAAGATATCGACTATGCAATTAATTCCGACATGACATCAATCACATAACTAGCATGCATCAATATTGACCAGATACCAACACATGAGAATTAAAGTCAAGAATCATAAATCATGAATGAGACGGTAAAACAGTATCAACAGATCAATCATACAAATCTAGTCAGACATACAACCCTAGGATCAATACGAAATTTAGCCACTCATAATGAAAATACTAAAGCAATAAATAAATAAAGATAATATAAACTAAAATAGATAAATAAAACCGTATGATTCCACAGCAAACAATATAGCGACTTCGATTCGTAAATAAACTGAACTTCAATGAACTAAATTACGAAACTGGAATCAAAAGAAAACTAAAGACAAAAGTTAAACTAAATAAACTGTATTCTGAAATATGTGCCTAATGTAAAATAAGTGTACTATCTCGTAAAGCGTGAGGTAAAGTCTATGTCCTCCGTTCTGACTGTGCCCACATCAATATGCAACCCTAGGACGCGTCGGCTCGTGAGACTGGATCGCGAGCAATAGTCGCAATGGAATGTCGCGAATCAACCCTTCTGACCGCGTTCGTGCTTCCTCGCGAGTTTGTCTCGCGACCTTTGGTCGCGAGAACATGTCGCGAGGCTTTTCCGCCTTCTTCTTCGCATGTACTCCTCGCGGGGCTCTTGTCACAGCCCGGTTTGGCTTATCCTTACCGGACCGTGACTTGGGGTTTGGATTAAATAAATATTAAAAGAATAGGGTTTTCAACTCATTTCTTCTATGGAGAAATACAGATGTTTCCAAACGGAACGAGATTTAGGATGGGCAAAATAACTTATATAAAGAGTTGATATGAACGTTTGGACAAAACATCAACTCTTACAAAGCTTTCAACAGGAATATCAAGAACTTAACATAGTAATAAACTATAAAAGAGTTCAAGAGTTTTGGCAGCGGAATAAAACGTGTGAGACATGCATATGGAGATGCATTCTCAAGGTGAACCAAAAAGTTCTTCATACTACTTGACAAAAGATTCCGCTCAACTCTCGCTCTGTTCCATCACCCGCTCAACCTGCACATTTAAAAACAAATATGCAGGGCTGAGTACAAAGATGCACTCAGTGGACACATGCCGAAAATATTTATACTTTACGAAATATTGTATCGCCTCATCACAAGAAGACCTGAGGGTTTTATTTGAAAAGTCCTTGTTCTTACTAAATAAATTTTCATTACTTTTTCAAAGTCGTCTGCGCAGACATTTTCTTATAACGTATATTCCAAGTTGGCTATGGATAACGCGCCGGGAGGGAGGCCTCCCTTCACCCGGACGCACGACTGATCGCGAACGGTTCAGAGGCTGAAACAACTGACCGTAACCTGGTTCAGAAGTTGAAGTGTACACAACCCTAGCTAGGATTCCCCCTTCACCTCTAGCTTAAGATCCGAATTCGTAATACTTTCCTGTTGCCCCAGGCAACCCGAATGGACATATACAAAAACAAAACATTTTTGGCAGACAATATCGTACTTCATCATTTGCAGAAAAACAGTAAAGTAATAACAGTAAATGATTTTCATAAATCGCTTTTGGTTTATAAGAAAGCCCACATCGAGAACTTATAGTTCTTACATCACTAGTTCACTTTCCGTTTCTTTCTCCTTCGAGCAGGACCCTTTTTCAATCGTGAGAAACGAGGTTTAGTATATTGCTATACTTTCCGATAATCATCGATTCGAAACAACGGACTTACTAACATCAACCCTTTTAGCGTCAAGGATCCTATTATCATACTTTAACCATTATTATATTCGTTGTGTCTCAAAGAGATATAACATCCTATCCTTTTATTCCTCCCTTAGTTCAAATCATTCGGCGTGACGTACGAATCTTAATTTTATAACTACTTCGTCACATACTGACCTTACTTCTCAGCTTACATATATATACTCAAACTCTACGTATGCATAGACACATACTTATAAGTTTCTATGTTTCACGTATCATATCATATGATCCACATATCACATATTATGAGACATCATAATTCTTTGTTCATAATTTTCGAAAATTTCAAATTCTTTTTCGAAAATTTTATTTAATTTACATAATATATATTTATCATCATATATCAATAATATGATATAATATTCATCATACATAACTTGTACATCAATATTTTCATACTTTGGTTATTTTCAAAAATTTTCATATATTATTCCATATTTTTCCAAAAATTCCACATAAAATCATACAATTTTAAACATTAATAACTATCATTATTTCATGTTCAAAACTGTAGGGAAAACTAGGTTTAGCCCTCTCCCGAGGATCTATCTTGGATGTTTAATTCACCATACATTGATTATATTCCTAGCATGCACCTATATAATTAATTGCAACACGTAGGAGTTTTCTCGTGTTTACCTGCGAATCTGTCGGGGATGAACGGATCAAGACTCGTGCTTTGATCTTCTGGACTGTATCCCGGTTGCTCAATCTCCAATATCGAGTGAGGATAATCTATGGAGAATGCTACAGAAAATCACCCTATTTTTCTCTATAATTTTCGAGAATCCTCTCCTAAGAGCTATAGGAGATACACGAAAATATGCTATAGGATAATTGAGGATTAACCTTGATCTTATCTCTTACCTTATATTTATAATGCATTACCATAATCCCATAAGGAAAAGATCCATGCATATCCCATAAATATAATAATATCCTTATAGGATAAAGAGAATAAAATCACATCCATAGAGAGGATAGGGGGCGCCGATTTTCTCCAAGCTACGGGCCTGGATGGGCCAGCCCAGGGATCAAATGCAATGAATAAAGATGAGCCTCAAATAAATTAATTATCTTATGTTCAGCCCAGAACATAAATTAATTTATAAACATTCATTCATGCCACTAGAGAATAAATCTTGACTTACCCTTTATTACCGAAGTTGAGTCGGGCTTGCACTTAGACATTCTGAATCCCGTATTTAAGATATCGACGTCCATTAATTATTTGAGATTCGATCGCTTAAAATAATTAATATCTTTAATTCCTTAAGTAGTACCACTCAACCTTATTATTGTACTTGAGCTATCTCAACTGCGGGGTTGAGTACAATAAACCTTTGAGCTCCTTAAGGGACGTCATCATCCTAAACGGATACGGTGACTCGTCTGAGATAACTAGCATGACATACAAGCACCGCCACCACCCAAGATGCGGAGAATATTGGGTTAGAACATATAACCCTCACCCATAACAAGTCAAAGTGATGGTCGATCTCATACTCACCTAATACCTTATCGAGGTTTAGATCATCGTAAGTCACCGAGATCTAGGTTCTTCACGACGGTCGATAGAAGAACTCATCTCATCGTGATCCATCAATACGTCGGGGACGTACAAAGCATAGACAAGCAACCAAGTCAAGTCACTTCTTATCTATACCGCGCTATACCGATAACTCGTCCTCAAGTTGTCTCGGTGTGATTTTTTATATCTCATTAAGCTTCGACCAATCATACGGACTTCGTGATCTTCTACACAATCGTATGATCTAACTTATATATGAGATAAGGGACACGGATATATGCAATCAAGTAATCAATTCGGATAGGAGATTGTAATAGTGGTAACAGAAACATTGTATACAAGCTCAACCAAAGCGCTTTCATGTACAAATCCAACAATCTCCCACTTATACTAAAGCAAACTTTTAGTATACAATGTGTCTCTACTAGCTATTACAAACAAAACCATCACTTTGCTTCTCCCACTTATACAAAAGTTTCCTTTCTAAGTGGGTGCCATCAAGCATAATCCAAGTCCTCGAACGTGCGCCGTAGACTTTTGCGGCGAGCTCTTTGTGAATGGATCCGCTAGGTTATCCGTCGATCAATCTTTTCAATCAGCACGTCCCTCGCCTCACGATTTCTCATATGACATGGTACTTTCTCTCTATGTGTTTGGTCGCCTCAGGGTCCGTGGTTCCTTCGAGTTTGCCATCGCACCGAGTTATCGCGAGAAACTATGATACTCTTGGGCAAACCGGTACCACACCTAGATTCATGAGGTAGTTCTTGAACCATACTGACCTCATGCAGACCTCCGGCGGCTACATATTCGGCTTCCATGGTAGAGTCCGCAATGCATCGCTGCTTTGCACTCCGCCAGGATACGGCTCCACCTCCCAAGGTAAACACATAGCCTGAGATAGACTTTTTCTCATCACGGTCAGCTTGGAAATTCGAGTCTGTATAACCCAAAGGCATTAGACTATCTGCATGGTAAACTAGCCTATAATCTCGAGTCCTTTTCAGGTACTTGAGTATATGCTTTACTGCAGTGCAATGAGCTTGTCCAGGGTTAGACTGATATCTAGCTACTATGCCTACCGCATAGCAGATATCGGGTCTCGTACATAGCATTGAGTACATGAGACTTCCTACGGCGGAAGCGTAAGGAACTTGTCTCATTTCCTCTATCTCATTTGCAGTCATAGGTGACCGCTCCTTAGATAAAGGAACACCATGTCCGAAGGTAGCAATCCTTTCTTAGTCTCTCGCATACTAAAGCGAGTAATCACAAGATCAATGTAAGGCGCCGAGATAAGCTCAACATTTTCCTCTTGCGATCTCGGTAAACCTTGATCTCAAGAATGTACGTGCATCTCCTAAGTCTTTCATTTGAAAATGATCGGATAACCAACTCTTTCGTCGATAACAACTTCACATTGTTGCCAACTAGAAGAATGTCATCTACATAAAGTGCAAGAAATACCACATCACCGCTGACATCTAAACTATACACACAACTCTCGCTAGGCAACCTGGGTAAATCCATAGGACTTTACCACCTCGTCAAAGCATAAGTTCCAGGATCGTGAGGCTTGCTTAAGCCCATAAATGGACTTCTTAAGCTTCCATACTAGATGCACTTCACCCTTCACCACATAACCTTCGGGTTGCTGCATATAGATGTCTCTACCTTCCTCAAGGTGACCGTTTAGAAAAGCGGTTTTCACATCTATTTGTCAAACCTCAAGGTTCAAGTGGTGCTATGCGAGAAGAATTACGATGGACTTGAGCATTGCTACAGCGAAAAGGTCTCATCGAAATCGATGCCCTCAATCTGAGTGTACCTTTTCGCCACAAGCACGGCTTTAAAAGCGAAACCTCTCCATCTGAATCTCTTCTCTCAGATACCCACTTACTACCTATGGCTTCCTTGCCATCCGGTAGAGGTGTTTTTCATATACATCCATAGTGTTATGGACTCAATTTCTAAGTCCATAGCGGTGTGCCATGATCTTGCATCAATGTCTTGTATCGTCATTTGTATGTCCATGGGTCGATTATTGCCCTTTCGTTTCCTAGGACTAAATCCAAAGATTCACCCACGAACATAAATCGCTCGGGTTGACGAACAACCCTACCACTACGACGAGACGCTACGAGCACAATGGCAGCGGTGGATGCGAGAACTTGTGGTTCTCTATCTTGCACAACTTCTTTGGGTAGGTACCAACATGCGGTCGGTATCTCAAGTGGAACTCGACCCACTTCAATTTCTTGAAGTATCGGTGTCGATCCTCCCACTGACACGACATCTCGCACCTTTGGTCTAATCGGTGGTGGAATACGATCATCTTCTAATTCTTGAAGAATGATTTCAACTTTGGATTTATGATTTTTCATATAATCATCTTCTAAGAATAGGGCATTAGTGCTAATAATGACCTTCTGATCCTTAAGACTATAGAATAAACCACATTTCGTTCCTCTAGGATAGCCAATGAATAGCCTTGCATCGGATCTAGCCTCCAACTTGTCAGCCTTCTTGTTCAGCACATGTGCTGGATTGCCCCATATCCTTATGTGGCTTAAACTAGGCTTGCGCCCAAACCACAACTCGAAAGGGGTCTTTTCGACTGACTTGGATAGTACTAGATTTAGCAAGTATGCCGCCGTTTCTAAGGCATACCCCCAGAATGAAATAGGCAATGTTGCATAACTCATCATTGATCTAACCATTTCTAAAAGAGTCATATTTCTCCGCTCTGACACACCATTTTGTTGTGGTGTGCCCGGTGTAGTGAATTTGGGAGGTAATCCCACACCGCACCAAATAGTCCATAAACTCGTTCTCGAGGTATTCGCCACCGCGATCGATCGCGATGACTTGATACTTTACCAAGCTTCGTCTCCACTTCCGCCTTAAACTCTTTGAATTTCTCAAAGCATTCGGACTTGCGGTGAAGCGGTATATGTATCCGCATCTTGAGTAATCGTCAATGAAAGTGACAAAATACTGTACCTCCACGAGCTTATGTGGACATAGGTCCACACAGTCGAATGGACTAGCTCCAACACTTATTTGGCTCTATAACCCTTCGCTTTGAAGGGTGCGGTCGACATCTTACCTTTATACAGGATTCGCAGACTGGGAACGGAGCAACTGTGAGATCACCCAACGCTCCATTCTTAGCCAGTCTTTGGATCCTATTTAGATTGATGTGACCTAATCTAAGATGCCAGAGAAATATGGCATCATCTTGCGAAGAAAACTTTCTCTTTTTAAGGTGTGATGTGGATGCAACATAGTTATAGGTATTATGTTTTGCAGAAATAGTATAAAGCGAATTATATAATGTGCCACCACAGATAACTTCGTCATTTCTTATGATAGAAACACCACTATCAAAAATAATCGAATATCCATGAATAAAAGTTTGAAACAGAAATAAGGTTTCGCGAAACTCCGCACATATAGAACGTCCTTTAAAATTAAAATTGTTCTATCAAACATAAAGAAACATCTCCGATCGCAACGGCCTCGACTTTCTGCGTTACCCATGGAGATCGTTATCTCGCCATCATTCGACTCCTTGTCTGCGGGAACCCAATGAGGTGTAACAAACATGATCAGTCGCACCCGTGTCTACTACCCAAGAATGAGTAGAACAAGTCGCTAAACATGTTTCCGTTACTAAAGAAAATGACGTACCTTGAGCCTTGAGCTTGGGGCACTTAGCCTTCCAATGCCCAGTCTCACCGCACTTGAAGCATTTGCCCTTCTCCTTTGGCTTTTTCAAACCGCTGGTAGAACCCTTTGTATTACTCCCACTCTTTTCTTTAGCCTTAGTGTAATGCCCCGCAAAATAAAATCGTGGTTAACGAAGTATTTAACCCGGTTTGTTAGCTATTTTTTTTTAAAACGAGAAGATTAACTTATCAATAATCGAGCAATAACGTAATATTATCGGATTCGATAAAATGGATTGCAAGTGTGTGCGACGAACACCGATTCCCGTTTAAACAAAACGAGTGAAAAGTCGTAATCAAAATTATTCACGATATCAAAAATTTCCGGAAATGGAAAGTTGACCTGTATATTTTTTTTTTACTTCTATCATCTCATATCCCTCTCATACCTCTCTCCCCTGCAAAATGAATCAAACCCCCTGCAACATAAGACAAAGGTCCATATTCTCTGACCTCCTGAAATTGATACGTTCTGCACACCTCCTCTACACATAAGACAACAGTCTCTCACCCTTCTCACCTAAGCTTCACTGCTCGACACAATACAACTCCCTCCTTAAACTCTCCATTTTTTTTAGACTTCTCAACACAAACAAAGAGAAACAGAGAAACAAGAACAAAAGAACAACAAGAGGTAAACATCTCAGCTTCTAAGCGTTTACCATTCATTTAGTTAAACAACATCCAATTTCAGTTCTTTCATTCATAGGGGTCTGCCTTCAAGGCCTCGATTGAAACAGAAACATACAACAAAAATCCTTCAGCAAGGTAATCTTCAAACCATTTGTCATGTATACATTTTCTTCAGTATTAGTACAAGATAAGAATGTTAAATATGCATACTCAATCATTAAATGAGGAATGGTAACAAACCATCTGAAAACTAAAAAAAAATGGACGGCTATGCCTATCCCATGAAATGCCTTCTCTGTTTCCCCTCCTTTGTTCTTTCGCGGAGGTGGCCGTGCAACGGTGGCGTCGACGGCGGCCAGCGTGGCGTAGCGGCAAGGGGAGGGAGCACGAGGGAGACGCGAGAGAAGAGGCGGCAGGACGGAGACAAAAATGGCCTTCGTCCGCGCCGCGCGGTGAGCTGCAACCGACCGCGTACGAGAGAGATAGCTGTGCGAGCGACGACGGCGATGCGACCCCGACGACGACGTGCGGATGGATGGCGATGCGCGCGCAGGAATGAGAAGGAGGAGGGCATGAATCTTTGTGAGTGAGAGGAGGTGGCGGAAGCACGCCACCGCTGAGGGAGGCGACGACGCCAACGTCGGCGTGTGTGCCGGGAAGGAGGAGGGTCGCGCGGCGTGAGCGCGGCGAGAGTGGAGGAGAGGGATCTAGAATGTGGGGTGTGTGCGTAGGGTTAGTAAGGGGTTGGGTTGGGCTTTGTTCTTAACTATTCTTTAACTTGGGCCTTGTGTTTATTTAATTTGGGCCTTGTGTTCAGTCTTAATTTGGGCTGGAGATATTAATATCCTTAGTGGGCGGGTTTATTTATATAATTGTTGCTGGGCAGAGATGACAATTCACGAATGGGCCGAGCTTGGGCCGCGATTTATTTATTTTGCTGGACCTATTATTTTAGAGATGGGCTTCCAGGATGGGCCTATCTAATTAATTATATTGGGCTCATACAACTTAAGTGTGTTGGACATAAGTTACATATAGAATTGGACTATCAAGTTTTAATTGGACTTTAATTAATTGAAGTTGGGCTTTAGTTAATTAAATCTTTTGGACTTAAGAATTTATTTAGATCAACTTTAATTAAATAAAGTTGATAAGCGTTAATTAATTAAAATTAGACTTTAATTAATTAATTAAGTTACTTAAATTTAATTGATCAATTTAGATAGACCTTAATAATTAATTGAGCTAGACTTTAATTAATTAATTAAGTTACTTAAACTTAATTAATTAGCTTGAGAGGACTTTAATTAATTAAGAGCAGTGAGCCTTAATTAATTAATTTGATTAGGTCTTGACCAATTAAGTCATTTGGACTTGATCAATTAAAGATAGATTGACCTCAAGTAATTAAATTACTTAGGTCATAATTAATTAAAGCACTTGGACTTTAATTAATTAAATTAGTTGAACCTTATTAATTAATTAGAAGAACTCTAATTAATTAAATAGATTAGACTTTGACTAATCAAATTGGGAGGATCCTAAGTAATCAATTTCCCTTGATCCTAATTGAGATGAGTGGACTTTAATTAATTAAGTCACCTAGACTTAATTAATTAACCAAGGTAATTGAACTTAAACTACTTAAGTCACTTAGACCTTGATTATTTAAATTAGTTAAGAATTTCGTTGATCTTGTTAAGCCGAGTGCAATCATATATGCATCAAGATTGAGGGTTTATGAATGAATAGATTTGTTTGATGAATTGTTGGGTTTGAGAGGTGAGGAAAGTGATTGGGCCTTGTCGGCTAATCGAGAGTGATCGACGTTCAATTCGCGTTGATATCTCGCGTCGAATTCGAGAGGATGACCTACTTACGAATAGGTCATGCCGAAATTTCAGTTCGCATTTTATCGCTACGCGTTGATCGAAGACCTCGTACATAACGTTAGTAAAACTAGACCACCTCAAACGTGACTCTAACCAAGCAATTTAAATATTCTAAAAAAAAAAGAGAACCCATTCAGCTCACAAGCAGCTAAATGACGAAATTCCAAGAGCGATCTAACTTAATCGACTAAGATCAAGATCGAACAACAAAAGCAAAGCTTAAACAAGCTTTTGTCATGAATCTCGTTAAAAGAATACTCTCTTGGTTAGACATCTTATTATCCTCCAATCTTCGATGAAGGTCCTTGGGAGAATGGAAAAACGTGCGAGGCGTCGAGACCCGTTTAAGGCGCAACCGGTGGGCTTTCTTACGTATGAATAAAGCTAATCTATGTTAAAGCAATGACTTTCTTTCAAAAAGTTATGAATTGAAAATCTTTCAAGTTTTGTCTTGCCAAAGAATATTTAGATTTATGTATGAGATCTATCTGTGTTGGCTTTGCCAATTATATGATAATCGAATTCAGGTCTGGCGGTTGATAGCTATCCTGCCAGGGCTAGTGTACACCTAACGACAGTGGGTCCGCGAGCGGGCGGTCGTTGTGTGCGGAGAGGTGATCCACTTTCAGTTACACCGATATTGTTTGTTGAAGGGGGCCACCTTCATGAACAAAAATTGCTGATAGAATTGATTACAAAAGAACTTAGATTGCAGTCGAACTTTTAGATCACAAAGAATTTAGTAAGCTTGAGCCTTTTTAAGATAAAACCCCATTGCGTTACTGATAAGAAGGCATGACAAATATTCACAAGTATATATATGAAGCTGTTTTGGCACGTGTTCACTGAGTACTTTGTACTCAGCCCTGCATATATTTCTAAATGTGCAGGTTGAGACGTGAAGTTTGAAGATGGAGTGCCGAGCGAAGATTTTGTCTTATTTTGAGAATGTCAGAGTTATACATGTCTTCATACATGTATTATGTTTATTTCCGCTGCGTACACTCGTTTTGTCAAGTCTTAATTTGGGCTCAACATTATGTCCAATCAAGACCTTTGTTGTGTTAAACTATTCGATTCGGATTTTTGGGATCGACTTCTATTTATCTTGAGAATATTTCGTTGGCTTTCCATGTGTAGGTGAATGATGTTAGGATGAAACGATCTCTTGTATTTCAAGTTTCCTTCTTGATGTTTAATTCGAGTAGGCATGACTAAGATTTCTTTACATCTCTTGGGTGATGTTATCATTGATTGGATGACGTCGAATTGAGTCAATGTCCCATGTCTTTTCGCCTTTCTATCCCTCTTCTTGTTTCCTTCCTAGTCGCGGTTCACCTAGCTTGGCTATCCTTAGGCAGCCGGGTCGTGACAGTGGTATCGAGCGGTTTTTCACTCGACCCTAGAAATTGTTGAGTCGAGTTTCGTGGAATTACCACATTATTCAAGTCGATCGACAAAAGCTCAAGACTCCATCGGATCACACTCAGCGAGAAAGAAAAGGCGGTGGTAGCCACGGCGATTATAAGGACCTTCGTCACGATAGTACATCGTGGGATGGCTGCAAGAATTTGCGCTTCGACGAAGAAGAAACTAAGTTTCTATTCCTAGAATATAAGGATAGACTTAGGAAGGAAGGAATCATCCCATACCTTTGCAAACATAGATTCTAAGAACACGCAAAGATAAAGAGATAGAGCAACCTAATCATGTTCGAGAGGAAGAGAGCGTCCAAGAAGAGGCAAGTGAAGATGATGTCAATCAAGTCAGCGGCACGAATGTGTTATAGCGTCGGATGTTCATCCTGGGCGGCAAACCGAAACGATTATCACCTTACCAATGCAACATTATAGATAAGAACATCGGATAACCCGATTCAGTAACTAGTTGCATTGAAAGACTCGTGCTGAACAACCCAGCAAACAGTACTTACAATTATTGAACTAAGTTATAACTATAAGAATAAGAACGATAATCGTCATGACTAGAGTTGACTACGGCAAGCCGTGCTTGCGTACTAAGAAATTATATATTGAAAGAAAAAAAAAGGTGAACATCTTTAAAAGGTGGTAAGATTTTTCCATGTTGTTTATATTATTTAGTTATTGTATCGATACACCTGGAAACTTATCGTTTGGTGCCGGGAATTGATAGATGGCGAGGATGAAGCGAACGGGCCAGAAAGCGTCTGTCATCGTTGGCAAACCCGATCCGTATATCTGTGTCCACTATTACAATGTTTCCTGTTACCACTATTACAATGTTAAACTGAAAGCAGTTTGGTTGAGCTTGTATACAATGTTTCTGTTACCACTATTACAATCTCCTATCCGAATTGAATACTTGATTGCATATATCGTGTCCCTTATCTCATATATAAGTTAGATCATACGATTGTGTAGAAGATCACAAAAGTCCGTATGATTGGTCAAGTTTAATGAGATATAAAAGTTGCCTGGTGAGACAACTTGAGGACGAGTTGTCGGTATAGCTGCGGTATAGATAAGAAGTGACTTGACTTAGTTACTTGTCTATGCTTGATGCGTCTTTGGCGTATTGAAGGATCACGATGAGATGAGTTCTTATATCGACCGTAGTGAAGAACCTAGATCTCGGTGACTTACGATGATCTAAACCTCGATAAGGTATTAGGTGAGTATGAGTTCTTGACCATCACTTTGACTTGTTATGAGTGAGGTTTATGTGTTCTAACCCAAGATTCTCCGCATTTTGGGTGATGGCAGTGCTTGTATGTCACGCTAGTTATCGTATCAGTCACCGTATCCGTTTAGGATGATGGCGACCTTAAGGAGCTCAAAAGGTTTATTGTACTAAACCCCGCAGTTGAGTTAGCTCAAGTACAATAATAAGGTTGAGTGGTACTACTTAAGAAATGAAGATATTAATTATTTTAAGCAGTCAGAATCAGATTGCTATAAATAATTAATGGACGTTCGATATCTTAAATACGGGGATTCGTAATGTCTAAGTGCAAGCCCGACTCAACTTCGGTAATAAAGGGGTAAGTCAACATTTATTCTCTAGTGGCATGAATAAATGTTTATAAATTAATTTATGTTCTGGGCTGAACATAAGATAATTAATTTATTTGAGGCCCATCTTTATTCCTTGCATTTGATCCCTGGGCTGGCCCATCCAGGCCCATTGGCTCAAGAAAATCGGCGCCCCATAGGTCTCTCTAAGGATAGATTTTATTCTCTTTATCCGATAAGGATATTGTTATATTTATGGGATATGCATGGATCATTTCCTTATGGGATTATGGTAATGCATTATAAATATAAGGTAAGAGATAAAGTCTAGGTTAATCCTCAATTACACAAGCATTATTTTCGTGCATCTCTAGTGTGAGATTAGAGAGGATTCTCGAAAATTGTGAGAGAGCTTGAGGGTGATTTTCCGAAGCATTCTCCATAGATCGTCCTCACTCGACGTTGGAGATTGGGCAACCGGGATACAGTCCAGAAGGTCAAAGCACGAGTCCGATCCGTTCGATCCGTTCATCCCGTTTGACCGACCTCTACAGATCCAAAGGTAAACACGAGAAAACCCCTACGTGTTGCAATTAATTATTTAGACGCATGATAGGAATATAATCAATGTATGGTGAATTAAATATCCAAGATAGATCCTCGGGGCGAGGGCTAAACATATGTTTTCCCTACAATTGGTATCGAGCACGGGATCGATATCTTGGCTCATTGGATTAATTCACGTTTGATTATTACGTGCGCATTAATTAATTATGGATCCGCTGTTCATCGTGGCTCGTTTTGTTTTGTTGGGTTTTGTTTTCACCACGAAAATCCGTGGTTAGATTAGATTTATTTTTACGTAAATCCTATCGTAAAGAAGAACGAAGGCAAGCACGAAGAACGAGGCGATGAAGACTCATCGGAGAACCGGACGCACGGCGCGAGCTGTGTGCTCGGCGCCATCGCGCGCACGCTTCGGCAAAGACATCGGTGGCGAGCCTCGGCGGGCACGGGCAGCAGCCGGTAGCGCCCGGTCGTCTCGGCGATTGGCGCCGGATCGGGAGGCGGGCGCGGGGTCACGACTGCTCGGCGGCCCGGGCGTGCGGCGGCGGCGGCATGCGCAGCGGCGGCGGGCACACGACTTGCATGGGGAGCCTCGGCGGCGCTCGGCAACAGCGCCAGAAACCTCAATGCTGCGCGAGTGCTTGACAGCGGCGCTTCGGCGGCGGCAGCGCTGGCAACAACGCTGCATCGGGCATCGGGTGGGGCTCGGTGGTTCTCGGCGGTGCTCGGCCACGGCGCGTGCATTCGTGCGTGGAAACCTCGAGGCGGCTCGGCAAGCGCCAAGACGGGCGACGCGAGGCACGCGATTTCGCGAGGCCTCGGCGGCTCGGCGGCCTCAAGCGTTCGGCGGTCCCGCGAGATTCACGCAGGAAACCTCAAAGTCGCCGATTTTTCGGCGGGGTGGGGGCGACGGCGCGGTCTTTGGCGCGCGCATGGGCTGTGCCCAGCGCTGGCCCGCCCTAGTTTCGACCCGGCCGTTTAGTTCGGGTCGACCCGACCGGTTTCGCCCGCACCCGTTTCAGCCCGGATCCGATTTTTTGACCCGGTTCGATTTTCGACCGGTTCAGCCTGTTCACCGTTTCTAGCCCAAATCCGGTTGACGAATCCGTCCGTGCCCGCACGCGAGGCCCGTTCAAGTTTAATTTTGTACTTTGCAATTCTATGTAATAGATTAAGCGAAAGTGCGAGTTCCACGAGTGGGCCACGATGAGCGTTTTATTTTATTTTCATCGTTCATTGCATGTCGTGGATGTTTAAATTATGCGATAGCATGCTATGTATGTTTAAATTACGTTGACAAACCTTTAAGTGTTTTACGTATTTTAAGCGCATAGTAAGCATGCTAGGTTTATCGCGTTTATCAAGCATATTTTAGAATTACATGCGAGCATGTTTTACATGTTGAGTTCTATGACAAGCATGCTAGGATTACGTGATCTGCATGGACAAACCTTTTGAACAAAAAGACTAAGCTAACAACCCGACATATTAATTTTCCAAATAAAATGTCAAGACCTCCACTTTTGATCTCTAAACAAAGTGATACGACCGTGAGTAAACGCCCACACGCGCGGCTTGCTTGCTTGTTTATCATAAGTTTGTTAGATGAGATTTCTAAATAAAACATTTTAAATCTATTGAGAAGTGGGAGTTTCATGTAAACGCCCACACGCTGTGGCTTGCATGTGCGATTTTCATAAGTTCTCTAGAGATAGATATAAAATGAGATAACAAAAGAATTTGAATTGGAAGCGGTATGGTCAGAGTGAGTATGCCAATTCTAAGAATTCATTTCTGTTGTTAAAAATATGGTCATTGCTTAGACATCACCTCAGTACAACTTCCATGCCAAGTCCTTCTTGCGATAGTGATGTGGTTCAGTAAGGTCCAATCGTTAATTTCATTTGTCATAAGGTTAAGTTGACATGGATTGAAATTAAACGACTAAAAGGTATATTTTAGTCCAGTCGGGGGTTCATGTAAGCGTCCACACACGTGGCTTGCATGTGGGATTCCTTGGGTGATTGGAGGTTTCAATTAATATTGTTTTATCAAAAGGTTACAATATTATTGTTACGAATTATGTGCAATCGTATGCTTATGTGTTTTTCATTATCGTTTCAGATATGTCTCTTACACCGATTATCAATATGCTCGCACAAAATCCGTTATCCGGTCCAAATTTTATCGAGTGGAAACGAAACATGGAATATGTTCTTATCATTTGAAGAACACATGTTTGTTCTCACTACTCTAAACCCGATGCTTCATCGACGATCGACTAATGAGCAATGAGAGTCAGCGGACTTTGGAATAAGTCGAACAATATGGCTAAATGCTATATGATGACTACTATGTCCAAGGCTTGCAGGTGCAACATCGATCGATGGTAGACGCGATCGATATTTGGTCAAGTCTCGAGTAAGTTTGGGCGGTCGGATCGGACGATCGCTTCCACACAATGAGAGAAATCTTAGCGTGTAAGATGGAAGAAGGAAGTTCGGTCCATGAACATGTCTCCACACGACTCATCTCATAGATAGTCTTGATCGGTTGGGAGGAGGTATTGACAAGTGCCAAGGTCGATATAATCCTCAATACACCGCCCAAGTCTTTTGAGAACTTTCGGCGTGAATGTGATCATGAGCAAGACCGAGTTTACACTTAGTCGGTTGCTTAATGATCTCGTTCTTTGCGGAAGGAGTTATGGGAAAAGGAGCACATGCTCTTGCTAGCACATCTAAGGGCCCAAAATTTTCGTTGCAAAATGGAAAAGAAAAGGGTACCAAAGGTGGAAGAGGCAAGGCAAGCGGTGGGAGTAATGGGAACAAGAACGTGGTTGCCAGGAGGCAGAAGAAGCCAAAGGAGAAGGCAAGTGCTTCAATGCACGGTAAGATCGGGCATTGGAAGGCCAAGTGCCCTATGCTCAAGGCTCAAGGTACGCCGTTTGCTTTAATGTGAAACATGTTTAGCGACTTGTTCAACCCATTCTTGGGTAGTAGATACTGGAAACCGATCATGTTTGTTACACCTTGCGGGGGTTCCGCGGACAAGGAGGCTGTTTGATGGCGAGATAACGATCTCCATGGGCAACGCGCGAAAGTCGAGGCCGTTGCAGTTGGAGATGTTACTTTATGTTTTGAGAAAGCAGTTTTAGTTTTGAAAGGCGTTTTATATGTGCGGATTTTATGGAACCTTGTTTGTTTCAAATTATTTACTCATGGATATTCATTATTTTGATAGTGGTGTTTCTATCATAAGAAATGACGAAGTTATCGTGTTGTACGTTATATAATTCGCTTTATACTATTTCGCAAAACATAATACCTATAACTATGTTGCATCTTCATCAAACCCTAAAAGAGAAAGTTTTCTTCAGCAAGATGACACTACTTTTCTACGGCATCTTAGATTAGGTCACATCAATCTAAATAGGATCCAAAGGCGGCTAAGATGGGCGTTGGGTAAACTCACGGTTACTCCGTTCCCAGTCTGCGAATCCTGTATAGAAGGTTAGATGTCGACCAGACCCTTCAAAGCGAAGGGTTATAGAGCCAAAGAAATGTTAGAGCTAGTCCATTCTGACCTGTGTGGACCAATGTTCACACAAGCTCGTGGAGGGTACGAGTATTTTGTCACTTTCATTGACGATTACTCAAGTGCGGATACATATACCTGCTTCACCGCAAGTCTGAATGTTTTGAGAAATTCAAAGAGTTCAAGGCGGAAGTGGAGACGAAGCTTGGTAAGAGTATCAAGTCACTGCGTTCTGATCGTGGTGGCGAATACCTCAGTAACGAGTTTATGGACTATCTAGTGAAGTGTGAGATTATATCCCAAACAAGACTTCACCGGCACACCACAACAAAATGGTGTGTCGGGCGAAGAAATAGGACTCTTTTGGAAATGGTTAGATCAATGATGAGTTATGCAACATTGCCTATTTCGTTACGGGGTATGTCTTAGAAACAACGGCATACTTGCTAAATCTAGTACCATCCAAGTCGATCGAAAAGACCCTTTCGAGTTGTGGTTTGGCGAAGCCCAATTTAAGCCACATAAGGATATGGGCGATCAAAGACACGTCTTTGAACAAGAAGGGCGACAAGTTGGAGGCTAGATCCGACACAAGGCGTTTATTGGCTATCCTAGAGGAGCGAAGGTGGTTTATTCTATAGTCCCAAGGATCGGAAGGTCATTATTAGCACTAATGCTCGATTCTTAGAAGAGGACTACATGAAAATCATAAATCCAAAGTTGAAATCATTCTTCAAGAATTAGAAGATGATCGTATTCCACCACCGATTAGGCCAAAGGTGCGAGATGTCGAGTCTAGTGGGAGGATCGACACCGGACACTTCAAGAAATTGAAGTGGTCGAGTTCCACGGAGATACCGACCGTCTAAGTGGTGCCTACCCAACAAGTTGTGCAAGATAGAGAACCACAGTTTCTCGCACCCACCGTTGCCATAGTGCTGTAGAACCTCGTCGTAGTGGGAGGGTTGTTCGTCAACCCGAGCGATTTATGTTCGTGGGACAATCTTGGATATAGTCGAGAAGCGAATGAGCAATAATCGACCCATGGACATACGAGGAGGCGTCTGAGACATTGATGCAAGATCATGGCACACCGCTATGGACTTAGAAATGGAGTCCATAACGCTATGGATGTATATGAAAGACACCTCTACCGGATGGCGAGGAAGCCGTGGGTAGTAAGTGGATATACAAAGGAAAGAGATTCCGATGGAGAGGTTTGACTTTTAAAGCCGGGCTTGTGGCGAAGGGTACACTCAGATTGAGGGCATCGATTTCGATGAGACCTTTTCTTTGTAGCAATGCTCAAGTCCATCGAATTCTTGGCCATAGCGACCACTTAAACCTAGAGGTTTGGCAAATGGATGTTAAAACCGCTTTTCTAAGCAGTTACCTTGAGGAAGGTAGAGACATCTATATGCAAAGAACCCGAAGGTTATGTGGTAAAGGGTGAAGAGCATCTAGTATGGAAGCTTAAAGTCCATTTATGGACTTAAGCGAACCTCCGATCATGGAACTTACGCTTTGACGAGGTGGTAAAGTCTATGGATTTACCCAGTTGCCTAGCGAGTTGTGTGTATCGGTTAGATGTTAACGGTGATGTGGTATTTCTTGCACTTTATGTAGATGACATTCTTCTAGTTGGCAACAACGTGAAGTCGTTATCGAGGCGTAAAGAGTTGGTTATCCGATCGGTTTCAAATGAAAGACTTAGGAGATGCGTACATTCTTGGGATCAAGGTTTACCGAGATCGCAAGAAGAAAATGTTGAGCTTATCTCGGGCGTCTTACATTGATCTTGTGATTACTCGCTTTAGTATGCAGACCGCCAAGAAAGGATTGCTACCTTCGGACATAGCGTTCCTTTATCTAAGACGCAATACCCTATGACCGCAAAGGATAGAGAAAATGAGACAAGTTACTTACGCTTCCGCCGTAGGAAGTCTCATGTACGTAATGCTATGCACGAGGCCCGATATCACGCATGTCACGGTGGCATAGTAGCTGATATCGATCTAACCTCGACAAGCTCATTGATTGCGATAAAGCATATACTCAAGTACACGAAAAGGACTCGAGATTATAGGCTAGTTTACCATGCGAGATAGTCTAATGCCTTTGGGTTATCTGACTGGATTTCCAAGTCGACCGTGATGAGAAAAAGTCAACCTCGGGCTATGTGTTTACCTTGGGAGGTGAGCCGTATCTGGCGGAGTGCAAAGCGGCGATGCATTGCGGACTCTACCATGGAAGCGAATATGTAGCCGCCGGAGGCTTCTAGGAGGCTGTATGGTTCAAGAACTACCTCATGGATCTAGGTGTGGTACTGGTTTGCCCAAGAGTATCATAGTTTCTCGTGATAACTCGGTGCGATGTGGCAAACTCGAAGGAACCACGGACCCCTGGCGACCAAACACATGAGAGAAAGTACCATGTCATACGAGAAATCGTTAAGCGAGGGGACGGCCGATTGCAAAGATTGATCTGACGGATAACCTAGCGGATCCATTCACTAAAGCTCGTCATAATAAGTCTACGTCGGGACGTTAGAGGGCTTGAATTGCGATAGATGGCACCCACTTAGAAAGGAAACTTTTGTATAAGTGGGAGAAGCAAAGTGATGGTTGTGTGTAATTGCTAGTAGAGAGACACATTGTATACTAAAAGTTTGCTTTAGTATAAGTGGGAGATTGTTGGATTTATCTTCGAAAGCGGTTTGGTTGAGCTTGTATACAATGTTTCGTTACCACTATTACAATCTCCTATCTGAATTGAATACTTGATTGCATATATCGTGTCCCTTATCTCATATATAAGTTAGATCATACGAGGTGTAGAAGATCACGAAGTCCGTATGATTGGTCAAACAATGAGATATAAAAGTTTCACTGGTGAGACAACTTGAGGACGAGTTGTCGGTATAGCTGCGGTATAGATAAGAAGTGACTTGACTTAGTTACTTGTCTATCTTGGTACGTCTTTGGCGTATTGAAGGATCACGGTGAGATGAGTTCTTCTATGTCGACCGTAGTGAAGAACCTAGATCTCGGTGACTTACGATGATCTAAACCTCGATAAGGTATTAGGTGAGTATGAGTTCTTGACCATCACTTTGACTTGTTATGGGTGAGGGTTATATGTTCTAACCAAGATTCTCCGCATCTTGGGTGGTGGCGATCTTGTATGTCACGCTAGTTATCATGTCGAGTCACCGTATCCGTTTAGGATGATGACGCCCCTTAAGGAGCTCAAAAGGTTTATTGTACTAAACCCCGCGGTTGAGTTAGCTCAAGTACAATAATAAGGTTGAGTGGTACTACTTAAGAAATGAAGATATTAATTATTTTAAGCAATGATTGCTATAAATAATTAATGGACGTTCGATATCTTAAATACGGGATTCATAATGTCTAAGTGCAAGCCCGACTCAACTTCGGTAATAAAGGGTAAGTCAAGATTTATTCTCTAGTGGCATGAATAAATGTTTATAAATTAATTTATGTTCTGGGTGAACATAAGATAATTAATTTATTTGAGGCCCATCTTTATTCCTTGCATTTGATCCCTCGGTCGGCCCATCCAGACCCGTTGGCTCAAGAAAATCGACGCCCCATAGGTCTCTCTAAGGATAGATTTTATTCTCTTTATCCTATAAGGATATTATTATATTTATGGGATATGCATGGATCCTTTCCTTATGGGATTATGGTAATGCATTATAAATATAAGGTAAGAGATAAAGTCTAGGTTAATCCTCAATTACACAAGCATTATTTTCGTGCATCTCTAGTGTAAGATTAGAGAGGATTCTCGAAAATTGTGAGAGAGCTTGAGGGTGATTTTCCGAAGCATTCTCCATAGATCGTCCTCACTCGATGTTGGAGATTGGGCGGTAGGGATCTGGTCGAAGAAGGTCAAAGCACGAGTCCGATCCGTTCGATCCGTTCATCCCGTTTGACCGACCTCTATAGATCCAAAGGTAAACACGAGAAAACCCCTACGTGTTGCAATTAATTCTTTAGACGCATGATAGGAATATAATCAATGTATGGTGAATTAAATATCCAAGATAGATCCTCGGGGCGAGGGCTAAACATATGTTTTTCCTACAAGACACTACATGCGGGAGTATCAGACCTATGCCCCATGTACGGATGATGATTTGGGAGAGTTCCTAGCTCATTATCGCAGACTATGGAGCGAGGCTCACCCACATGGAGCCACAGACTATGATGGGATCATGCGCTGATCCATTGCTTGCCATCGATGGCGAGGATGGGCCGAAATATGCGAGGATTATACATATACTGGGGGCCAGAGTTACGACGTGGAAGGTAACCTTCCGGGATTCATTGCGACGATCCACTACTTCTACGACGCTCACGGCCAGGCACCCGGAGGGTCCGTGTCGAGGCCCGGGATCTTGCACCGGTAGGTATCGTGCAGAGCACAGGGATCCACTTCTGCCGACTCTTACTCCTACTAGGGTGGCTCCACCCTTGCCGATCCAGAGGACGGCAATGCCAGTATCTGTTCTCGATCGTCGAAGCCGAAACGACTTCGAGACGGGTCCTTCATGCTACAGAGCCCCGCAGGAGGTGACCCCGCCGTCCCATCCACTCGCAGAACCTGACTCCCACGACTCATCTGAGGCGGATCGTAGGATCCAAGAATACTTTGATATACATGAGGCTGCTGCCAAGGGAAAAGCTAGGAGATGTGAGAGCAAGGAGGAGGAAGAGACCTATGGGCCGCGCACTGTGGGCACGGCCAAGTTAGAGCCATTGCCCGTCCCAGCCTCCATACAGTCCCATCACCCGTGGTATGAGGGGTCTAGTGATACGTCAGCTTACTGCGAAGAGGTCATACGGCGCCTAGGAGGAATTCAGTCGCCAGCAGAGGCGGTAGGCACGGTGGTCGAGGAAGAGGCCGAGGAAGAGCCCGAGGAGGAGGCCAAGGAAGAGCCTGAGGAGGAGCCCGAGGAGGATCCGGAGGAGGACCTTGAGGAGGAGCCGGAGGAAGACCCGGAGGGAGAGCCCGAGGAGGAACCTGAGGAGGGCCTTGAGGAGGACTCCGGATATGATACTCGGGAGAGCTCACAGGGATCGACTTCTATATGGTAGCTAGGAGTGTTCGATTCATTTTGATAAAGTATGCATGATGTTAGAAACCTAGCGATAGAGCAATCATGACTCTTAAAATGTAAAAAAAAATTCGTAGCACTTTTGTAGCGCGGAAACATGTATTAACAGTATTTCGTGGCTAGGTAGTTGATGATGACGAGTTGATAGATCGTGCATCATGATATGTACTTAGACGCACATCCTTTTGACTTTTCATTGTATAAGTCCTCGATGAGGCAAATTTTTCCTTTCGATATATATATATATATATATATATATATATATATATATATATATATATATGACGACCAAAATGGTCTTTTTTGCGATTATAAGAGTTTTGTTGTCTAATTTCGCCGCTTATTATGACCTAAGCAAAAGAGCTCGAAATAATAGTTCGATGTGCAAATAACACTAATCGAGTTTTGAGTTAACAAGAAATATATATATATATATATATATATATATATATATATACATGTATGAAAGAGTTCTATCATTATTCCTTGTTAAACGGAATGCCGCCAAGAAGGCGAGGTCCGAGAGGGAGGGGTAGGGGAAGAGACCAACAGGATGCTCAGAGGACCCCTGGACGAGAGCAACGAGCGACACCCCCACCTCCTGAACGCAGAATTGAGGAGTTATTTCTGCGCCAAAACCCGCCTGTTTTTAACGGGCTAGGGGACCCATCCGAAGCAGAGGCTTGGATAAGGGCGATGGAGCGTATATTCAATTTCCTACGCTGCACAGACGAAAAACGTCTGACCTACATGACCTTCCAACTAACCGGGTCTGCTGACTTCTGGTGGGAAGCACGTAGAAAAATGATCCGAGCAGGTGGAGGAGTTCACGTGGGAACAATTTAAGGCAGGGATGTACGATAAATACATTCCCAAAAGCTACCGAAAGAAAAAGGAGGCCGAGTTCTATAACCTAGGGCAGGGAAGAATGACAGTGACAGAATACGACAGGGTATTCTTTGATATGTCAAGATATGCTCCCCAACAGGTGGATACCGACGAGAAAATGGCGGAGAAATTTTGTGCCGATCTGAGGCACGAGATTAGGATGCCACTGGCGAGCCATGGGGGATTATCCTATACTAAGTCCCTCAGCAGAGCCCTAGACATCGAAGGGGCAATGCCAAAGGACAAGCCACTGACGACCCCACTCCAAAGGCCCCACGCACTCGGTCTTTAACTTCGAGAGAAACGCAAGTGGGACAATCCTAACCGTGACCAGCCGATAAGGAAACCGTGGCAGGGTCGACCTTACCAAAGAACGGGATCCGGAAAAGCGAGTAGCTCCCAGCAGGCGGAGGAACTATCAAAGATACCACCCCGCCCAAAGTGCGAGAGAGTGCATGATGGAATGTAGGGTGGCAAAGTGACACTGTTTCACTTGTGGCGAAAGGTCATTATGCCAACCAATGTCAGAAGAAGAAGCAAGGGATGGGTACGAGACCAAACCCACCAGCCCAGATGCCACAGTTGCGAGCAATTCAAGGGCAACCCCAACCTTTCCAACGACCTCGGGAGCTACGCAACAACGGCAGGAAGGAGAGGCAACCGCAAGTGAACTAGGCATATGCACCGAGGCGTAACTTGACTGAGAAGAACCAGGGCAACTTGGCAGGTATGGGCGAACTCATTAACATACATGTTATAATCCTGTTTGATACGGGTGCTTTGCATTCATTCATATCTAGTGCCCGCATAGATACCTTAGGACTCACAACAGAACAGACTGAACCTAGAATGAGGGTAGTCTCACCCATAGGAGGAGAGATAGAGATCTCTCACTCTTGCTCGAACTTAGAATTGGAACTCGGAGAATCTAAGCTCAAAGCCCATAACTTAAAGAATCATGAAGATGAAGACATAGACATAATTTTGGGAATGGATTGGTTGGCGAGAACTATGCTACCATCGTGCGTGACGACAAATTTCTTTCCAACCCGAGAAAGGAATCAACAAACTTTCATGGAATCAGCATGGGCGGAAGAAAGACAATCATTTCTGCCCTTCAAGCAACAACAATGCTGAAAAAGGGCTATCCAGCCTACTTAGTCTACCTGACCGGAGAAGCGGAAGTTGAGAGAAAGATGAGCGGCGTGGCGGTAGTGCGAGACTACCAAGACGTGTTCCCAGATGATCTGCCAGGACTCCCGCCAGATAGACAATTAGAATTCACCATTGATCTAGAGCCGGGATCGGCCCCAGTGTCAAAGGCACCATATAGAATGGCCCCAAAGGAGTTGGGAGAACTCGAGATCTGACTCAGAGGCGCTAGACCTTGGTTTCATCAGACCAAGCGTCTCTCCGTGGGGAGCCCCGGTATTGTTCGTAAGAAAAAAGATGGAACACTAAGAATGTGTATAGACTACCGGGAATTGAATAAGTTGACATTGAAAAATTAAAATCCACTACCAAGGATAGAAGACTTATTTGATCGGTTAAATGGAGCGATGTATTTTGAAGATGGATCCAAGTGCAGGTACAACCGGTTGAAGATTAGACCAGAGGTATCGAGACAGACTTTTCGAACCGAGATATGGGCACTACTGAATCGTAGTTGTACCATTTGGATTGACGAACGCTCGCTGTGTTCAAGGACCTCATGAACAGGGTATTTCACCCGTACTTAGACAAGTTTGTCTTAGTTTTCATAGATGATGTCCTCATCTATTCCAAGGATGAAAAGGAAAACAAAGTACACCTTGAGGTCGTCCTAGAAACCCTACGAACGGAGAAGCTTTATGCCAAATTCAGCAAGTGTGAATTTTGGCTAAGAAAATCACGTTCTTGGGCGCGTTGTGTCGTCGAAGGGATTAAGGTGGATCCCGCTAAAGTGCAAGCGGTGCACGATTGGAAATCGCCTACTAACCCAAATGAAATCAGGAGTTTCTTGGGATTGGCGGGTTACTATCGGAGATTCATAGAAGGATTCTCTGAGATAGCGAGACCGATGACGCAGTTGCTCAAAAAGGGAATCAAATACGTATGGACAGATGAGTGCGAGAAGAATTTCAAATAACTCAAGGAGAAATTAACCACAGCACCAGTACTAGTTGTCCCGACAGCGGACAAGGAGTACATGATATATACGGATGCATCCAAGAATGGACTAGGCTGTGTACTCATGCAAGAGGGGAAGGTGATAGCCTATGCCTCACGACAACTCAGACCACACGAGTTGAACTTGTAGGGAAAACATATGTTAAGCCCTCGCCCCGAGGATCTATCTTGGATATTTAATTCACCATACATTGATTATAATCCTAGCATGCGTCTATTTAATTAATTGCAACACGTAGGGGTTTTCTCGTGTTTACCTTTGGATCCGCTTGGTCGATCGAGCAGGGACGAGCGGATCGAGCGGAACGGACTCGTGCTTTGACCTTCGGGACCGTATCCGGTTGCCCAATCTCAACGCGTCGAGTGAGGGCGATCTATGGAGAATGCTTGAAAAATCACCCAATGCTCTTGGCACAATTTTCGAAAGCCTCTCTTGCACTAGGAGGGGACGAAAATTTCTTGTGTAATAATGAGCATTAACCTAGACTTTATCTCTTACCTTATATTTATAATGCATTACCTTAATCCCATAAGGAAAGCATCTATGCATATCCCATAAATATAATTATATCCTTGTGGGATAAAGAGAATAAAATCTTGCCTTTGGGAGCATACAAGGGGGCGCCGATTTTAGTAAGCCAAGGGGCCTGGATGGGCCAGCCCAGGGATCAAATGCAAGGAATAAAGATGGGCCTCAAATAAATTAATTATCTTATGTTCAGCCCAAAACATAAATTAATTTATAAACATTTATTCATGTCACTAGAGAATAAATGCTGACTTACCCCATTATTACCGAAGTTGAGTCGGGCTTGCACTTAGACATTACGAATCCCCGTATTTAAGATATCGAACGTCCATTAATTATTTATAGCATTCGATCGCTTAAAATAATTAATATCTTTAATTCCTTAAGTAGTACCACTCAACCTTATTATTGTACTTGAGCTAACTCAACTGCGGGGTTTAGTCAATAAACCTTTTGAGCTCCTTAAGGGGCGTCATCATCCTAAGCGGATACGGTGACTCGTCTGAGATAACTAGCGTGTCACACAACAACGCCACCACCCAAGATGTGGAGAATCTTGGGTTAGAACATATAACCCTCACCCATAACAAGTCAAAGTGATGGTCAAGAACTCATACTCAACTAATACCTTATCGAGGTTTAGATCATCGTAAGTCACCGAGATCTTGGTTTTTCACGACGGTCGATAGAAGAACACATCTCACTTGTGATCCTTCAATACGTCGAGACGCACAAGATAGACAAGCAACCAAGTCAAGTCACTTCTTATCTATATCATGACTATACCGACAACTCGTCCTCAAGTTGTCTCGGTTGTGAAACTTTTATATCTCATTAAAGCAACCAATCATATGGACTTCGTGATCTTCTACACAATCGTATGATCTAACTTATATATGAGATAAGGGGACACAAATATATGCAATCAAGTATTCAATTCGGATAGGAGATTGTAATAGTGGTAACAGAAACATTGTATACAAGCTCAACCAAACCGCTTTCGGTATACAAATCTAACAATACCACACGAGTTGAACTATCCTATGCAAGAGTTGAACTCATGCAAGAGGGGAAGGTGATAGCCTATGCCTCACGACAACTCAGACCACACGAGTTGAACTATCCTACCCATGATCTGGAATTGGCCGCCGTGGTGCATGCCCTAAAGATTTGGAGACACCATCTCTATGGAGTTCGGTGTGAAATCTACACAGATCACAAGAGTCTCAAGTATTTCTTTGAACAGAAGGACCTTAACACGAGACAAAGAAGATGGTTGGAATTGGTGAAAGATTACGATTGTGGCATAAACTATCACCCAGGCAAAGCTAACGTAGTAGCTGATGCCTTAAGTCGTAAGACTTATTCCAAGTTGGGATTTCTTCTTACTCAATAGGAAAGACTCATACAAGCATGCTTCTGCATAATTTAAACATCCACGACATGCTATGAACGATAAAAATAAAATAAAACGTTCACCGCGGCCCACTCGTGGATCCTGCACTTTCCTGCCTAATATATTATATAGAATTGGAAAGTACAGATCTTCATAAACTTCGAAAAATGGGCCACGCGTGCATGGGCACGGATCGGATTCGTCAAAACTTGATTCGGGCCGAAAATCGGGTTCGGCCGGAAAACGGTGCGGGCGGTTGGCCCAAAATGGTCCGGGCGGCGCTGGGGCACAGCCAGCGCCCGATCGCCTACGCCGCTTACGCTCGCTACCGCGTTTCGCGGCCGCCGCGGTCGCGAAGGCACGCGTCGCGACCATGCTCGCCTTCGCACCAAGACGCCGCTACCCGCACGCATCGCGCTGCGCGTTGGCTCATGATCGTCCTCGCGATCGCGAGCTCCGGGATCTCGCGCGACAAACGCGCACCGTCGCCGCTTGTGCGCGCTGCGCGCGCCGACCCCTTGCGGACGCCGAAGGGCCCGCGAACCGCCCGAGTGGCGTAGCACACACGCCAACGCCGAGAGTGCCGAGGTATCCGCGCGAAGCGCGCGCCCGCACACCGCCGCCGAGCCGTGCCACCCATGTCGCCCGACGACGACCACGCGCGGCGCCGTGGCGTGTCGAGGCGCTCGCGCGAGAATCGCACACCCCGCACGCCCAAAGCTGCCGATGCGCCGAGACTCACTCGCTGCTCGATGCCGCCATGGTTCCGCCGAAGTTGCCAGAAACGCGCCACGTGGCCGAGGGACGTGTTGCGAGCGCCGAGCACGCCACGTGTGCCGCCGCCGCACGCCGCGCCCGGCGTATGGTTTCTCCGCGTCTCCCATCGTTTCGTTCTTCATGCTTTCGTCTTCGTTCTTCTTTACGGATAAGATTTCTGGGGAAAATCTAATCTAACCACGGATTTTCTCGTGGTGAAAACAAAACCGACAAAATAAAAACGAGCCACGATGAACGACAGATTCACAATTAATTAATTGCGCACGTTATAATCAAACGTGAATTAATCCAACAGAGCCAAGATACTGATCCCAGGCTCTGATACCAATTGTAGGGAAAACTAGGTTTAGCCCTCTCCCGAGGATCTATCTTGGATGTTTAATTCACCATACATTGATTATATTCCTAGCATGCACCTATATAATTAATTGCAACACGTAGGAGTTTTCTCGTGTTTACCTGCGAATCTGTCGGGGATGAACGGATCAAGACTCGTGCTTTGATCTTCTAGACTGTATCCCGGTTGCTCAATCTCCAATATCGAGTGAGGATAATCTATGGAGAATGCTACAGAAAATCACCCTATTTTTCTCTATAATTTTCGAGAATCCTCTCCTAAGAGCTATAGGAGATACACGAAAATATGCTATAGGATAATTGAGGATTAACCTTGATCTTATCTCTTACCTTATATTTATAATGTATTACCAAAATCCCATAAGGAAAAGATCCATGCATATCCCATAAATATAATAATATCCTTATAGGATAAAGAGAATAAAATCACATCCATAGAGAGGATGAGGGGCCGATTTTCTCCAAGCTACGGCTGGACGGGCCACCTGTGGATCAAATGCAATGAATAAAGATGGGCCTCAAATTAATTAATTATCTTATGTTCACCCGTAACATAAATTAATTTATAAACATTCATTCATGCCACTAGAGAATAAATCTTGACTTACCCCTTTATTACCGAAGTTGAGTCAAGCTTGCACTTAGACATTACTGAATCACCGTATTTAAGATATCAGACGTCCATTAATTATTTACTGACATTATGTTTGCTAAAATAATTAATATCTTTAATTCTTAAGTAGTACCACTCAACCTTATTATTGTACTGAGCTATCTCAACTCGCGGGGTTTAGTACAATAAACCTTTTGAGCTCCTTAAGGGGACGTCATCATCCTAAACGGATACGGTGACTCGATACAAATAACTAGCATGACATACAAGCACTGCCACCACCCAAGATGCGGAGAATATTGGGTTAGAACATATAACCCTCACCCATAACAAGTCAAAGTGATGATCAACATCTCATACTCACCTAATACCTTATCGAGGTTTAGATCATCGTAAGTCACCGAGATCTAGGTTCTTCACGACGGTCAGATAGAAGAACTCATCTCATTGTGATCCATCAATACGTTAGGGACGCATCAAAGGCAGACAAGCAACCAAGTCAAGTCACTTCTTATCTATACCGCAGACTATACCGACAACTCGTCCTCAAGTTGTCTCGGTGTGATTCTTTTATATCTCATTAAGCTCGACCAATCATACGCACTTCGTGATCTTCTACACATCGTATGATCTAACTTATATATGAGATAAGGGGACACAGATATATGCAATCAAGTAATCAATTCAGATAGGAGATTGTAATAGTGGTAACAGGAAACATTGTATACAAGCTCAACCAAAACCGCCAAGATACAAATCCAACAAAAACAACAATTAAAATTCATGTACATCAACATATAATTCATAATCATTTTCGGTCATAACATAGTATTTTTAATACATGCTTAATTTTGTACTAAAATCATAATTCATGCTTATAAACGTCATATAAACATATTTAACTATCAACTTAAACACATAGCATATATTTCTCATGTATTACATGATTTTTCGAAAACATGTAACAAAACACATCATATAAAAATTTCTAATATTTGTGCATAAAATAATAAGAGTTGTAGGGTTTCTAACCTTCTAGTTGATTTTGATCGACGTCGGCGACGTTTTTCTTTCTAGGGTCGAAGGTAACTTTGGGGAACACTCTCTATTTTTTTCTCTCTATTTTCTTCTCTATTTCTAGTAATTTTCGGTCATATGGTATGGTATGGGGGTGGTCTCCTATTTATAGATGTTATAAAGTGTATTTAATCATTACTTTATAAAATATCTTAAGGTAAAGTCAAAAATTACAACTCATTCTTATCTCATAAATTTTCGGTCCATATGAGTTATACATGAGACAATTTTGATCTTATCCTATACTTTAATTATTCATCATATCTTATCTTCTTAAAATTATAACATATCTTGGTGTAAAAATCAAAATACAACTCATACCTTATCTCTATAATTTTCGGCCACCTCCTATTGCTCATGAGACAATTATTTTATTTTATCATATAGTTTATTATGTTATTTTATTATTTAATTATTGTATCTTATAATTTTCACAAAATAAATAAGTTATCACTTTATGTGGTGTGTGTGTGTTTTTCGGTCCCTTCTAGATCCTTAGGGTAAGTTTTTATTTTTTTCTATATCATATACTTTAATATTATCATATAATAATATCATATTTGAAAAGTCAACATTTTCAACTTTAGGATGAGGTGTCATTATCATAAGGTTGGAAATTAATTTTTCTAACCTTATAAGTCATAAATTTCGGCCACTATAGTACAAAACCATAGGTTACTTGTTTCATTTGATAACCATCTGTACTTTACACCTAATAATATCCTATCTTTATAATTATAGCCTCTCATAATTAATTAAAGTATGATATTTTCATCCATTTCACATATAAAAAGTCTAAATTTTCGGTACTTGTAGTAATATTATGCCAAATATTTTATTTTTCTCCAATTAATAGCTATGTGACATAATATAAGTCTTAGATGATAAATTAAATCATAGGAAAATTAATTAAGATCAATTCTATGTACTAAAGTAAAGTTATCGGCTAATAATTCGAAATTAAGATTAAATTATCAAACTTTATTCTTTTCATAACCAATATTATTTTCATGAAGAATTACATAAATATAATGATCTTATATCATAAAATAAATTTTGAAACAATTCTTAGCAATTTTCCCAATGTTTCGAAAATTAGGGTTTTTTAGAGATAAATTTCGAAAATTCCATTCTTTACCCTATCTTATAAATTTCAAAATTTATATAATACCTAGGAGATAAGATTGATCTAGAATTCATGATATTTATCAAGCATTAAATATTGTGCAATTAAATAAATTAAAATCAAGTTTTCGAAAATCACATAAAATAACACATTATTTTCGAAAACTATGCAAGCTAGGATCCAAAATATTATCTTCTATGATATTTATCACATTTCTACACATTTCTAAGGGATAAACATTATCTCTTAATTAATCATGACCTTATCTTATCTTTTTATGAAAATATCATAGCAATCTTATCTTAAAAATGTCATTTTCCAACCTTATCACATCCACCTCATTTTCGAACCATGCTTGGGTGTACAAGATAATTATCTTATCATATACTATAAGATAAACATGACAACTCATCACATAAAATTAAGTGATCACATATTAAATCACAAATTAATCACTTATTACCTAATATTTTCGAAAATTACCAAGAAAATAGAAAAATATTTCTTTTCTTCCTTAGTGTAATACTTGGCTAAATAATATCCCACATATACTTAAAAATATATTTATTTATATTAAAATTTATTTCGTTCGAATTTTTAAGAGAAATTTCGATTTATTCAAAATCGTCAATTACCGACGTTTACTTTCGTACTTATTTCCTTCATAACATTCCTTCTTATTTTCGAAATTTTCAAGTCCAAAAATTCGGGTTGTTACAGCTCTGTTGCGATGTAAAGTCGCGAAGCGTCGTGAGCCAGAATTCCTCTTTATCGTGATCTACCTTTTTGACATCAAAACCTGTGCTAAAATGATACGAAATACACACGGCATAATATCTTTAAAGGTAAATATAAATATATCAAATGACAGCTCAAAAGATCACTTATCAATTATAAACGAAACGAACAGATAACATCATTTCTATTGGTAAATAAAGCATTTTATGACTCATTTTATTAGAGAAAATATGGCTTTAAATGGAGATGAAGTATTATACAAAGTAAGCCCCATCAACTGTATTATATTGTGTTGTGTCTATAAATTTATTGTCCCAATTTTACAAGTCTTAATGAAAGCCATTATTTAAAAATTCCGCATCTTTTTTTTTTGTCAATAGTCCTTATCAAGTCTCGTAAAACAACATTATGGTATGCTCAATATAAAGCTTACTTTTAATAATACTCATTAGCTTACTGAAAGCATGAGTTCACTTTTGTCACATGGAATCTCATTCAACATTCTGATAATAAAAAATATTAAGGAAGACATTTTTGGTACAATATAAATAGTTCGAATCTTTTATTGATATTATTGAAAGTTTATGATATATTTGAAATAAGTTAAATAGTAGGATTTAATCCGATGATTGTCCTTAATAATAATTTATTTAAATATTTATGATCCTACTATAAATACATATCAGAATTAAAAAAATTGGATTTGGATTTTTTCATTTTTTTTAATTTCAAAAATTTTCAATTTTTTTGATTCGGTTCAGATTTTATTATATTTCTTTTTAATTTTTCGAATCAATTCTGATTACCTAAAAATCATAACCAAAATGCAAATGCTCGCCCTAAACTAAAAGGCTCAAATTTACATCTAATAAAAAGTGGTTAGGTTTATTATATACATTTTAATTTACGTCTCGTGTAAGATTTTATTAGTACACGTCAAGTCTGGCTATAAAAATCCAATTCGTTTGTGACATATGAGGTTTGACTATTTGCATTTTGATGGCCTTAAAACAATGAGCAAATGAGGAATGACGAAGGGCTTGCCTACCATAATTATCCGAACTAATTGTGTGAATGATATCTTTTTGGCAAGCAAGCACGAAGGAGTTTTCTGCAGGAGTCTTTGACAAGAGCTCAACATCACTTGGTGAGAATAATTATTTTCAATTTTTATTTATGATTATTCAAAATTTGGCTGTATTTGTAAAAGGATAAGTCGGAGGTGTTTGAAACTTTCAAGAATTTTAAAGTAATGGTGGAGAGACAAAGTGGCTATCAAATCAAGGTGTGCTGATCCGATAGAGGCGGCGAATACATCTTAAATCAATTCAAAAAAAATTATGAGAAAAATGATATTGAGTTGTTTGGCTGAGCTTATAAGTTTCTCAAAACAAATTTTATGTTCGTTTTAAAACTAAAAAATAACTTTTATGTTTGTTTTATGGAACTTATAAGCTCAGCCAAACACCCTTATAATCCGTCCAATGACCACTCCATATTCACCACATCAAAATGGAGTGATAGCAAGAAATGATAGTCTCAACATGGTGAGGAGTATACTGAAGAGTAAGAACATGCCATGCCGAACTTATTCGGCATAAACAAAAAGTTTGTTATTTTTCTTTTTTGAGACATTACCCCACACTCAATTCTTATTATTCAACTCTCATAACTACTCACTATTTATCAAAAAATCACATTATCTAATAATCAACTTTTATTATTAAATCTCAAAACCACTCATTATTTATAAAAAAAACTACTATTTCTCTAATTAAAAAATATTTATGGTGGGATCATTTATCTACTCGACATATATTTAACAAAATTTATTAAAAACCGTAACTTTCACATACTTTTGGTGGAGAGAAAGAATTTTTTTTTTGCATCGAGATATTCACACTTGAGATCTCTGCTATTTACGGATAATTCGCTTGAGATGGAAATAAATATTGAACCTTGATAACTCTGCTATCACATCATACTCAATCTCATGTACTATTTATCATTGTTTATGATTATTAACAAAGATGTGTGTTTGCCGAGTAATTAAATATTCATTCCTTTAATTTTTTATTAATATTGGCAGCTCTGTCTTCATTCCTTTTTTTGGCCATTCCGACGCCTACATTTATATTTGTGGAATTATATAAAGTGAATACTTTTTAATACTTTTTCAAAAATGTATATTCCCCATACCCAATCTTTTAATTTGTTATACAACATGACTAATTTGAAAAAATAGATTAATTTCCTTATTTCCGGTCGACTAATGTCTATTTTCGATCGACCGGAGAGAAGACTTTCTCGATCGTTAACAGAAATTAGTCGATCGAAAAAAAGGAAATTAGTCTATTTTTTTAATTTATCCACATATTTCCTTGTTTTCGATCGACTAATGTCTGTATTCGGACGATAAAGATTCTCTCCAGTCGACCAGAAACAAGAAAATTAGTCTTATTTTAATGTAATGGGTATAGGGTGTAGGAAAATTTGGAAAAGATTATGGATGCATGGTATATGTTTTAATAAAAGTGGTTAATTAGGTTTGGGCCCTTTATATTTCATCTTAATTTAAGCGTGTGTGAATTAAAATCAGTCGTTAACCCAATGCTAGTAGATAGGGTCAACAAAAATTAGGTTCGGAATGAAATAATAAAAACGAGTCTTTTATGTACAATTATAAAAATATACTCTCTTCATTCCAATTATATAAGCTTATTTTTTATTTTTAGATGTCACAAAATGTATAGGCTTGTTTCTATAAATAGTTATATTTTTACCTCATTTATTAATATACCTCTATTTAATTTTTTATTTATTTATGCATTAATTAATAGTCAAATAATAAATATGAGTATATTAGGAAATTACTTTTATAATTTTTTTTCCAATAAATTTTCTTATTCCTTGTGGAAAATTCAATCAGTTTATATAACTGGGACGTATGAAGTATTATGTATATGTGGAATATATTATCGAGATAAAAATTAAAATTTAAATAAAAAAAACTGTAACAAAAGATTTTTCCACTTAAATGAAGCCCAAAAAATTTGATCATGCCAACTCGTGAAATTAAGGGCTAAAATTGGTCGTTTACCGAGTCATTATAATCCAACTCGTGAATTACCTTATTTTGTCTTGATTTCATGAATTATATCACGCAAACTCGTAAAATCAAAGCAAAAACAAATTAATTCACGAGTTGGATCTAGTTGATTCGTGAATTACCTTAGTACTCATGAATTTAACCATTTTCACGAGTTACATTTTAAAATAAGGGCAAATATGTACTTTAAACCAAAAAATATTACTTTTATCTTTTTATTTAATGACTACATTTCATTTTTGCAATAACAAAAAAGTTATTTTCATATGTTAAATCTTCTAGTAATATAATGTACTAAATTGATATGTATAGTTTGTGATTCGTGCGTGTGAATACTTCAAGGAGTTTGCCAATAATCAAATTATTGTGCATATAGAGGCATGCGATGCCTTTTTTTTCAATAGAAAAATCGTACCTTGTGTTTTTCAAGATAGAAATATATAAATTTCACTAGCTACCAACCTATCACATCGTACTCACTGCGATATTTATGTTATTAATTATTTCTAACTTATTAATTAATGATGGGATATGGCCTAACCGTTAAAGCCCAACAACAGGCCCACGTGAACTGGGCCTGGCCTAGCTACTTCGGCTACACGGTTTGGCCCAAAAGGCCAACGCCTAAACCCTATTCAAGATCAACCATATCCTATCAGATATGGAAGGAGATATTGGAGGAGATATTCAAGGAGATCGGATCACATAGTAATCTGTAGTGATCCACAACATGTATAAATAGAGACTAGATTAAAGGTAGAGGGGCTAGCAACTATTGAGTACTGGAGTTTTTTTAAAACATTCATTGTAATCGCATATAGTGAAAGTATTGAGGAATCACTCCTCCGTGGACGTAGATCTTTTCTTTGATCGAACCACGTAAAAGCTTTTTTGTGTTCTTTACTGTTTTCATAAATCTCGCACACACAAGATTTATCATTGGCGCCGTCTGTGGGAATACTCCTACAAAAAAGCTTCGTTTCTCTACACAAAATCAATGGCAAGGACTCGTGCAAATGTTAGCGCCGTCGGTGGCCGGCAACGGCGACCAAGACTTCGAACAGCCGCTACTGTGCCGAGGAAAAGAGATCGCGGCTGCCGATAGCAACAACACACCTGAGGGTTACATAGAGGATCTACCTATACACCCTCAGGATCGCCGCCCTAATGAAGAGGGAGATGCCGACCTCAACACCGATGAAAGCAGTTCACCAATCTCACGAGGTCCTTGGCAGAGCCGTATCTGAATTCCTCAACGCCAACATCGGCCAATTTCAAAACTTTCTGAGCCAGAGGACGAACGGGCGGGAACCTCAAGAACGCCTTGACCGGCACTCACGGCGCTGGGTCGCCACCTCTCCAAAATAACCGAGGACATTCACTCGCACGAGAGCCGAGAACGATCACCTCGACGATATCCGAGAACGATCACCCCAGATGAAGCTCGAGAAAGGTCACCAAAGACGACGTCCGAAGTCGATCACCTCAACGGGGCCGCCCATAATCATTCACCCCGACGACATCCACGAAGTCGGTCACCTCGGTACAATTACCGAAGTCATTCGCCAAGACACGCCCGCGAGGTCGAACGAGACCGAAGAGAGGAAAGGCGGAGTCAATCCCCTCATCAAAGAGACGATAGACGTCGCTATCGATCTCACACCCCTCCTGAGAGGGATGACAAAGAACTCCCAGGATTCGACCGGCATGGACGGATCATCTCCCCTTTCTCGCGGAAACTCGATACACCCCTGCCGCAGCGATATCGGGCACCCAACATCGCCGCCTACGATGGCCTCGGAGATCGTTCTGATTTCCTTTTTGCCTATACTACTAACATGGCAAATCAAGGAATGGAAGATTTTCACATGTGCAAAATCTTCCCGAGGTGCTGGTCTCCAACGCACTACGATGGTTCACCTCACCGCCGTAACAGCATACGACGAGAGATCTCATGGATCGGTTCAGTGGCGTTTCTACCAAAAATACCACCTCAAAGAATCATCATCCGACCCGCTCACCATCCGCCAGGACGAGGCGAGGCGATGTCAAATTTCGTCTCACGGTTTATCAAGGAATCCTCAAGATCGATGATAGTAACGATCTTTACATCATCAATGCGTTCAAAACGGATCCGACTGCGCGATCGAACAAAGAAAACACTGGAGAAGTCAAGACGGCGAGTAGCCTTTGGACACCGGTGGATAACTATGTCAAGGGACGAGTCGGATCGTAAAAAGGAGATATGGGACGAAAGGAAAGCCAGAAGAAGAGGCGGACAATCGAGGAAGGGGCACCGATCGCCGAAGTGCCTTCGATAGAATCAAAAAAGGCCCAATGAGTCCAGATTGGGACCTCAGCCAAATCCTGGCAATAATCTGCTCAAGTCAAGGGCGGAGATATTCGAGCTCCACACTGAGCTCTTCCCAAAACCACCTCATATGAAAGGAGGATCCAAGAAAAGGTCGAAAGACATGTATTGCGACTACCACCAGGGGTACGGTCACAACACCGACGATTGCGATGCGGGCTCGGAAATGACGAGCTCGTTAAAAAGGTGCGCTCAAGAAATACCTCGATCGCACCACGAGCGAGTCGGGAAACAAGAAGCGGAGAGGAAAGAATGGAGGTGGCAATAATTGTGGGCCGATCTCGAAGACCGCGTACCCCAACAATGACGAGGACGACGGTCCCAACGCAATGGAGCAAGTATACGCTATCATCGGACTCCCCATAGGTACGACGAGGTCGTCATTGAAAATCGAAGCTCGAAGACCGGTCCCCGAGGAGCCAAAAAACAAACGACTTCGGGACGATGAGAGCATCGTGTTTTCCAACGGTGACCCGGTGCCCAAGATCATGCCCCATCAAAATGCTATTACCATACAAGCAGTGGTGGGCAACAAAAACGTCCACAGGGTCTACATCGACATCGGTGCCTCTGTCAGTATCATCTTCCAGAGTTGCTTAGACAAACTCGAGGTCGGAGGAATTCAAATTCATCCAGCACCATCTAAACTACGGAGCTTCACTCAAGAGGCGATACAACCAGAAGACATTATCACCCTTTCGGTTACCGTGAGACGTGCTCCCGTGTCGGTCACCAAAGCCGCTCAATTCTTCCCGGTCAAGGCTCCCTCCGTATAACATCATCCTCGGAAGAGATTGGCTCTATGCCACCAGGCCGTCCGCTGGCCTACCACCACCATCAAAATACCCACCCCTACCGGAGTAATCAATATCCGGGGTGATCAAGCGTGACAAAGAATACCCGAGGATCTCACCAAGAGAGGCCTCACCTCGTGCCTAGCAATTCTGTAACCTCCTCGAAGTTGTCACCTGGTATGATCCGACCGACGACGCCCAATTATATGATGACGATTCCTCCAAGGTCGTCAAGGTCGGCAAGGTCTCACCGACATTCGACAACATGTTATGCAACTTCGAGGAATACAGGACGTGTTCGCGTGGTCACCACTCGACATGACGAGTGTCACCAAGCTCATCACTCATCGACTCAACATCGATCCGCTACCAAACCAGTTCGACAAAAGAAAGAGCATTTGCGGCGAGCGCAAGAAGTGATAAGGACGAAGTGACTCAACCCGTAAAGCCAAGATCTTGTTCGAGGTCAAGTACCCAACCTGGATGGCTAATCCTGTCATAGTTTGAAAGCCAGGAGGAGGGTGGCGCATGTGTGTCGACTATACCGACCTGAATAAACACCCAAAGGACTGTTATCCCCTTCCCGATATTGACAAGAAGGTGGAGACATTGGTGGGCCACGAGATCTTCGCTCGGATCTATATAAGGGATACCACCAAGTCTTGATGAGCAGGAAGATGCTCCAAAATGGCATTCATCATCGACTTTTGTCTTCGCACACCGAAAAATGCATTTTGGATTGAAAAAGCGAGCTACCTACCAACGAATGGTGGACGAATATTCAAAGATCACATCGAAGATCGTGGAGGTTCACGTCGGCGACATAGTGGTCAAAAGCAAAAAGATGGAAAGTTGTGCCGAGGATCTCAGAACCATCCTCCCGCTTCTCAGGTCGGCCAATCTCAAACTCAACCATCAAAAGTGCACTTTCATGATGAAAACGGGGAAATTCCTGGGATGCTGGGTTTCTCAAGAAGGGATGAAGGCTAATCCCACCAAAGTAAAGACGATACTTGACATGCAAGTGCCAAAGACCATTCGTGAGATCCACAAACTCACCGGATGCTTGGCCGCCCTCAGCAGGTTCCTATCCCGGGCTGCCGAGAAACAACTCCCTTTCTTCAAAATCTTGAGTAGAGCCCCGGACTTCGCCTGGGAAGAAGAGCACCATACCGCCTTTACATAGCTAAAGGAGTACCTCGCCGACCTGCCCACGCTGTCCACCCCAAAGGAGAGCGGACTCCTTTCCTTATATCTGACCGTCTCGGATGAGGCAATCAGTGCGGTACTGGTGTGAGATGAGCTCGGACGACAACTCCCTATTTATTTCATCAGCCGAGCTCTCAAAGGACCGGAGACTAGGTGCACCAGATTTGAAAAAATAGCGTTGGCACTGGTGAACGCCAAACGACGTCTCCGACCTTATTTTCAAGCCCATTACATCCAGGTACTAACTGACTTACCTCTGAGACAAGTCTTGTCAAAACCTGTGTCGTCAGGACGTATCGCTAAGTGGCACCGGAGCTCGCGAGCATGATATCTTATACCCCTCGACCGCCATAAAGGGGCAAGCTCGGTCGATTTCTGGTAGCCAAGTTCACCGAGGTCAATCCTACCGGCGAGGTCACTCCGACCTCCGCTCACAACGGAGGAACCCGCCTCAACTTACCTAATGGTCGTGGCAAATGTACGTGGATGGAGCCTCATGCAAAACAGTGGCGGGCGGTACATCTTGCTTCTCGGCCCGGAAAACAAGAAGTAACTTATGCACTTTGGTTCTCCTTCCCACCACAAACAACGAGGTGGAATATGAAGCACTAATCTCGTGACTTGCCTCGCAAAGAAGTGGAAAAATCCGGATCTTTGGAGATTCCTGTGGTGGTAAATCAGTCTTAGGGAAATACGAGGCCAAAGAGGATAGGATGAAGCAATACCTTCGAAAGCAAAAGAAATGTTGACTGCTTGGTATTTCACAATTCACCAAACCCGCGAGGTGAGAATAGCCGGTGACGTCCTCAACAAATTAGCCTCGTGGTCAACAAATCCACCAAAGGAGGAAGTTCAATCCGAGTATCGAAGAGCCCCATATAAGCGCCATCACGAGACCGAACCGAACCGGATGACTTATAAGAGCATACCGGAAGAAGGCGTGCTACCACAAGATCGGCTCGAAGCCAAAAAAATGATGATCAAGTCCCAGAAGTACCTTATTCACGAAGGAACTCTCTACAGGAAATCCTACCTTGAACCCCTCTTGAGATGCCTTGGGCCAGAAGAGGCAGACTATGTACTAAACGAGATCTTGTGGAAGCCACATCGGGTAACGAGCTCTCTCAAAGAAAACGCTGAGGTCAGGATATTATTGGTCCACCCTCATCCTAGACTCGATCGAGCTCGTCAAGAAGTGTCCGAAGTGCCAACTCCATGCCACAGTCAAGAAGCTACCTCAAACCGACCTCGTAGCTTACAAAGTCCTTGGCCTTTTATGCAGTGGGGAATCGACATCGTTGGTCCCTTCGACCGAGCACCGGGCCAGCTTCGGTATTTGGTTGTAGCCATAGATTACTTCACAAAATGGGTCGAGGCGGAGCCTCTTTCAAACCTCACAAGCAAAAGGATTCAGACATTTGTTTGGAAAAATATAGTTTGCCGCTTCGGCATACCACATGTCTTGATCTCGGACAACGGCACCCAGTTCGTCGACAAAAATTTCAGAGAATGGTGTGAAGAGCTCCAGATCAAACAATAGTTCACCTCGGTTGCACACCCACAGGCGAACGGTCAGACCGAAGTGACAAACCGTACGATCGTACAAGGATTGAAAAAAAGGCTACACCGAACTAAAGGGGATTGGGTTGAAAACCTCCCTCAAGTCCTCTGGTCATACAGAACGACACCTCGGACTTCCCATGGTGAAACACCCTTCAGCTTAGTCTACGGCACCGAGGTTGTTATACCAGCTGAGATCGGTGCCCCGAGCCCAAGAACTCTTCACTTCGCCCAGCAGGGCAACGAGGAGAACCAACGAGTTAACCTCGATGCTCTAGAGGAAAAACGCGAACTCTCTTTCATCAATGAAGCTAAGTACAAATGCCATGTCGCAAAGTACTACAACAAGAGGGTGAAAGCATCCACACTCCAGGTAGGCGACCTCGTCCTACGAAACAATGAAGCCAGTAAAGCCGAGCGCCTTAATAAGTTGGACCCGACATGGGAAGGCTCATACCGCATCCACGAGGACCTCGGCAAAGGGGCCTATAAGCTTTCTCACCTATTCGGTGCACTTATCCCCCGAACCTGGCATATCACCCACCTGAGGATGTATTTTACATAACTTTTATTTCACGTCGGCATTATGTTAGCCTCTTTTTATTTTTCCAAAGCACGATGTCATTTACTTATCAATAAAACATATGTTTTCATTATGAGTGGATTACTTCGTTGTATCTTATATCTATGTGAAAATCCGTTCTCAACTCGGATGACACATAATTTACCTTCAAAAGGGGACGCCCTTGCGAAGATGACAAACCTACAACGTAGGGTACTCAACTAAGCACGCGCCAGGGGACCACCCCAGCACACACAGATTACTCATTAATTTGAAACATCTACTTGCCAGCACATACATATTACTCATTAATTTGAAACATCTACGTGCCAACGACGTCCAAATCGGATCCAGGGGACCACCCCTATCGATATTTCTCGACAAACAAGGCAAGCATACAGATTACTCATTAATTTGAACATCTACGTGCAAGGCATACAGATTACTCATTAATTTGAACATCTACATGCAAACGACGTCCAAATCGGATCTCGTGCAATTTATACCCTTTATTAGGAAGATATACACTTCAAGAAAAGTCTAAATACATTTACGACTAAAACCAAGTCCCGAGCTATATTTGTACCTCTTTATGGGAAAATATACACTTGATACAAAGTCTAAATACATTTATGATTAAAACCATGTCCTAAGCTATATACAGATCACTCGGGTCTCCGAGCTGCACCTCGCCAAGAATCACTCAAGCTACACCAGTTCGAAACAAAATCTCCGGCCCGTGATGAATACCCGGGATGAACTCAGTGCCTTCAACCTAGTCAATGAGGTCGGCGTCGCCACGACCTGCTCCAGACGCTCTTTGAACAGGCACAGAGGCGCCCCGACCTGAAGTGGATGCCCCTGGGGCCGAGGCTAAACTCCTGCCTCTTGATCTCGCCATCCCACCAGGGCTACGACCCCGACCCCGACCTGACATTCTTCCTCGCCGACCTGATATCCTCGCTCGTCCAACTCCCGACGATGGGGCCCGACCACGAGATGACATTTCCGACATGTCTGAACCCATTAGTCGGAGCACCTCGGCATGGTCCATATAGCCGCCCACCTCGACTTCTTCAACTCTCACATCGGCTGGAGCTTGACCGCGGGCTCGGCATACGCCGCCATGGATGATCTCGTAGTGGAGGCACTTGACCGGTTCATCAAGGCAATCTTTAAAGCTCTTTGTTGGGCCCTCCTCGTCCCTTAGTACCATGCCTTCGGCAAGGTGAGTTGAGCTCGGTCGTCGCTTCGGATATGGTGATACCACCACCTCGGTGGATCACCGCCATATTCAGCCAGGCTCTTACGAGACCGCGCCAACTTCTCTGCGCTAGCTCGTCGTTCTTCACATTGTATCAAGTGCCCTTGAAGGCCGTCAGCAGAGACATCAACCCCCGGACCTCGAGATGAATAATTCTCGGTTTAAGGCTTCGTTCTGCGGAAGGCGGGTCACCTCGCGTTTAGACACAGGCGCTTTTCGCCCCGATGGCGATGCGTGCTACCAACCCCAGCGACTGACTATCCATGCTATGCAAGATCCGAGTCACTTCCAAAGACGGCTCCTCCGTAACACCACCTCCTCATCCTTCTCAGGAAGGGCACCTCGGACCTCTTTCAACTTGGTCAAAAGATCGTGATCTAGACCAATGTATTGAGAAGACGAGTGCTAAAACAAGAGACAACACATTCATTTCAAAAAGATGTATTTATTATTCACAAAGTGGGAGTTTGTACAAAGCTCGGGATCCTAATGACCATGGCGATCAAATCTATTACAAAGGTCCACTGACCTGAGCCTCTTGGTGGGGCTCACTAGAGGGAAGACCCGAGCTCGGCCCGGCCACCTCGCCTCGCCCAGACTTCAGCAAGGAGTTCCCGAAACTCCGCATCTTCATCCTCCTTGCACTGGGAGACGGCCTCGGCCGTCAGGAGAGAAGTGGAGGCCGCCAAGGTCTCCAGCAAAGGGAAGGACCCCGCAGCAATCATGCGAGCGTAGTCCTTCTGCTGCGCCCTGGGATCAACCTCGACCCAGCCATGCCTGACCTTGTCAAAGTCAGGCATCTTGGCTGCCAACTCCTCCAGGTGGTCGGACACCACCTGCATCCTGAGCACGGCAGCCAGGTCCGAGATGAAGACGGAGAAGGTCTCTGATTCGATGAGCCTGCTGGCAAAGGCCTTCAACATCGGCCCTTGCCCCGCTAGCAGGGCACTCTTCTCTTCGGTGAGCTTCTTCTCCGCCTCGCCCACGGCCGCCGCCGCCGCCGCCGATGTCTCCTCTCGTGCTTTCTTCAGCTCGGCCTGGGCCACCTCCAAGGCCCGAGTCTTCTTCTTCGGCGGCCTCAAGAATGCCCTCGTGACCTCAAGATTCGCCTCGCGGCCAAGATCGCCTCGCGCCTCAACATCGGCCCTCTCCTCTCCGTATGTCGTGCAAGAGACGCCTCAATAATGAGACGGTAATCCTGCATATCCCCGGCCGTACGGTGCAGATCCTCCGCCGCCATGGTCGCATCCTCGAAAATCACGAAGAAACACATAGCGAAAGAAATAACGGCAGACACGGTATAAACCTATACCTTTGGGAAGGATATAGTGAGCTTGGAACCGCACTCGTATGTAATCCTAGTACGGTCTCCGCCGAGGTCGGATCGACCTACCGAGGTGCCGCCACCAATCGATCGAGATCGGTGGCCTTGCTCGGCTCAGTCCACCTCGCCTTCTTCGCCGGTGGCCCCTGGCTCGGTGATTGTGTTGGAGGCGACGAAGCCGCCACCTTCGCCTTCTTGCGAGAATCGAGATTCACTGCACAATAAAAAGGGGAGTTCATTAGCACAATGACATCAGAAATATGAGGATATAAGGAAAAAGGGGGGTGCCATCACCCCGATCCGACCCCGATCCGGAGGCTTCCGACCTATAAATGCTCAGGCCGGCATCATTCAAGTCGTCCTCGGTGAAATTACAAGATATTTCACCGAACGTGTTGAGCTCATCCTCTATGGCACCCAAGGCCTTACACTTCACATCCCTTATCTTGCCTAGGCCCCAATTATAACTCGGGTGCCCATCAGCCCGCAAAAAGAAGAACTTACTTTGCCACTGGGGCACCTTCGAGGGGGCAGTCACCCTGAACGTTTGCCGAGGTGATAAATAGTACACACCTCCTGTACACATGACGCTAAAAAAACGCATCAAGAATTCGAAAGAAAGCTTCTCACTCAGGCCATAACAGGCAAAACCTAGCCTAACCACCGACCTAATGGAGTTCGGGGTCAACTGGCATATCGGAATTTGAAAATATTCTTGAATGCTCAAAAAAATGGGGGCCAATGGGAACCTAAGGCCGGCCTTCAAGGCGTCAACATATACGGTAATAAATCCTCGGAGGCCATAGCTCTATCCCCGGATTGCGGCAGGCACCAACATGCCTCCGCCGGAATATGGAATTCCTTTGCTATTCTGCACAAATCAGCGGCGGTCAGAGACGACCTAGTGTCCCTGACCTTGTACTCATCCCAGACAAATGGTATCGCCGAACCCTAGCGCTAATACCCTGACCTACCCATCAAGGTATAGCGGTGTAGTCACTAATCTCAAACTCATTATCGGGAGGAAGATGATCGGACAGATCCGTAGGCGTAGAAGAGGATGAAGAAGACATACTTACTTTTTCAAATATGGCTTTTCTTCAACTTGCAAGGTTACGAAGATGATCAAAAGCTTCTCCGATTCGAAAATTCTCTCTGAGGATAAAATAGATGAAGATGAAGGAAGTGAACAGTTTCTTTATCTCTGGCCTATTTAAAGTACAAATAGGCGCCCAAAACCGCCTATTCAACTTCCCACGTGGCCAACCATGACTTGACGCGCGCATGGTTCGAGCGCCAACTAACCGTCTGGCACATATGACGTATTCTAGGACGCGCAGACATGCCAGTCTAATCGTGCAATCATCACTCTGGCTTCAGCCCGGTCAACTCAGTTCGGACCTCGGCAAATTGTACAAATCAGTCCAGAGCAATCCATCTCAGTTCGGACCTCGGCAAACTGTTCGATTCAATCCGGAACGGCAAATCGCCAGCTCAGTTCGGACCTCGGTATTCTATCAACGAAAGGACACCACCATCCAACTTCGGATAGCTCAGTTCGGACCTTCCTAACGAAAGATAACGTCGTCCAACTTCAACCCGATTACCCACCTCGGCACGTCGTCCAAATCAATCTGGACTTCGATAAATCACCCTAGTCAGTTCGGACCTCAACATTCTCCTGACAAAAGGATATCGCCATCCACTTCGGAAAACTCAGTTCGGACTCAACAAATGGTCCAGCATAGTCCGGAACGGTGAAACATCCAACTCAGCGTGGACCTCGACCAATCATCAGATTCCAACCCCAACATCAAAAAGACAGGAAAATCCTCGACGATGACCTCAGCCGAGCAACAACCAACCTCGGTAAAATACATCCTTCACCTCACCTCGGTGTAGTGTTATCGACTAATTGGGGGCTATGATGGATATGGCCTAACCGCTAAAGCTCAACAACAGCCCACGTGAACCGGGCTCGCCTACTATTTGGCTACGGTTTGGCCCAAAAGCCCAACACCTAAACCCTATTCAAGATCAACCATATCCTATCGATGTGGAAGGAGATATTGGAGGAGATATTCAGGAGATCGATCACATAGTAATCAGAGTGATCCACAACATGTATAAATAGAGGCTAGATTAAAGGTAGAGGGCTAGCAACTATTGAGTAATCAAGCTTTTAATACATTCATTGTAATCGCATATAGTGAAAGTATTGAGAATCACTCCTCCGTGGACATAGATCTTTTCCTTGATCGAACCACGAAAAGCCTCTTGTGTTCTTTATCGCTTTCATAAATCTCACACACAAGATTTATCAATTAATAATGTTAAGTTCGATTATATTATTAGGCAAGTAGATTAGACCTATTGTGAAAATATAGGAGTAAGTCATAATTAATATAAATGATTTTGTATTCATGTTATTATCATTCAATCAATTAATAATGTTCATGAAGCAAAGATCATTTTAGAATAGTAATAGTTTTTCACTCGAGATTTCACAACTTGCCTATTATATCTCTATTTTATATGATTTATATTTCTGCGTTCCGACTTAAATACCAATATAATATAAATAGACAAAAATATTATTTTTAAGATAGAAAGAGACAAATTATACCAGTAAGTTGAAAATATAGAATCTATGATATCTATCAAATTTTGGCCAAAATACTCTATAAACAAGTTATTACAGACTTTCTAAGGCATTAAGTATAAAAATCCCAATTACTCTTTGATCAAACACTTAGAGGGTGTTTGGCTAAGCTTATTTTAAAGAGCTTATAAGCTCCACGATGATTGAGCTTATAAGTTAGAGAAAGAATCGTGAGTTAGAGAGAAAAAATTGATGAGAGGTGAAATCGATAGTGTATATGTAGAAAATAACGAATCATAGAAATATTATTTTGGTAAATTCACTATTACTTATAAGTTTCTGAAAAAATAAGTTGGGGTTGTGCTACTTATTTTTAGAGGAGCTTATAAGCTGTTGAAACTTATTTTCATAGCTTATAAGCTGTTTAGGAGCTTATAAACTTAGCCAAACACCCACCTAATCCAGTTATTAAATTATTGCACTAATAAACATTATGATCATGCACTTTTTAAAATATGTTGAAAATAAATATAGGTATTGGAATGATCAAAAGAATCAAGACAGCTGCCAATGGCCGAGTGGTTCAGTATTTATTTTTTATTGCAATGTCCTCGAATGAAGAAATCTACCTTGATATTACATGTATATTCGTATCTCGATATTAGTCAATTTAGATAGACTAATTAAATCTCAAATGTAATTAACAAATGAATTGATAAATTTTAGAATTCAGAGAGATTAAATGATTGAAAACCTGCATGGCACTTGGATAAGATTATTAATTCATAGTTAACAATGAAGTACTCTTTTACATAGAGACCAGACAATGACACTTGAGATCTCTGCTATTTGAGTTTTTCAATATAAATATATTTCATCACATTTTAAGCGTGTATGAATGAAAATCTATCGCATTATCCGAGAATCTAGAGAGATGCTTAGGTGGAACCCGCATTAATTTTGTATCCTAGATTCAATTACTCTTTGTTCATTATACGGGAAAACTAAACAAATGTGAAGCGTATTTAAAATGGAGATTTCATGGAAAAATTGAGAATATTGTAATTAGAAAAAATTCAAAGGTGATGTTGTAATCACATGATTCTAAAAGTCAATTTGTAATTTGAATAAACGTTATGTTATTCGTGTGATTATAACATCATCTTTTAATTTCTTTTCTAGTTATAATATTCTTAATTTTTCGATGAATAAATTTGTTTAGTTATGAACATATAGCACTTGTTTATTCAAAAAATGTTCTACACTTTTAATTTATCAATAAAAGACCAAAACTATTAACATTGTACAAAATGTATCCTGCAATATTTTTTATAACGAAATGATAACTGATATTTCCACGTAGCAAAAACGACGTGGTTTCCACCATAATCATTTTTAAAAGTTTATAATGGCTCTCTATTTAGTTATCTTTTTTTTTTGTAAACACATTGGTGTTTATTTTGTTTTGGTTATTATTTGATGACCATCGGATGATGGATTAGATGGGAAGATAGTAAATATGAACACATTTGGTGTTTTTTTTTATAATTGTTGGTGAATATCTGATTGCATATTATATCTCTTCTTTACGTAGTTAAGGTTGATGTCTGACTAAATATTAGATTTATATTCTAGTTGCATCTATTTTGTTGATGTAAGATTTGGATTATTTGTGCTTGCTTATTCAAAGCTTTATGCAGAGCCATTACAGAGTCTAGGAGTATAATCGAATCGAGTCGAGTCGAACACCATCTTGTTCAAGCTTGGTTTGTTCGAGCAAATGAGTTTATTCGAGCTTAATCGAACACAAACAAACTTTTCAGATTTAAATATATGTTTCGAATATTAATTATTTTATTTTAAAATAAATTATTTTGTCCACAATTACACAATATATTTATTGATTTCTCACAATAAATAAAAATAATTAGAGATTTAACACAATAATTACTAATTATAGAAAGAAAATAATTGTATCTAAGTAATAAATTTATATTTTTAAGCTAAATCAGTTAACGAATTTGTTCACAAGCTAACTAGTCGAATACTACACTCAAGTTTAGTTTGTTTAGCTAACGAGTTTCACTAAACAAACTCGAACGAACTTTAATCGAACTGAGCTCCGAATAGCTCACGAATAGCTTGACTAATTTACAATCCTAACAGTCTCATAAGTCTACAATTGATAATATCTCTTGAAATTCTCTGTAAAGATGAGGTTATTTGATAGCATCATTTCTATTGGTAAAGAACGTATTTTATGACTCATTTTATTAGAGAAAATATGGCTTTAAATGGAATTAGAATTAGAATCAAAGTATTTTTTCTATAACAAAAAAATCAAGATGAAGTATTATACAAAGTAAGCCCCATCAACTGTATTATATTGTGTTGTGTCTATAAATTTATTGTCACAGTCTTTAAAAGTCTTAATGAAAGTCATTACTTAGAAATTTCACATATTTTTTTTTTCAATAGCCCTTATCAAGTCTCGTAAAACAACATTATGGTTTGCTCAACATAAAGCTTACTTTTAATAATACTCATTAGTTTACTGAAAGAATAGGTTCACTTTTGCCACGTGGAATCTCAATCAACATTTCGTTAATAAAAAATATTAGGGAAGATAGTTTTGGTACAATGTAAATAGTTTGGATCTTTTATTGATATTATTAAAAACTTAGGACATTTTTTAAACAAGTTAAATAGTTTAGGATTTAATCCGATGATTGTCCGTAATAATAATTTATTTAAATATTTATGATCCTACTATAAATACATATAAGAATTAAAACATTTGGTTTAGGATTTTTTTTCATTTTTTCGATTCTGTTCGAATTTTATTATAAATTTTTTAATTTTTCAGATCAGTTCTGGTTACTCAAAAATCATAACCAAAATACAAATGCTCGCCCTAAACTAAAAAGCTCAAATTTACATCTAAGAAAAAGTGATTAGGTTTATTATTTACATTTTAATTTACGTCTCGTGTTAGATTTTATTTGTGCACGTCAAGTCTTGCTATAAAAATCCAATTTGTTTGTGAGATATGAGGTTTGGCCATTTACATTTTGATGGCCTTAAAATAATGAGCAAATGAGGAATGATGAAGGGATTGCCTACCAGAAATCATCTGAACTAATTGTGCGAAGGATATCTTTTGGGCAAGCAAGCATGAAGGAGTTTTCTGCAAAGTCTTTGACAAGAGCTCAACATATATTAGAATTGATTCACTCGGATGTATGTAGTCCAATCAAGCCACCATCACTTGGTGAGAATAATTATTTTTAATTTTTATTTATGATTATTCTCGCAAAATTTGGGTGTATTTTTTAAAGGATAAGCCGGAGGTGTTTGAAACTTTCAAGAACTTTAAAGTAATAATGGTGGAGAAACAAAGTGGCTATCAAATCAAGGTGTGCCGATCCCATAGAGGGGGCGAATACATCTCAAATCAATTCAAAAAAAATTGTGAGAAAAATGACATTCGACGTCCAATGACCACTCCATATTCACCATAATAAAATGGAATGACATTGTGAGGAGTATGCTAAAGAGTAAGAACATGCCATACCGAACTTATTCGGCATGCATAAAAAGTTTGTTACTTTTCTTTTTGAGATACTACCCCACACTCAATTCTTATTATTCAACCCTCATAACTACTCATTATTTACCAAAAACTCACATTATCTAATAATCAACTTTTACTATTCAATATCAAAACCAATCATTATTTATAAAAAAACTACTCCCTCCTCCGTCTACCAAAATCGTTCCTTGATTTTGATGGCACGGGTTTTAATAAATTGTAATGAGTGTAAAGTAAATAGTTGTAAAAAGGTGGGTCATAAGAATAATAAATGAATATATTAATGGATAGTGAGTGTAAAAAGGTAGATCATTGGTGGTTTTTTGTAAATAAGTGAATATATTTAGGGTAAAAAATAAATTTGATGTTTCTATAAAAGGAAAGTGAACATTTTTTATGGACGGATTAAAATGAAATTAAATGAACGATTTGGTGGACGGGGGAGTACTATTTCTCTAATTAAAAAATATTTATAATGAGATCCTTTATCTACTCAAAAATATTTAACAAAATTTATTAAAAACCGTAATTTTCACATTTTTTTGCATTGAGATAATGACACTTGAGATCTCTGCTATTTACGGATAATTCGCTAGAGATAGAAATAAATATTGAACCTTGATAACTCTGCTATCACATCATACTCATGTACTATTTATCATTGTTTATGATTATTAAGAAAGATGTGTCTTTGCCGAGTAATTAAATATTCATTCCTTTAATTTTTTATTGCTATTGGCAGCTATGTCTTCATTCCTTTTTTGGCCATTCCGACGCCTATATTTATATTTGTGCAATTATATATAAGTACACACTTTTTTAAAAGTGTGTGTATTTTCCATATCCAATCTTTTAATTTATTAAACTATATGATCAATTTGAAAAAATAGACTAATTTCCTTAATTCCGACGACTAATATTTGTTTTCGATCGGCTGGAGAGAAGGTTTTCTCGACCAGAAACAGACATTAGTCGACAGTAAACAAAGAAATCAATCTATTTTTTCAATTTATCCATACATTTCCTTGTTTTCGATCGAAAAAACATTCTCTCCAGTCGACGAAACAAGGAAATTGGTCTTATCTAATGTAATGAGTTTAGGGAATTTTGGAAAAGATTATGAGTGATATATATTTTTATAAAAGTGATTAATTAGGTTTGGGCCCTTTTATATTTCATCCTAATTTAAGCGTGTGTGAATTAAAATCTGTCGTTAACCCAATGCTAGTAAATAGGGTCGACAAAAATTAGGTTTGGAATGAAATAATGAAAACGAGTCTTTTATGTACAATTATAAAATATACTCTCTTCATTCCAATTATATAAGCTTATTTTTTATTTTTGGATGTCCCAAATGTATAGGCTTGTTTCTATAAATATTTATATTTTTTAATTCATTTATGAATATACCTCTATTTAATTCTTTGATTTATTCATGTATTAATTAATAGTCAAAGAATAAATATGATCATATGATTCATATTAGGAAGTTACTTATATAATTTTCTTTTCCAATAAATTTTCTTATTCCTTGTGGAAAATTCAACTAGTTTATATAATTGGGACGGGACGGATGGATTATTATGTATATGTGGAATGTATTATCGAGATAAAAATTAAAATTTAAATAAAAAATAAACTCTAACAAAAGATTTTTCCACTTAAATGAAGGCCAAAATTTGATCATGCAAACTCGTAAAATTAAGGGCTAAAATTGATCGTTTCACGAGTCATTATAATCCAACTCGTGAATTACCTTACTTTGTCGTGATTTCACGAATTGTATCATGCAAACTCGTAAAATCAAAGCAAAAACAAATTAATTCACGAGTTGGATCTAGTTGATTTGTGAATTACATTATTACTCATGAATTTAACCATTTTTCACGAGTTACATTTTAAAATAAGGGCAACAATGTAATTTAAACCAAAAAATATTACTTTTATCTTTTTTATTTTAATGACTACTTTTCATTTTTGCAATAACAAAAAAGTTATTTTCATATGTTAACTCTTCTAATAATATATGGTACTAAATTAATATTTATATTTTGTGATTCGTGCATGTGAATACTTCAAGGAGTTTGATAATAATCAAATTATTGTGCATACAGAGGCGGGCGATGCCTTTTTTTCAATAGAAAAATCGTACTTTGTGTTTTTCAAGATAGAGATACATATATAGATTTCTACTATCTACCACATCGTACTCACTACTCACTGCGAAATACTTATGGTATTAATTATTTTCTAATTTATTAATTAATATTGTTGAGTTCGATTATATTATTAGGGAAGTAGATTTCATCTATTATGCAAATATAGGAGTCGTAATTAATATAAATGATTTTGTATTCATGTTAATCATTCAATCAATTAATAGTAATATTCATGAAGCAAAGATCATTTTAGAATAGTAATAGTTTTTCACTCGAGATTTCACAACTTGCCTATTATATCTCTATTTTATACTTCCTCCGTTCTACCCAAGACGACTCATTTCTTTTCGACACGGTTATTTAGGATAAGGGTATAAGTGATAAAAAAGTAGGTAGGTCTCACAACTTTTGAAGATATAATTATTTTCTAAAAATAAAATAGATCATTTTGGATGAGACAGCCCAAAAAAAATACATGTCATCTTGGGTGGGACGTAATGAGTATTATTTATGTTTCTCTGTTCCGACTTAAATATCAATATAATCTAAATAGACAACATATTATTTTTAAGATAGCAAGAGACAAATTATACCATTAAGTTGGAAATATACATTCTATGATATCTACCAAATTTTGGCCAAAATACTCTATAAACAAGTTAATACAGACTTTCTAAGGCATTACGTACGTATAAAAATCCCAAATACTCTTTAATCAAACACTTAGTCAAATTAGTAATTTTTTTTTTGTCAATTAATACAGAAATTTTAAAGGCTGCGTCACGGTGGACTCGAATCCGAGACCTTTGATCTCGGACATTAACCAATCTACTACTAGGCCAACACACACACACACAAATTAGTAAATTATTGCACTAAACATTATGATCATGTACTTTTTAAAATATATTGAAATATAAATATAAATATATTTAAAAGAATCAAGACAGCTGCCCATGGTCGAGTGGTTCAGTATTTATTTTTTATTGCAATGTCCTCGAATGAAGAATTCTACCTTGATATTACATATATATTCGTATCTCGATATTAGTCAATTTAGATAGACTAATTAAATCTCAAATGTACTTAACAAATGGATTGATAAATTTTAGAATTCAGAGAATAAATACGCGTGTCCACAATTAATTCATAATTAACGATTTTAAGTTTGAGATCTCTATGTACTCTTCTATATAGAGATCAGAATGAAACTTGAGATCTCTGCTATTTGAGTTTTTCAATATAAATATATTTCATCACATTTTAAGCGTGTATGAATGAAAATCTATTGCATTATCCGAGAATCTAGAGAGATGCTCATGTGGAACCAGCAGCTGCGTGCACTGGGTAAACCCTACATTCTTGAGCAATAGCCTACAAATCACACATGACATAATGTGCAATGGGTAAATCCAATGACGAAGCCAGAGATTTTACTCTGGGGGGCCAATATTTAAAAAAAAAATTTAGAAGTAAATAATATTGTTTAAATTACATCACAATGTTAGAAAAATAAAAGTTAAACACAATCATCATCATAAGTTTATCTTATATTCTTCTCATTTTCTGAAATCGTGCATACTAATTTCATTAGTAGCATTAACAAACACATAATTTTCAATGTACGAAATTAAGTTCATTCAATAGTTTGGTTCAACACTTATATTTCTAAAATAGTAATCATATATTCAATTGATCTATATTTTGATTGTTTTATCATCAACAAGTTTTTTAGATGTTTAAAATAAGAATTTAAATAATTTAGATGCCTTCAATTGGTTGTTGTTAGAATGATTTATCACAAAAATTTTAAAAATTAGATTGATCATATTAGTTCACATATAAAAAGCTATATTTTTTGTATACATTTTTGTTTTATCAACATAATACAAATAATAGAAAAAAGAAAAGAAAAGAAAGAGCACAAAGTAGAGAGAGAAGAGAATATAACTAAATTACAAGAAAAAAAATTGAAAAATAAAGAGGAAAGACGAAAAGGAAGAAGGAAAAAAAAAGAGAAGATAACAAAATTACAAGAAAAAGAAAGAGAGAACTAAGTTTCCCACTCGAGTCTTCAAAATGAGGGTAAATCAACCCAACCAACTAGACTACAATGAATTCTTTGTATGATTACTAAATATATACTACTAATACTCAAAAAGTCTGGGAGACCCAAGGCCCCCTAGGCCGCAACATAGCTCCGTCACTGGGTAAACATCACGTCAAATCACATAGGATAGATAAACCACACTTGAAAAATTAGGTGTGACAGGTTCAAACCCATAGAGGTGTTTGGTGGGGTTAGAACCTATGACCTCTCGGTCACAAGAATCCACCTTAACCATTGGACCGTTCCTAGGGGACGAGAGATGCCTTTTTTCTTTTGCCGTTTGATTTGTCTTTATATCATAGCATGTATATGTATATTTGATAACATATATAGTAGTCTTGTTTTAATAATTTCAGAACAAGATTAAGAGTGCAAAGTTATAGTGAAAAATTTATAAGGATACATTTAATAGTTTGGAATCATTATTGTATAGAATTTTAAAATAGAAACCTTTTGGGGACAATATATTTTTCTTCAAAATAAAATACTCGGGAGAGTATTGATTACATAAATTATTTAGTATCGAGATAAGGTGCACGTAGTTTGAAAATTATTTTGTGTAGTCAAACATGAGATTCAAACTACTGTTTATATCTAGGTCCCTAAACTTTGAAAATGAGAGCCAACGATCCATCTCATATACTCCATTTTGTCCATATATATATATATATATATATATATATTAAGAATTCTATAGTTACACCTGATTATTGCATAAAAACTGATAAAGTAAATAATTTAATATCGAAGACATATATAGAATGAGAAATTTGACATCATTTTATTATGAAAATACTGAAATAAGATACTTATTTAGGAATAAAAATATCTCCAAATAGGATACTTATTATAAGAGGATGGAGTATAATCATCGACGGACCCAGAAGGGCAGTGGGGGCATGAGACCCCTCTAAATTTGTAAAATATTAGTATATATATATATATATATATATATATATATATATGAGGGATCAAATAGATTTTACCGAGATAGTATGTAGTATTCAATCTCATCCACTCATTTCATAGATCATATAATTCAGATTTTTTTAGATTTTTTAAGCTTAATTTCGTTGATTTTCGCTACATTAAGGGTAGATTAGTAATTTGATTTGTTATGTGATTGCGAAAAATAAACTATGCATTTAGTTGAACTGAATAATGTATTCAAATGAACAAAAAATACCTGCAGTTGAACACAATAATGTATATGAGTTTCAATTTTAATGCATACTAGAAACGTACTCCCAACACTCGGTCGCGCTCACCCAGTGCCGGTTGGATGCGATGCAATGTTATGTTATTTTAAATGTGGTGTTATGTTATTTCATATGTATTTTTTGTGTTTTGTTGTGACTCTTCCCAAACCCAGCGTCCCTACCCAGGGCCAGCGCGCACCCAATGCCGGTTGGGTGCAATGCAGTGTTATGTTATTTTAAATACAGTGTTATGTTATTTTGTATGCATTATCTGTGTTTTGTTGTGCCTCTCCCCAAACCCAGCGTCTGCGGATACCCCAACGCTCGCGGACTCCCCTACCCAGCGTTGGCGGCCACCCAGCGCCCTTTGGGTGCCTTTCCATTTTGCCCCTGAGCAAAAAATGGGCTGTCACGTGTCAAATTTTGGTGCGTCCACGTGTTCAAAATGTGTGGTCTAGATTGAGTACTACATACAATCTGGGGACCGAATACTACGAGAACCCAACCCTATATATATATATATATATATTTGAATTTAATTATTATAAAAATATCCTTTGTTGTGGTATAGTTTTGCTTTTTATGTGATAGAGAGATTAAATTAGTTTTTTCTTTTGTCAATAGTGTTAAGTTTTTCTTGATAAAATATCTAGTGTGTCAATAAAAGAATATTTACGTTTAACTTTCGACAAAGTCCCAAGTATGAATAATACGATTTTCACTTATATACATGTATTGTAATGTTTATTCTCTAATGAGAAACTTGATATCCTATCATTTTAGCTGAGTGTATTATTATGTTATCCTATCATTTGATTCTTGTTTATAATGACGTATCATGAATTAGAAAGATATTGAAGTTTGTATATTATCTACATGATGAGGAACTAAAGTTCAAATTTTCCACAAAACTTTATCTATAGTTCATTCTTCCCAATTTAGAAGATTGAAAATTAGGGTTCATTTTGAATTTTGATATTATTATTTAGATAGTTGAAATGTTTTATAGATAAACAGATCCTATTGTAGATGTTTCATTTTCATCACTTAATGGATCTACCCATTTAACCTCAAAGAATAAAAGAGAAATATTATTAAGTTGTCATGTTTAACTTTTATCTTTTTAATGTTGTGATATAATTTAAATGGTGTTATAGTTATATTAAAATTACTATTTATTTTTAATTTTAATTTTAAAATTTTCTAATAGATTTATAAAAATATAATTAATTGGACCCCTGAATAAAAAGTTTTGGTTGTTTCTTTCACATTTGAAGAGTGATTAGAAGCTAGATTAATTTCTTGATATGTGAATCTTGTAAGCATAATTTATTAATTATTGCTTATCTTGAAACGATAGTCGTTAGTCTTTATCCGGGGACGATGGCAGCTTAGTATCGAATTGGATTTATAATTCACATTCATTAGTTGTTAACAAGTATTAGTTAAATTTGTAGTATCACAACTGTTCGATACAAGTCCTAAGAGAATTCTTGCAGTTTTACCGGGGGAATACATAAACTGAAGACACACAATATGGATTAACTCTAAAGTATCACAAGTATTCGATAAAAGTCTCAAGAGAATTCTTGCACATTTTAGCAGCTGGGATACATAAAACCTAAAACAAAACAGACTAAAAGAGACAAACTACTTCCATTCCATCTCATGGTGTGGCACATAGAGATGTTCGATGGTCTTATTTTTAGACTTAACGAGAGCAGACTCGATCGCTAGTCCTTATTTACGACACAAATACATCATAAAATCAGACAACTTGGCGAATGTTTCCGGCCACCTTGGTGTTCACGAGGGTGGAAGTGAAATACCACGAGATGATGTCGTGAATGGCGACGTTCCCACCAGTGGCGCCGGAGATTCCGACTCGAACATCCTGCGGAAGAATGGTGGTCAAGTCGTACACATAGCTCACCTCATAAGTCTGTGAGCCGGCGGCGACATTAACGCTTATCACTTTGGTAGCTTCCTCGTAGTTGATGCGGGCAGTCACCTCCTGCCCGATCAACGCGTCGCCCATGTTGGTAGTATTTTTGGAAACATTAGATTCAATGTCGATCCCAACGTGACGGTAATTCGGATCCACTCCACCGTTGATGTAGACGTCGAATTCCACGGCGAAAGAGGAGGGCTTTGTGCCCGTTGAATCGAATTGTGCGAAGCTGCCGCCGCTTGCTCCCATGGGTGCGCCGACGGGCTCGATGAAAAAGGTGATGCCATCGGCTGGGCTGCTGTCGCCGCTGTTGGGCTTAATGATAAATTTTATGGTTGTTTCTAAGTCGGCCTTCGCCCCCTCTGTCCAAAATTTGAACTGGTTGGAGTACAAGACTCGACCAGTGCTCGCGGTCAGCGCCTTGCCGGAGCCGTCGGTTTTTGTGAGGCGGAGGTAGGTGCTGTCCGTCGGGAAGTGGGTGTCGCCTTGGTAGATTAGGTCCGTCGGCTGTTCACCGTAGAAATCGTAGTAGAAGGAGGTCGTTTGCGACTGCACCGTGCTAGCGGCGACGATGAGCAAGGCGACCGAGGAGAGGATTGGAACTAGGGTTTGGAGAAGCTTGGCCATGGCTGCTAAATTGAGTAGTAGGAATATTATGTTTGGATGTGGTGGATGATGATCTCTTTGCTCCTATTTATACTACTTTATAGCATGCATGGCAATGTTATTTAATTAGTATCATATTTTATTGTGCAAAAATGACTCACCTACCATTCAAGATAGAGTGCTCGTTGTTGATTTACACTATATAATTGTTAGTGTGATGTGTATTTGATTTAACCATTTATGTGATTCACTTGATATTTTGGTGAGAACTTAGATTGCTCAAGAAAAAAGATAAGTCTGGCCTAGAGATGATATCCAGATCAGTAGATTCAGATCCATAGGATCCAATAGATTTGGATCGGATCCGAATCATTCCTTTAAATTTAAGATCTGGATCTGGATCTTTATTTCTGAGATATAGATCCGGTCCATGGATCCATATATAATTTTTATTTATAAATATATTATATTGTTTTTCTTTCTAGTCGAAGTTGGATAAACTATGTTATGGAATTGGATGGTAAATCAATAACAATAGAAAATTGTAACTTGTATTTTTTTTAAAAATTATATATGAATTAGATATAAATGATCTATTTGCTAATATGTGTGCTACTTTTATTCTTATTGCAATATTATTTGATGTCTTGAAAACAAAAATAAATTTGTAAACTAATATTTTCTTGTATAGTGATGATTGTAGAAATTCTAAATAATTATTATAGTGTTATTGTATATTTAGATTATTATTATGGTGTTACTGTAAATTATAGTTGATTTATGATTTATTTTAGAAGAGAAAATAAGTTGATCCGGGTCTAGACCCTGGACCATGCGGATCTTATGGATCTAGTTCTAAATCTAATATTTTTGGACCAAATGAATCTGGACCGAATCCGGACCTGAGAAAAAAAATTTGGATCTGGATCTGGACCTAACAAGATCAGGTTCAGATCCGGTCCATTGCCATCCCTAGTCTGGCCATGATTTTGTTCGAGTGTGACAAGGCGCTGGGGAACCATTAACCCAATTTTTGTGTCGCATTTCAGTGTTCTACTATCAAATTTTTAGTTTTTTTTTTTTTCAATTTTATTATTTTGTGATTTAATTTAATTTTATAATTACTAACTAGAATTCATTATTCCAATTAGAAACGACACGAGAACACGCACGAAATTAACGGGTTAGTGTTCAGCTTATCGTGTTCGTGTCCTTATCGTGTCGACACGATAAGGACACGATAATTTCGTATCGTGTTCGTGCCGGATCGTGTCGTTTTCGTATAATTCGATAATATTTATAAATATTTAATATTAATTTAATTTTATATATTTTTATTTCTTTTATTAATTTATTTTCTAATTTTAATTTGTATTTATCGTTTCGTGTCGTGTCGTGTCAATACGAAAAAAATCATATCATATTCGTGTTCGTGTCGTGTCCGTGTCTGTACATTTCGTGTCGTGTTCGTGTCGGACAGATCCTTAACGGTTGTGTTCGTGTTTGACCTTATCGTGTCGTGTCGTTATCGTGTCGACCCAATAACGACCCGACGCGCACGAATTGCCAGCCCTAATCTTAATCACAATTAAAGTTTAATAATTAGGCCAGATTCACCATGCATAAAGTGCATATGTATGTCCCATAATGTACCTTGTTCAGCTTGAGGTTAGGTGGGAATTAACTAGCAAAATTGCAAGTGATTTTCCGTTATCCATCTTGAGGAATACGTGCTTTTAAACAGGGTTGGAATTATATGCACCCTATTTATTAAGGTAGTTTGATTTTATAAATACAAAAATTCATGTACATCCGTTCGCACCGTGTGGATGGACATAAGTATCATTTCTTTTTAACAAAAATATCATTTACATTGAAGAAAAATACTTCCTCCTTCCACTAAAATCGTTCATTGATTTTGATGATACGAGTTTTAATAAATTATAATGAGTGTAAAGTAAGTGGATGTAAAAATGTGGGCCATAGGAATAATAAGTGAATATATTAATGGATAGTGTGTGTAAAAAGATGGGTTATGAGTGAGTTTTTTTGTAAATAAATGGATAGGTTTAAGGTAAAAATGTGAAGTTGATGTTTTCAAAAAAGGAAAGTGAATATTTTTTGTGGAGGGACCAAAATGAAATTAAATGAACGTATTTGGTAGACTGAGAGAGTATCATTTGTTTTTTATACTGTAATTCAAAAGTATTATTTGTATTGAAGAAAAGTATCATTTATACTGAAGAAAAATATCATTGTCCGTACGTACATACGGACATCCGCACGTACAGGAGACCACCTCTTTTATAAGATATTAACGTTATAAATTGAGGATTCTCCTTAACTTCCTATCTAACTAAATTGTTAGGACTCATATATATTTATTCATAAGAAATAAGAAAAAAAGAGTTTTACTCAAAAGAAGGTTCAGTATTCATCTTTTATTAATAATCTAAAGAATCGCAGTATAAATAATGAAAATTAGTACACCAGTACAGTTGCCAATGGCCGAGAGGTTCTGTATTTATTTATTTATTAACAATCTAAAGAAAAGTATAAATAATGAAAAGTTGTACGTGCACGAGTATGATGTGGGAAACACCTCTCAAGGTTGAATATTTATTTTTATTTCTAGCAGATAAGGTCTGCACTGATCCTAAGTGTCGTTATCTCTAGTTAACTATTCAGTAATAATCTCATCTAAATGACACACAGGTCTTTAATTTATCACTTAACTAACTACGATCACGTGTATTTCATCTTCTAATTACATGTAAATCCAACGATTTCGAGGTGCGGATATTAGGGTGAGCAAAAAATCCGAAAAACGAATATCCGATCCGAACCAAATCGAAATTTAAAATTTGGTTCGATTTTTCAGATCGGATCGGATTGGATTCTTTAAATCCGAAAAAATCCGAAAATCCGAATTATATATAATTTATATAAAAATATTTTTATTTAAATATATTTAAATTTAATATATATATATATATATATATATATATATAAATTAACAAAATTGGTTTTGATTTTCGGTTTTTCATAATTTCGGATTTTTCGTTTGGTTCGGATTTTCTATAAAAATTGGATTTTGGATATTCGGTTCGGATAGGATTTTTCTCTCACAAAATTGATTTTCGGATCGGTTTGGATTACGCAAAAATTCGAACCGAAATCCGAATGCTCACCCCTAGCAGATATTCATTTGTTCAAGTTTAATTCCTTTTGGACTACAAAATACAAGCTCAATAATGATTAAAGGAATTTCAATTGTAGTCTTGTAAATGTTATTTTAGGTTTATAAATTTAGAGGTGAGCATTCGGATTTCGGTTTGGATTTTTGCCTAATCCGAATCGATCCGAAAATTCAATTTTTAAGAGAGAAAAAATCCGATCCAAACCGAATATCTGATTTTTATAAGAAAATCCGAACCGAACCGAAAAATCCGAAATTATGAAAAATCCAAAATCCGAAACTAATTTTTTGTTACTTTATATTTATATTTATATTATATTGAAAAATATTTAAATAAAATTTTATTATTATATAAAAATTATATATTTCGGATTTAGGATTTTTTTTGAATTTAAAAAATCTAATCCGATCCGATCCGAGAATCCAAAATTTTAAAAAATATCAATCCAATCTGAACCGAATTTTAAATTTTGGTTTGGTTCGAATAAGATATTCGGTTTTCGGGTATTTTGCTCACCCCTATTTGTAATGAGGTATATTATGAACCCAATAAGTGAATGAAAAAGAACAGATGATGAAATAAAAATAAAAAAAATCGAGATCCGGTGATATAACCCAAGGGCTCCCAAAAGTAGAACAGGTGTTAGAAGTACGTTCGATTGATTCAATATCGATGAATTGCCCATGGACATTCCTTTTGATGCTTATTTTCATGTTGAAATTATTGGTCACTATTTATACATGCTATTACTTAGTTAAATATTCAGCGGGTTAATTGAGTAATCGAATTCAAAAATACATATACGATTAATCTAAATACTTGAGGGTTTAATTGTACGATTAATCTTTTGGAGTTAGTATATTATCTTGAGATCTAGCGGAGATTGAATTTATGCTAATCAATTATTACAAGACTTGTCAAGAGAGAGGTTGTGGTTATTATGTGATCCCCACATGATTTGAAATAAATATTTGTAAATGGCATGATTTGGGTTGAGGCAATACATTCCATAGAGTTAGATTTTCCCATTTGTGTATCAAATTACGTTTCTCTATGTTTTTTCTAGTTTTCTGCCTAGTTAATAAACTTCACACTTTAATCACATCGTCTAGTCTGAATAATAGTGATGCGTTTCTATTTAATTACTAAGCTCGATTTTAAGTTCATGTGGAGACGATACTCGACTTGCTACAATTACACTGTTTAGTAACGGTATTATATTGCTAGTAAATTATACACATTCCCATGATACGAAAGACAACATTGACCCCTGGAAAACGGCCAGCAAACTGATCAAGGAGACAGTTTCCCCAATCTCTGTCAATGGAATAAAGCTCGTCATCTTCAAATGGAGACAGATTTTGCCATGATGGCTGTAAACTGACCAAGTGATTTAAATTATTTGCTTTTTTTTATTCATATGATTTATTTTGTAAAATTAATTTTAGGGTTCAAGACTATGGGCTTGGCCTGTTATATTTAGATTGATAGATCGGGTTAAACTCTATAACAGTTATTACCTTGTCAAATGTGATCGACGGTGATCGGATAGTCTCCGTGTAGTTCATAGGAACAATAATGAAAGAGGCCTGCAAAATAAGCCCGAAAGAGGGTCCATGGAAAGAGAATATTGGGGTAATGGCATTATGCGTAGGGTAATACTCTTATATTTCTTAATAGTGGGCGACGTGGGACTGTGAAAGCTGTTATAGCCTATAGGGCTTTGGTTCAGAGGCGTGTTTAGGCTCCACTCTAATATGGAAGGGCTCTGACAGACCCCTATCTTGCTGTCGAGGGGTCCGTGTGAGGCTCGTTTCTGATGGTGTGGGTTTCCATCAAGTGTATAGTACTGTTGGGCCTTAGGGCCGTAGTCCTCTTAATGGGCCTTTCCTAATGAGGCCCACTTTAGAATATATTGTCCACATAATCGACGGAGTTCGTACCATGTTAGACGCTTCCCTGCATCACATTGTACTTTTACTCAAGTGCTACGTCATGTGTTTGTTTGCACATAAGATTAAGAGGGTGTTTGGCTAGGTTTATTTTAAAGAGTTTATAAATTTTAAGAGTTTATAAGATATTTAAAGAACTTATAAGACATAATATTTGAAGAGTTTATAAGTTGTCAAAGTGTTTGAATAATTGAGCTTATAAGCTAGAGAAAAAATCGTGAATTAGAGATAGAAAATTGACGAAATGTGAAGTCGATAGTGTATGTGTAAAAAATAACGAACCATAGTAAGGTTATTTTGATAAATTCATTGTTACTTATAATCTTATGAAAAATTAAATTGGAGTTGAGTTACTTATTTTTGGAGGAACTTATAAGCTGTTGGAATTTATTTTCATAACTTATAAGTTATTTATGAGCTTATTTTGTTAATTTTTTTTACATAAACTTATAAGTTGCTAAACAATTTATAAACTATTTTGAAGAGCTTATAAACTTAACCAAATACCCTCTAAATGAATTATCAAGAATGATCATACACTATTGATCTAACCTCCTATGCGATCCTCCGAGAGAGAGGAAAATGACATATATGTATATATACTTCCAAACTACAGCCAACTTCACACACAAATACAGAAACAATATGAATATTGCGATATGTTTACATCTATCTACAGCTGCAACAGCTCTATACAAACTACCTCACTGCAATGACACATTTCCATGTTGTAAAACATTTGCAAATAAAGGATCCCCCAAAACTAACTCTTTTCAACTCCCATAATCAAGCCGATAAAAAATCTTAATCTTCTCAAACTTCAACAATGGACTGTCACGAACCAACAACCACCTCTTCATCAACTCGCAGCAGCAGCTCCAAAACGCTCCCGGCCTTCCGTTTTGCCCGGTCGGTGCCGTTCTCTGACAGCTCCTTCAGCGCCTCCTCTGCCCCGAGCTCCCTCGCAGATCTCACATAATCTGCATTACCTGTGCACAAACACCATAGTATCGCAGCTGCATTCTCCTGGTTGCGCGGCGACCCCGTCCGGATCAAGTCGACCAGCACCGGGACAGGGTTGGCCAGCCCGATGGCGGCCTTCCCTTCTTGATGGCTTGCGAGTATGGCCAGGATCGCGAGCGCTTCGTCCACCATCCCGCCTCCTGGATCCTTGAGCAGCGCCACTAGTGGGGCCACGATTCCTGCTCTCACCGCCCTCACCTTGTTCCCTTGGTAGATTGAGAGGTTGAATATGGCCGTGGCTGCATCTTTCTTCCCTCGAGGTGTCCCGTTGCACAGCAGCTCGATCAGAGGGGGGATGGCTCCGGCAGCGCCTATCGCGACCTTGTTCTCATCCACGACCGAGAGGCTGAAAAGGGTTGCGGCTGCATTCTCCCTAGCCTCCATGCTTCCGTTCTTCAGCACATCCACGATGTCGGGTATGGCGCCTGCGTTCACAATGGTGCCCTTGTTGGCCTCGTTTATGGAGAGATTGAGAAGAGCTGTAACGGCGTGCTCTTGAGTCCTCAAATCTGGGGAGGACAGCAGCTCAACTAACAGAGGAATCGCTCCGGCTTCAGCGATGCATACTCTGTTGTCGGCGTTTCTTTTAGCTAGCAAACGAAGCTCGCCGGCAGCTGCTCGTTGTTGATCAGAGTTGCCGTCTGCCAGTTTTTGCAACAAGGCATTGATCGCAGCCCGATCACAGTCCGAACCGCTAGCTCCCGGCCGTCTGTTCCGACAGTTCCCTTGTTTCTTCGGCAGCTCCACGCCGTTACTCTCACACCACAGAGCAATAAGACTTTTCAGCACGTAATTGGGAGTTAACGCGGTGTGCAGCAGCGTCTGCTGAGTCTTGGGGCACGTCTTGTGGCCTGCATCAAGCCATTTCTGAATGCACAACCGTTCGTAGGTCTGCAGCAGTGGACACAAATCAAAACATCTAGTGAATAAGTCATCAATAGAAACGTCGAAGCAACTCGAGAGTTCGAACATCAAACCTGCCCGGTAGAAACAATCACAGGATCTTGCATCAACTCTAACGATATTGGACAACGGAAGTCATCCGGGATGATAGGAGATCTGTGCTTCATCGAGCTCTTGTCAATATCAGTAGCATCCATATCCGGATTATCCGTAGAAATACACTCCTTTATCTTCTTCAGAAGGAATGACATCGTTTCAATGTACTCCTCCGAAACTCCTTCCGAACCCCACCACACGAGATGACCATCTCGTGGATGGCAAGCAACTCCCGCTTTAAGTCAGCTGTAGTCCTCAAATGCAGCTTCTCCGAAAGTCTTATAAAAACTGCTGGATCAGGGTCGTCTTCCATTTGTGCTGCAGCCAAGTCCTTCACCAGCTGCAGATCAGGCGACTCCATCCGACCTATTGCTCGTTTGAATTGTGCATGTAGGAGTTCGATCTAAAATCATGGAACAGCAAAGCAATATGAATACAGGGAAGTCAGAAGAAATGGACATATCTAGTTTCAGGTTCAAAAAATGTGAAAGCTTCACCTGTTCTCGAACCTCCTCAGGTATATCGAGTTCATTATAGGGAACCTGACTCAATGCTGCTTCTATCTGTATAGTAACATCTTCAAACTTTCTAGCAATTTTGTCAATCTGCAGAGCCTGCAATGAACAAGAATTTTGTATGAACTTAGAGCACAATCCATACTTGATAAAGCTAGTTTCACGATCAAAATGGACAACCGAACAAGCTCAAACAACTAGTACTTAAATTGGCAACTTCTCCGAAAGAAAATTTCATTAATCAAACATAATTACATCTTTTCATCCACGAAGACATGATCAAGAGTATCCGTGCATGTGTCAAGCATATTAGTGGAAGGGAATGCGGGTGGAAACGAAATATTACATTGTTTCTACAAGATAGGAAGACAACTTCAACAGAAAGTATTACAAGAATCTCAATCTAGTCCATTGGACACGTTTACACGCTTCATCCATCCTCGTTCTAGAAGTAAAACTACGACAAGTTCATTGAGTAGGATAACTCAAGATTCATAATATTTTATTTCTCAATTCACTATCCTCATGTCATCAAAATCATAACTTGCTGCAAGTATATTATGCTTCATCCACCATTGAAATTTGAAAGTTAAAACTACATCACGTTCATGAAGTAGACTGACTAACTCTTCAAATTTCTCAGGACCAATCATAAAAATTACAAATTTTCTAATATAAATTATAAAGATCAATACAACAATACAAATCCTTCTATCTAATCAATGATCTGCAACAATCAATATCTTCAAATTATCATAATAACTAATGTACCAGATTCCAACAGCACAACTCTACACAAAGAAACATTTTGTTTTCTTCCAATTCTACTAATCAAATCTTCATTTTCGATTCCACAAAAACGAAAACAACAAAATCTCAAGCTAAAAGCAAGAACTTCAGAAGTAAAAATCAAACTTCAGAATACCTGAAAAATCTTGCTACCCTCATGGACCGATCTCAGCAGCTCAAGAGCCGAGTCAAGAGCGATTCTGAGCGAGTCAAGCCCCTTAACGACGTCGTTTACGAGCTCAACCCCGCCCGCACCATCCTGTAGCTCCTCGAACAGAGGGCTCATGAGCTTCACCCTCCTCACAAGATTACCGTACATTCCCTTCGCAACCGTTCTACACTCGGGCAACGCGCAGACAGCCTTGGCCGACTCGCTGAGTTGACTCAGCAACCCCTCCAGCTCCGGATTTTCCGCCATCATCGACGAAAATTCCCAAAAACGCGTCAACCGAAATCCCTCCAGTGGTTTTACAAACTGCAAATTGAATCTTTCTGGAGCGTGCAGCAAAATCTATCCCAAATTTCCTTAAGCTGAAAACGGACGAATTCGGGTTTCTGAGGGAAACAAGAGAGAACAGAGAGAGAGAAAGAGAGGAGAAGAGAATTTAATAATGTGAGGAAGGAATGTAAAAGGTTGCAGTCGTCGTCTTATCTCTGAATTTTTGGAAGAGGTCAAGTCTGAACAAGAGCTCCAGTTTTGAGAGAGAGAGAGAGAGAGAGAGAGAGAGGAATCTCTAATGATTTTGTGATTCTAAATTTGTAATTAAGGTGATCAAACGGTAGGCTATGGTCGTAAGAAATAGTTCCTAGTAGCATATCATTTATATTTATATAATATAATTAGAATTATTATATTATATAAATTAATTTAGTATATATTTCATTCATTCATAGCATATATATTAAATATATTAGTTTAGCATATCTTTCATTGCAACGTAGTATAAGAAAGATTCTAGTGCTGCACAGTAATCCACATAGCACATAAAACACAAAACTGTAATATAATCGAAAATTAAATCTCAATTATTGATCCAACAAATCAAAGATCCAAATTCATTCTTATTTTCTATCAAATTATTCTTTCCTACTTGAACCATCACCAAGGTAGATTTATTTGCTCCATACTAGAAACTTCTCTCCCAAAAACCCTGTATTCGGATATTTAGAGTGAAACTTTCATACTATGACTGTTACGACTCTATCATGGAATCTTGTTTCAAATTTTCTAACTATTAATTAATTTAACTAAGCTGATAAAATTGAAATTTCTTGATATTTGTTTACAAATTTATTTTAGTTTAATTTTAATATTTAGCAAAAAGAATCTTATTAGAATTTTATTTTTCGGACAATAAAAAGTCAAACGTACAACTCAGAACGTTCATATTAAATATAGTTTTACACGTTTTTAGACTAATTAGTCACAACATTAATGATTGTGAACACGCTTTGATATAATTTTCTTGTAAAAAAATATATATGTTTTATGGTGAAAAATAGGTAATCCTATATTAAACTAGATCATTCTAAAGTTAGTTGATACTCCATTAGAATACATCTTATAAAAGAAAAGAAAAAACCTATACATAATTAGATGATTACCTAAATTCTTAACGTGCAACCTTTTTCTTAATAGGTACAAAATATACTCCATCCGTCTTCAAAATATATTTCCGATAATTCTATATTAGTGTAGCGTTAAATTAATTAATAATGAGTTATGGATTATAAAATATGTAAATAAGTGTTATTGTTAAAATGAACAAATTTGGAGACGTATCAAAAAAAAATATTATAAAATAAATTTGGGAACAGAGAGAGTATATTTTTTTATTAGTTTTTATTCTCAAAATTCTGATATTAAATGGCCACAAAATTATTTCCGTACAAATTTTACGTTACCTTGTGATATTATCGATTTTTTTTTTTTTGGAAATAATGAATACCCAATTTGTTAGAAATTAAAAATACATGATATTAGATCTTATTAAAAAATGAAGCATGCATGATATTAGATCTTATTAGAAAATGAAGCATTGTAACATTATATGCTAGTTCCACATAAACCATAACGCTACGATTTCTCATTTTGTCCACTGATGATGATGATAATAATAATAATAATAATAATAATAATAATAATAATAATAATAATAATAATAATAATAATAATAATAATAATAATAATAATAATAATAATAATAACAATAATAAAATACGTGTATTATAAATGTGGTTTTACCCGTCACGATCTAAGTATGATAAATTGGAAATCCTCTATTATAAATAAAGGATTGTTTCAATACGCATATTAATGATGATTGATTTTATATATATATATATATATATATATATATATATATATATATAGGGGAGAGATCATATGAGAATAGATAATTGTGTGAGAAATAAGAATGATTTTCAGCCTTTTAATAAATCAAATCTATGGTCAAGATTAGATAACGAAATGCTGTAAACTTTCATTACGTGTGATATGATTTAAGTCATTCTCGATTTTAATAAGGATAAGTTTGTCATTTAAGATAATATAAAAAAGGTAGTTACTACAATTAAGGGATTAGGTAGTTAATGGGTTCGATATGGTATTTTTAGATTTTTCGCACAAAAGCTGACTTATTATTCTCATTCCCTTTTGCGTTTGATACACATATCACAAATCAAATCGAAGATAATGGAAGACATAGGTAAGACATTGAATTTTTCGTATTTTTTATTGTTTTCGCATAAACACATAGATGTATTATGTAGCATATGAAACCGAATTGTGTATCTCCTATGTACTATAATGTTGCACATTATATATCATAATGATTCATATGACGATTTATATTAACTTGTTTTAATATTGAATTTTTCGTTTATTTGTTAGATGGTATTTTTTATTTTTCGCACAAAATATGATTTTTATTCTCGTTCCTTTTGTGTTTGATGCACATATCACAAATCAAAGATAGAAGATAATGGAAGACATAGGTATGAAATTGATTTTTCGTATTTGTTTTATGGTTTAATAAGGTTAATATATTATGTTTTAATAAGATATGCTACACAAAATACAACATAGAAAAACAGTTTGATCTAAACAATACATACGGTACGCCAAACCAACAATATTAAATTCAAGTATGAAATTTGCATAATATCAACAAGGTTAATATTTACATAACTATGTGATACAAATTTATACAATGAATGACATGAGTAAACTTTATATGACATATAAAATTGTATTATGCAGTAACATACGATATGTGCAATATGTATTGTACATCACAGATAATAAGTTTTTTTAGATATATGCAAGTTGTTATATAAAAAATATTTGTTGTCTTAACATTATATGCTACACCAAAAAATAATATATGCTACAAATATACACTAACATGACATCTACACAATCATATGTTTATTCAGACATCATATTCTTAATCAACATGTACTTAATCATATGATATTCTTATATAAAGATATGATATGTCTAACATAGTATATGATATAAAAATAATTACAAGGATGTGTAAATGTGTTTTCACTGTATCATATATATATAAGTGTATGATACACAATTAACAATATATGATATAGAATTTCCTATATTCATTAATAACACAATATGTACAAAATATGATACAACTAACAATAAGTTATGATAAAACAATATCAAATATGAAAATTAAATCATCAATGTTCATATGTGTTACAGCAACAACAATATATGATATAGAATATCATATGTGTACTATAATAACACTGGGTTGTAAATGAGTTATTAATGTGTTATAGTTATATAACTATATGATGAACAAACAACAATATACGATACACAAATACCAATATATTCTACAAATATACACTAACATGACAAATTAAAAATATATGCTGTTTTAACAAGACATGATATACCCAAAAACATTATATTCTACAAAAATACAAGATATGATACAAATATACACCAATATGACATAAAATCAATCATATGTTTATGCAGACATATTAAACAAGATTGATACAAATATATTTGTCTATGATACATATTACAGAAGATTGATACAACATATTACATATGCGTATCAAAACAATGTGCTAGATTCGTATAACAGTATGCTATATTACCAACAATATATGATATAGAATTGCATATATATCTTAAAAAATGCCCAACAAAACGCAGCAATAAAACTAATCGTCTCCTTTTTGAATTTCTTTACCCTTGAGTTGTTTTTTCCCTTTGTTCACCATGACTTGTATCGCGTGAATGTCTGCTTTGTTGAGAGAGTGATAGGTAAATGAGTTTAATTAGGGTTTTAGCAATATATATAATGTACCGTTTGAAGAGAGGAGAAATGAGTTTTGATTGCTACCAATTTAATTCAATGTGATGTATTCGAGTTAGGCGTGCGCCGTTTGTGAATGATTTCTTCAATGTTCTTCAATGTTCTTCAATGTGCTCATGTATGTAAGGGGTGAAGAGAGATGCCATTTTTTTTGGGAATCAAATTTTGCTAAAACGAAATTTGCAGTGTGGGCATTAAATGATTACAGATTTTGTGCGCTTGTGTATACATTAAATTATCTCTAGTTTTTATCGGAAGAAGGAAAGATATGCTCAAATCCTTCAATAGATCGTGTATGCATATTTCCCAATTTTACCCCTTTTTCGTTTTTAAGTGTTGATTTGTTCAGTTTTTTTTTTTCCAGAATTTGCTGAGTGTATAAAATCTTGAACGTTGCTGCCATAAAAATAAATGGTTGAGATTTATTCTCATTTCTTACACTTAATACCTTTCTCACCATAACCCCTCCCTATATATATATATATATATATATATATATATATGAGGTGGTTATAGAAGGAACTATCTCTTAGATAAGAACTAAGAATTAATAATCACCGTTCGTTTTTTGGATCTTTCATATTTTATTCTTCATTGTTCTTGTAATTCATGTTGTTGTTCATGTAATTATAATTCTTGTGTATTTTATCACATTCCAATTTATTATTATGTTCATGTAATTCATATTGTTGTACATATAATCTTAGTTATTATGCATATGATAACAGTTATCATAAATGAATATATAAAATCCTTTGATTATATGACTAAATGATTACCATCAACTTAATACGTGTATATATATATAGTGTTCAAGTTATCAAAAAATATGACTTCTCCGTGAATCGAACTCATATATATATATATATATATTGAAGAGCTCAATTTGTGTCACTCTAGCCCATCATGTTGATTTCGTGCTTAAAATTGATTTCTGGGACGCGTATATCAACATTTAAATAATCTTGTAGTATATTTTGTAGAAATGAAAATTTATTCTGTTTTGGATAATAATGGTAACTATTTATTTGAAAAAAAATGCATCATTCATGTGATGTGACCCATCTATAATTTAATTCGAGATTTGAATTTCATCATGAATTTTTTAGTTTTGTAAACAAATAACGTTTTTGTACACATTGAACCAGTGGCGGATTCGGGGATAAGCTTATAATTTTTAGCAAATCATTTGTGTGTGTAGAGAATTGTCGTAGTTTCCAGATTGGTTATTTCAACGGACTATTCTTGCAAGTAACGTTAACCATTTTCACAAAAGTAAGACTAGTATCAAATAGTCACCCTGCACTCTAATTATCTTGATAGATAGTGTATCTTTTTTTTTTTTTGGTATTATGGAAACCATGATCGTTATTTTAGGTACAAGACTGGTAAACCCACGCCTCTGCAATAGCCGCAAACCACACACAGACAGTGAAACCACACTTGAAAAACCAGGTGTTAACAAGTATGTTGTAGTCTACATGATTAGTATGCTTCTTTCATTTTGATGGACTCGGGTTCGATTTTCTTTTTCTCTATTTTGTGTTCTTTTTTTTTCTTTTTATGTTATTTGTTTTAGAAATATAAGTGTTGATCACATCTTTATTATCATAAGTTCTTTTTTGGAAAGTCTAAGAATTAAATTTATCATTTTTTTCAACTTTATGTCGAATATATATCATTTTAGTATAACTCTAAACTACACTAAAATTCAAATGTTACGTAGTTTTCATCATATTTTATTACAATCATATATATTTTACGTAAAGTTATTCACTTGCACCAAATTTTGTACGAGTGCGAAAATGCATCATTTCGGTGCAAAATCTATATCAAAATGGCGCTTACATTGGATTTAGATTCACGTTATGAGATGATCGCGTTTTAATTTTGTTACGTTGTCATTTAATTCAAATAATAATAAATTATTATTGAAATTATTATAATTAATTTCTAATTTTATTTTTAAAATTACATTATAACTTCTCAAAATTATAATTATTTGGATCCCAAAAAAATATTCCTGGCTTCGTCACTGATCTTGATTATTGTTTGTTTTCTCAAACATCCAACATTTATTATAAAGGTTTATAAGACTATCCTAGCTATTAAATCTAACCATACCATTTTGGCAAATACCAGATATATAGTTGCTAATTTCTCCGTCCTGGTTTACCAGATTCGACGTGGAGGGTCATATCACGGGCTTTGGGAATCCAGGCGGGGGCACTCGGCTGCTACGGCGGCTGCCCCGGCCTTGCTGTCTATGCTCGAGGCAGCTGCAACTTGTGTTGGCAAAACTGTGATGGATGAAATGGCTTACAGGTTTGTTTCATCAATCAAAAACTGCATTATGTTTTAAGTATGTTAACTCTATTTTCTTGAAATAATTCATAGTCAACTCAAAGAAAAGGACCTTAAGTTTTTATTCTAACTGAATTTATTACCAACTAGTTTGACTAGTTCAGATACTTTGTGAAGGAATGAATTATGTTTTTTCTTGCAGAAATGTCTGTTGTCACGACATAATATGCTACTTTTGAAGAAAATCTTTGTTTGACGAAAGAGGGAGATCATAAGTGTTGAAACATAAGTGATTGCTTTGAAAAACTAATCGTCTGACTTTTTTTAAGTTACTGTCAAAGAAAAATCACTGCCTAAGTTTGCTCGTCATTAAGGTTGTTGGAGAAAATGTTTGTTTAGCTTCTGTTCTTTCACATAGTACACACACCTTGCGTCGTTTGTGTTATGTTTCTGACTTTATCAGTCTTGTGACTACAAACAATATAGATTATCTTTAGTGATTCTTTGAGAATATTTGGTGGCGAAACATAAGTGATTCTTTGAAAATTAACTAACTTTCTGAGTTTGCTTGTGTCCATTAAGGTTGTTGGAGATTTATTTTGTTTAGGTTCTATTATCTTTCACACAGTGCACACACCTTCCTTAGTTTCTGCTAATTTTCTACTTTATCAAGAATGCATCATATGGTAAATCAAATTAAGGGGTTGTTTGGCTAAGCTTATTTTAAAGAGCTTATAATCTACAAGAGCTTATAAGATGTTTCAAGAGCTTATAAGAGGTAATGTTTCAAGAATTTATAAGTTGTTAAAGTGTTTGGATAATTAATCTTATAAACTAGAGAAAAAATCGTGAGTTAAAGAGATAAAATTGACGAGAAATAAAGTTGGTAGTGTATATGTAGGAAATAACGAACTATAATAAGGTTATTTTGGTAAATTCGTGGTTATTATAAGCTTATGAAAAAATAAGTTAGGTTTAAGTAACTTATTTTTAGGAAAGCTTATAAGCTGTTGGAACTTATTTTCCCAACTTATAAGCTGTTTAAGAACTTATTTTGCCAAACACTTTGCAACAGCTTATAAGCTCCTAAACAGCTTATAAGCTGTTTTAATGAGCTTATAAACTCAGCTAAACACCCTCTAAATTTGTGACTACAAACAACATAGACAAATCATTAGTGATTCTTCGAAAACTAATGATCTGACTTTTTGAAGTCTCTGGCCTAGAGAATCACTGCCCTCTGATTGCTTAAGGTTGTTGGAGAACAAATTTGTTCAGCTTCTGCTATCTTAAGAGGATGTTTGTTAAGCTTTCACACACTGCACACACCTTCCTTAGTTTCTACTAAGAGTACGGGTGTAAACAAATCAAGCCGCTCGTGAGCTATTCGGTGCTTGACTTGAAAAAAGTTCGTTCTTCGTTCGTTTTGCAAACGAGCAGAAATCAAGCCTCGAACATAGCTTCATAGGATTTTCAGTCGATCTCGAGCTTAGGGATGTTCGGTTCGTGAGCTCATGAACATGTTTGATTCGAACTCAAACGAGCCAGTTCGGGAACATGTTCACGAAGATGTGAAATAATAAAAAAAATTATATATTTAAATAATTAAAACTAATAATAAATTATAATTATATTTTTATTGATAATTAATAAAAAAATTAAATAATAAATTACAAAATTTAGTAATAAAGCTCGAGCTCGAAACGAGCAACGAACACGAGCAGAGTTCGAGCTCGAGTTCGAATATGTTTCATAAATAAGTAGTTATAGAACCGAAATTGAGCTGCTCGTGAGCTCAAAATTTTTACAACGAACCGAGCTCGAGCTCAATTTAAAGCTCAAATTCGAACTCGAGTCAAATAAAATTTAAATGAACCGAGTTCGAGCTTGGTAGTGTTCGGTTCGGCTCGATTCATATACAGACTTAACTAAGAGGATATTTGGCTCAGCTTATTTTAGAGAGCTTATAAGCTCAAACATCTTATAAGATGCTTCAAGAGCTTATAAGATATAGTGTCTCAAGAGCTTATAAATTATCAAAATGTGTGAATTATTGAACTTATAAGCTAGAGATAGAATTGTGAATTAGAGAGAGAAAAATAAAATGAAATTAAGTTGATTAATGAAAGTAACAAACTGTCGTAAGGTTATTTTGATAAATTTCTCAATCCCAACTTATATTTTTGTAAGCTTATAAACTGTTTAAAAGTTTATTTTGTCAAACACTTCTTAAGAGCTTATAAGCTCCTAAACAACTTATAAACTGTTTTAAGAAACTTATAGACTCTAACCGAACTACATCATATGGTAAAGCGAACCAATTTGTGACTACAAACAACATAGAAAAAGGTAAACGACTTTGATAATGAACTAAATATGTGATTTTATGGCAACATAAATGGAGAAAATGTGCACTACGGGACACCAAGAGATCCATGTGCAGCCGATAGAGTGCCTGGAGGCTCCTCCAGTGGCTCTACTGTCGCAGTTGGAACACTTGCAGATTTCTCCTTGGGTTAATTTTTACGATAGCCTTAAATTTGATCATTTTATAGACCAATATCAGTTTATTTAATATATCATATATTGTACAGTCCATTCAAGCTCTATATTCTAACACGTTGATCTTGAAGAAAGTCGGGAAGATTCTGCTGCAACTGCGAGATGATGATCCTAGTACAGTTGATCAACTTATTGTTGCAGAAGATTGTTTCGATCTCGTAAACATCCCTCCTCACCAACTTCATATACATGAATGAAAATTTCTTAACGGTTAAATTATAGTTTATGACTGAGCTTTAGCATTTGTTTGAATTATGACCCCAACTTCATTTTATTTTTAAAATAGTATGAACTTTGCAAAAATTATGGCCCGCGTCCAAATTTAGGAATTTTAAATCTTACTCAACTTACCCATAAAAATTTCAGAATTATTTCGACATCCCAACTCGAGAACATGTCTAACGGGCGTCCTAGTTAGTTCTCCGAAACCATAATTTTTGATGTAGGTCATAATTAAACAATTTCGCAAATTTCATGTTATATTGAAAATAAATTGAAGTTGGAGTTATAAATCAAACAAGAGCTAAGTATAGGTCATAAACGATAATTAGCCCCCAAATATTTATGACCCTGATTTCGTGTAGGTCAGATGATACGATAATTAAAATATCTCATTTTTCTTTTTGAGTTTTCCCATTACAAATGTCTCGTTCCATTTTAGTAAATAATTATCCCTTCAAAAAATGTGTTATGCCCATTTTTTATTACTTTATCTACTTTATACATTTTTTTTCTAAATACTTGTGCCCAAAAAAATAAGACATTTTAAATGGGAAGCTGAGAGTACATACTATAATTATGGAATAATCAGTTATTAACTAAGAATTGTGTTTAGGTGTTGTTAGGGTGTTAAACGGTTTTCGGTTATAACCGAAATCGAACTGAAACCAACAAATTTGGTTAACCGAAAACCGACAAATTCGGTTAACCGAAAACCGACAAATTCGGTTATCGGTTCGGTTCCAGAATTGAAAAAAAATCCCGTTGTTGGTTAACCGATAATCGAAAAACCGTTTTTATTTTTAATTATTATTTAATTAATTAAAAATTCTAAAAATCAATTTTTAATTATTACTTTATTAATTATTTTAGTTATTTGTTAAATATTTTATTTATTTTTAATAAGTTTTAGTTTTTTAATTATTATTTTATTTATTTTTATTATTAATTAATTTTAATTTTGTTTTTTCGGTTAGCCGAAAACCGAACCGTCGGAACTGATCGATTTTCGGTTAACCGAAAATTTAAAACGGTTCGATTTCGGTTCAACTTTTTCGGAGAAATTCGGTTCGGTTAACCGAATCCGAACCGTTTAACAGCCCTAGGTGTTGTTATAGTTCGAAGGACTATTTCGTAATAGTCACTATTATTTATTCCCTCCGTCTACCATATTTGTTCATTTAATTCCATTTCGATACGTCTATAAAATTCGTTCACTTTCCTTCTATAGACATAGACCCTACCCAAAAATCAACACTTTTATCCATACTTAACCCACTTATTTACAAAAAAACCCACTTATTACCCATATTTTTCATTTACATAACATGTTTTATTATGTGAGTCTTATTCTTCACTCACTTTACACTCATACATCTATTAAAACCCATGATGGCAAAAACTAAGATTATATATCATCGACGATGGAGTATATGTTTTAAAATTGTGGCTAGTATCTTTCTTTCATTAAATAAAATGACAGTTTTATTTTTTCCTCCTTTTATTATATACAAAAATGATTATCTACCCATAAGCGTCGCACTAGTGTATTATTCTCTTAGGATCAAGTTTTTCATACTATATATGTTTTAATATTGTGTGTGTAAGAAATATGAATTGATATATTGCGTGTTCTTTGTGTGTATTTATTTTGAATTGCAAAGTCAACAACTTTATATATAAATAAACTAACATATTATCACTTTATATATTGCCTAAAAAAGCAGAAATTTATGTTTATTATTGCTTTGAATTATGAATTTGAGAAATGGCCCGACTTGGATAATGATGCAGTAGGTGTGGTTTAATAAAGATAAATACTCCCTCCGTCCCGCTTAAAGTGTGTCCCTTTCTTTGACATGAAGATTTAGAAGAAAGGTATAAAGTAGTTAAAGTGTTAAAAAGTGGGTAGGGTCCACACTTTTTGAAGGGTTAATTATTTCCTTAAATGGAATGAGACATTTGTAATGGAACAACCCAAAAAGGAAAGTGAGACATTTTAAATGGGACTGAGGAAGTATAATATAATCTAATTAATTTGTTGTTGAGTATTTTTCCATGATGCAGTGTAATTAGGGGAAAGCGCAAATTGACCACTAGCATGCCGCAACGTGAACGGCAGACCTATGTGCGGTCCGCACCTCATTTTCTTCCAAAATAACTTTTATTTCCTTTCAATATTAAAAGGAATGGATAAAAGCACAAAAATTTAGGTCATGTCGATCTGATCTGACTCTCTGACCTAACCCATTATCGCAACTCGCCCGGAACTAACCATAATAATAATAATAAAAATAAAATTTCATATGTTTTTATAAAAAGTCTCAATTGTTTTTAACAAAAGTTTTATTTGTGAATTTGTGAAGGTAATTATTATATGACTTGTTTTAAATAAACGTTTCATTTTATTTTTAAACGAAGTCATATTTGTGAACATATTTATTGTGACACTTATTATAATAAACGTCTCATTTGTCTATAAGCGAAGTTTCATTTATATTAACATTCATTAAGTCTCATTAGTGTTTAAGCAAAGCTTATTTTCCTTCAAAAAAATCATTTACTTTTAAGTAAAGTCTCATATATGTAATAACACTCATGTTTTATGTACATAATTTCATTTGTTTTGCAAAAAAGTCTCATTTACTTTTAAAAAAATCATTCACTTTTAATCTAAGTCTCATTTATGTAATATAACTAATATATTAAGGTGGCGGCTGATCGAATCATATCAGGCACTCGAAGCTCCATCCGCACATGCACTTGGTCCTACAGGAGACCACCTCAAATAAGAGAATGTTATTCCTCATTCGTTAGATTCATAAGTGATAACCCACGCTTATCTATGGATGAAATTTCTTCTTTTCATTTTAGTTGGTCATAAATAAAGAATACATTAGTTATGTAGATGGGATTATGTGAATTAAAAAAAATTACAATAATAGCGTTTTGAAATTTTATATTTTTATAACAACCAGGTCCCTGCTAGTTAAATTTCTGTGTTATTGTAGCATTTTGAAATTTGAAAATGCAATGATAGCATTTTGTATAGAAAAAGAAAAGTGTGTTGTAAAATGCTATTATTGTTTCCAAAGTGTGTTGTAGTTGTTATATCTTTTTTTTCTATAATATTATTGTTATTTTTTATTTTTTATTTTGATATGTTAAATACAGAAATTTAAAGGCGGCGTCACGATGAACTCGAATCAAAGACATTTGACCTCGAATATTAATCACTCTACCACTAGACCAATACACATAATATTATTGTTATTGCTAATTGCATGAGGCATGCGGCATGGTCTTTTGACTAAATCAATTCTTTAAGTTGAAAAATTGGACAATGTCTCCGTCACTATAGAAATGTGTGATAAAATGAGGTCAAATTTTGGTAGACAACTAAAGAAATTAGAATCTGGAAGAAGCTCATTGGTTGGTATAAATATTAATATATAAATTATACATTATGGAAAATGACACTTCTCTCATTCTTAGTGAGGAAGTTTGGAATGTTCGTGAACGTTCTGCTAACAAGCAATCTTAGACTGCAGTTTGACAAAGAAAACAAGAATATATTAGAATTTAGAAAAATGCATGTTTTTTCATATAAAAAAGTGTATTACAACCACATTATGACTGACCACAAGGGGATACTTTAGTAATTATCAATATAATTAACTAACAAAATAATAATATTAAATTAATTTGTTAATCATTTTTACATAAATATCATTTTCTCATCTATTATGAAAAATGATTAAATTTATTAGTTTTAAATTTGAATTTTGAAATTAATCTCTTTCCACATAAATATCATTTTCCCACATATTATGGCCGGCCATAATATAGCTATGCGGCCACATTATGACTGGTTACATGTGGATATTTTAGTAATTATCAATATAATTAATTAACAAAATAATAATATTAAATTAATATGATAATTATTTTTACATAAATACCTTTTCCCACCTATTCTGTAACGACCCGGACGGTGTTACGACTCCACTCGTAAGTCCCGATCTCCGACGTTACGATCAAATCCCTGCACTAGCTCGACGTCAACCACCACGATTCCTGCAGAAGATCTCTACAAGAATGATTGTGCACGTGTGTGGTGTGTACTCAGCTTGAGATATTTGAGAAACTGATAGGAAATTGTATTGATAAACTGTGATTGAATACAAATTTTGGCTACCCTCTTCTTTCTTTCAGTTCAGTTTTTATAGCATTGCTGACTGGTTTAACTAACTAACAACATTAACTAATTCCTAAGAGCATGCATGCCACATGTGCATATTATGTTTCTTCTGCATAACAGACGGTCGCCGAGACCTGCCAGGGGCTTGGCTCCACCTCTGCCTGGAGTGGCCTAGGTGGGTGGGGCGCACAGCCTCATGACTGAAAGGTAATAATTCCCATCAAACGCCTTCTAAATCAAGCTACGCGACCTGAAAAACAATCTCACTATGTTCTTATCAACCACGTTGATGGTACTGACCGTAGGGCAGGCGATCTTCCCGGTCAGCACCGGCAGCAGCTCCTCAATTTTTGTGGCAAGAAGCAGCCAAGGGAGGTTATGGAGCTCACTCGGGTAATCTGCAGTTGCTACTCGTTGGTTAGTTTGGCCAGATTTTCACCTTGGATAGGTAATGAGGTGATGGAGGAGGCGCAATCTCCCTCTATCAGCTCCTCCTCATCTCCAAAAAAAGGTGGCTGATGAGGTGACGGAGAACTGCTGGCCATTGGAGCTGATCAAAGCCGGGGATTCATGTACTTTCTTCTCCACATTGTCGGCTTCTGCCTCGTCTTTGATTCCACTCAGCAGAGATTGCTGGCTGCATTTTCAACGCCACTGGGTCGAGTCTCTGCAGTTATGGATTTCGACAATGAAGCATGATAAGAAACATACAAGCATGCATATGCACAGAGGAAGTGATCAAAGTAGGAAAAACATAGATGCTGCAAATAGAAACACTACAATAACAAACTGGTAACAGCTTAAATATTTGTTTGATTTTCAGAGATGGAGTAGCATATCTTGTTAAACCAAGTCTCATGTCATTTTTTTATATCAAGTAACAAGAATAGATACAGAAGAAAAATAAATACAACAGGCAGAGATATATGTAGATATGCATATATAATGCATGCAGGTGATGATCACGGGGAAGGAAGAACTCAACAAGTCTGAGAATGAATACCTAATCTGCAAAGCAACAATGGAAGGAGGATAATCCATACTCACTATCCATCTCTTAGTACAAAAAAATTGAGCAAAACATTCTTTCTCCAGCCACGAAGTCTACCATTCACTAGATAGAGAAGGCAGCGTAAGATCAGAATCCTTCAAATTGGAAGACAAATGCTTCAACAATTCATATATCTTATCACACTTGGGATGTTTTCTGTCTCTGGATACGAAACAATTATTATGGCCATGGATGTCGATCCAACTGCAGGCGACTTCTTTCATCAGACCTCTCTCCACCATTTTTTTCCTCGTCATCCTCACATACTCCCAGTTCCCCTCTTCCGCGTGCATATTAGAAAGCAGGACATGGTAGCCTGTAACCCTACCCGGCCCTTCTAATTCGAGCAACTTATCAGCAACAGCTTTCCCCAACTCAAACTCTTGATGAATTCTGCAGGCAGAAAGGAGTGATCCCCAGATTCCCAATACGTGACCTTCTTTCCCCAACCCTCGAGCAAACTCATATGCTTCAACCACCCTCCCAACTCTTCCCAACATATCCACAACGCATGCATAATGCTCCATTGAGGGCTTTATCCTGTACTCACCCTCCATGGACTCAAATATTTCGAGTCCTTCATTGACCAAACCAGTATAGCTGCAAGCAGATAACACTGCCACAACGGTAATGGCATCGGGGTTGATACCGCACTCCTTCATGGAGTGGAACAGCTTGATAGCTTTCTCACCCATCCCGTGCTGACCGTATCCCAGTATCATATTCGTGCAAGTGACCGAATTTTTCTCAGCCAATTTCGTGAAAACTCTTTCAGCATAAACAAGTGCACCCGACTTCGAGTACATGTCAACCAGAGCTGAGCTCACAAAGACGTTTCCATCCAAGAAATTGTGAATGGCAAAAGCATGGAGCTGCTTTCCAAGAGCCATACTGCCCGACTGACTGCAAGTCGGGAGAACTGATGCCAATGTCACAGCATTCGGTAGTACATTCTCCACTAGCATCTGCCTAAACAGATTCAAGGATTCCTCAATCAATCCATTTTGGGTGCTTGCAGATATCATAGCATTCCATACGGCCGGATCACAGCTAGGTTTGCAATACCAATCAAAGACTGTTCTCGCAGCTTTTATGCAACCTGATTTTGCATACATATCAATGAGATAACTCTCCACCCCATTGAACTGAATGCCATGCCTGATCAGATAAGCATGAGTTTGTTTCCCAATTCCCAAATTTCCAAGATTTGATGCTGCAGAAAGTATAGCAGTGATCGTCACATCATCAATCGAAAACCCTAGCTTCTGCATCTCGTACACGAGCATCAACCCTTCATCATCCAAGCCTTTCTGTATGAAAGCACAGATCATAGTGTTCCATGACACCACATCTCTTTCCTCCATCTCGCTAAACACTTTGAACGAATCACCAATAGAGTTGCACTTCGCATACAAAGCTACAACTGCATTAAGCAGAATAACAGAAGAATCCGACAACTTCCTGATCAAATACGAATGCAGCTGCTGGGAAACATCCAACTGCTGCAGCTCCGAAGCTGCAGTCATCGCTGAAAGAAACGTCACATCATCTATACTACCAGCACCTTGTGATTCCAACACATCAATAAACAGTTCTAGCGCGAGAATAGGGCGATTATTCAGCACATAACCACCAATCATAGTGTTCCAAACATGTGCATTCTTGACCAAGCAATTGTCAAATATCTTCCTAGAGAAATCAATGCAGCCAAGCTCGGCATACATAGTAATGGCGGAGCTCACAACGAACAAATCATTAACATATTTGTCACCCAATCTCGTCACCAACCCATAAACTGCATCGGCAACGTCACTATCCCCTAAACCAGAAACAGCTGGAAAAACATTGATAAAACTAACTACAGTTGGCTTAAGCCCCATTTTCATCATCATCACCAAACACCTAACTGCCTCCACAAACCTACCCTTCTTCACGTACCAAGCAATCATAGTATTCCAAGAAACCACATTTCGCCTACGCATAGCCTTAAACACCCTCTCCACCAAATCAAACCCCGAGCTCGATATTCAACAAAGAATTGTGAACTATCCTACTGGGATTCACATCACAACGCAAGACATGGCAGTGCACGGCTTTGCCAAGCGAAAGCTGTTTCGCCTCCGCGCAAGCTTTCAAGACAGAGGAATACGTATAAGCATCGCATCTTCGATCAACGGAGGAGTTGACAGCGTAAAGCAAGCGTGAGTACAAGGATATAGCTTCGTGGGGCATGCCGTTGCAGATGTAGCCTATGATGAGAGTGTTCCAGAGCACGGTAGTAGGTTGGGGAATTGCGTCGAACAGTTGGCGGGCGACGTTGAGGTGGCCTTGCTGGCAGAGCTGGCTCAGACGGAACCGGATGGTTTTGGGTTTGAGAGGTGGGGTTTGCTGGGTGTCCTTCGAAGTGGTGCATAGCTCCTGTTGGATGCGCTGCGGCGGAGACGCGGCAGCGGGGATTAAGGAGGCGGAGTATTTGTGGTGGTGAGATTGTGAGATGGTGGATGAGGAGAGGTGGAAGGGCAGTGGTGAAGAAGGCATCATGGCTGCACGCATTTTTGCCTCTATCCTAAAGTTTTGGTGTACTTCTATATTCAGATATATTGGTCTCTTTTTTGTTTTCAGTATTATAATTTATAAGGTTAATTATCGTAAAATAACAACAAAAGTCCTAATACTTTTCATTTTATCGATGAAGTTTGTCCAACATGAACTGTTGAAACCATACTGTTTTATCGTCAAAATTGTTGGGCATGTTGTGACTAAGAAAATAAAAATAATATTATAATTGAGACGTCTTTAAAAGTTAAATAGAAATAGTTATACAAATCATAAATTCGAACCACATCAATCGTCTTTATAGATTTGAATCTGTTACCCTTGATTTGTTTACCTATTCCATGTGGTTTGCAAGCTATTACATAAGAACGTGACGTTTATCCAATATGCACTATAATTAACGCCTACGATTCCCCATTATTAAAAAAAAAAGTATAGACGTGACTTTTTTGTATTACTGGCCTTGATTTACAACCAGATAGTTCATCTATTAATTTGGAATCTGAAAAATAATTAACTGAAGGAAGGACCTTTCTTAAACTAGCTCAAAAATCAATTTTAATTTAAAAACAATAAGAATGTAATAAGTTTTCATTAAATCAGAATAGATCATTCAAGAAATATTGCATCCAGAAATTCCAGAAATAATAAGTGATTCGAGTAAATTATTTTATCAGTAGTTGATGGTTCCAACGAATCAAGCTTGAAATTTCTTGCACGCTTTAGAATGTAAAATACTCGCTCAGTCTCCCAAATACATTCTTTGTAATCTTGGATCTGAGTTTTAATAAAAATTGTTAAATGTATTATGAGTAGAGTAAGGATCATACATTAATGAATAGAGTTTAAATTAATTAATGATTGACCATGAATAATAAAAAATATAAATAAATGGATTGTTGAAAGTAAAAAAGAGAAATAGTAATAGATCATGAGTGATAAAAGATATAAATAAATGATATTATTAAGGACAATAAGTTGAGAAAATAATTACCATAAATGGATAGAAAGGAAATTAGGGAATGTTCCAAAAAGAAAAACTAAGAAAGAAATTGAAGGATGGAGGGAGTAACATTTATGAACGATAAATCTCTAAGGGAAAAGTTAAAGACTGTAATTGCAAAAATTAGAAGGGATGGTCTCCTGTGCACGCACGCACAGTGAGACCACCCCTTTAATTAATTAATTTTAATTAACTAATCAATTAATCCTTAATCCTAATTAATTAATTTTAATTAAAATTAATTAGTTTAATAACATTTAATTTTAAATTAATATATCTTAATTTTTAATTAGCAAACTCTAATTATAAAATAATAAACCCTAATTGTAAATTAATAAACCCTAATTTTAAATTTATAAATCCTAATTGAAAATAATAAACCCTAATTATAAATTAATAAACCCTAATTATGAATTAATAAACCCTAATTTTGAACTAATAAACCCTAATTTTGAACTAATAAACCCTTATTATGAATTAATAAACACTACTTGTGAATTAAAAACCTTAATTATGAATTAATAAACCTCAATTATGAATTAATAAACCATGATTATGAATTAATAAATTCTAATTTTAAATTAAAAATTATAATTAAAAATTAATAAATTTAATTATACATTAACAAAATCTAATTATCCTTACTCATCATAATTAATATATAATTATTTTAACAAAAAACAAGATGAGCTCCACCTCGTTTTTGTCAAATTAAAAAGCAATTCTGTAACTGCAACATGTGAAAAGTCATGTGAAGTTTAAAAAATCAGGTAACGTTGTAGGCGCGAACATATACTCACGTGTTAATCTACAACGAATAGAGACCTGAAACAATGCACCAGCACGACATGACATGATTCTGAATACTTTCTTCAAACTCCAAGACACAAGTTATGCAGCTAAAATTCTATGGCAGATGAAGAAGAAAGAACAAAAGTCGACTGCTGAGCCCGATACAACAAACGTGTAGAGAATCAATCTGTCATATATCCTTTGTAACAAATCATACACTTTTAGGAACAATACATCAAGTTGTTTGCAGTCTTGCTAGTCAAAAGGGACGATTGTACAACTAAAATGACAGTTAGAATATACATTTAAATGCAGGACAAGATTGAGGTACCTGCACTGCATATAATTGAATTCTGACGTTTGAAAAGTTACGGAGGAGGAGTTGGGCGCGGTAGTCTCTTGGCAATCTCCTGGCAAACCAGAATCATGAAATCGAAGCACATCAGCTAGCAGTAAGGGAAGATTGTTCGAGTTTTGGACAAATATGTCACATAAGTTTGCTTGCTAAGTGAAGCGGCAACTATTGTGTTATAGAGAAGGAAGATAAAGTGCATTATGGCCATAGATCTCATGAATCAATTGCAAGATGGAAATTTCTCAGTGATACCAAATATATCTGACGCAAATTACTGCCCTGAGTTAATTACTAATATGGCTATATCGACAATGGCCTGATATGGCTTATAATCTGAGACTTCACGCGTCAAAAGGAAAATGTGATGGAGATGTGTATAGTACATAGTAAATGATCTGAAGTAATATAGGTTTGTTCTCTGTACCTCCCAAGCAACATTTAAGCAGAGTTACTTAATACCATACAGAAAAAACCTAACAAAATGCAATACCTAAAATCACCAGGTATGGTACTATCTAAATAGCAAGAAGCTTCGAGAAGTAAATTTCAAAATTTACTATATAGTACAGTAAGTGACAGGTAGCACATGCAGACTATAAATAAGTAAGGAAATGTAGAAAAATATGAAAGGCACCTCAAAGAGCTGGTTTATGTTGTCTGCCGTCTTGGCAGATGTCTCAATAAAGAACATTCCATTCTTTTCCGCATAATCAATTCCATCCTTCAACAATGCAAGAAATATCAACTATCAAGCATATTCATAAAATGAAACATGCTATAGAAAGGGAACGAAATTCTAAATATATGCTGCTTACCTGAGTTGCTACTTCTCGTTTTTCATTTAAATCAGCCTTGTTACCAACTAAAGCCATGACTATATCGGGACTCCCATGCTTTTGTAATTCCTTCGAAAGTCAAAAATAGCCAAACTAAGTGAATGGTTTTCCACAAATATGGCAAGCATGGTGAAGAGTGGGATTCTGGATGTTAGATACTGACATTAAATGTTGGAAACATATACGAGATTTATATAAAAAATGTGTGTTCCTTTGTTACATCTCATCACAACATCGACTGCATTAATCATTGCACACAATATATTACATTAATAAAACATACCTTGACCCAATACTGTGCTTTATGAAATGATTCCGGACTAGTTATATCATAAACAATGATGGAAACTGCAGCTCCTCTATAATACAGGGGTGCCAGAGCTGCATACCTATGTGGAAACAAGAGTTATGCTAATTTACAATCCTAATCTCAGTAAACACTAGCAGAAATCATATATAATATAATTTACAGGTTGGCATGGGCAAGAGATTCTTCCCATAATGAAAAGACCTAGAAAAATGTTATGATTAGTGATATTAACTAAAAGATACCTTTCTTGCCCTGCAGTGTCCCAAATTTCAAATTTCACTGTCGTAGAATCCTGTAAGGCTATTGTTTGAGACAAGAAAGATGCTCCAATGGTGACCTAAATTATGAAAGAATTAGAAATTCGAATAAGTCAATCGCAAACTTATAGGATCCAATATAAACAATATAATGTTTCTATTACCTTGGAAGTTGGATCAAACTGGCCACGAACAAATCGAAGAACAATGCAACTTTTCCCAACACCAGAATCACCTAAGAGCACCAACTGTAAACATCAAGAGTAAAATGAGTGTCATGGATCAGATCTTTAGTTCTTTTGCTCCACAATTTTGAAACATTACTGCAAGGGTTTAAACTGTGACATTGTCAGCAAAGGTATGTCCGGGACACAGCAAAAGGAAACTGATTTAATGTCAGGATAATCACCCTCAGTAGATGCAAAAAAGGTCAGAACTTTATCGCTGCTATATTTCAGTTGCAGGCCCAATGGCAGAAGTAATAACAACATGCTATGTTAGGGAAGATAACAACCCAAGAGGGTTCCTTCACAAGACCGGCAAACGAAAGAAATATTATCTGTGTCCATACCAAATTACCAATTAACTTGCAACTTCCATCATCAGGACCAATTAAATTAAACATGATTTAAGCAAAGAAGCAAATTATTTACTTAATCCACAAATTCTTATCTCTCATTTAGTAATGGTTCGGATACCAAAATACATATCTTACTGATAATATCAACTTCCTAATGAACCGAAAGGTCACTAAAATCCAAACACACCCAGCACCTCCCAGACTATATAAAATTTAGCTCAGAGTCACGTTTATGATACTACACAAACTAATACTCAAAACCTACTTCTCCAGCAAGACCATTCTACTTCCATATTTCCACCCATTTGGAATTTGCCCCACAGTTTATACTGGATATCTCTCCACCTTCTAAGTCTCGAGCTTCAAACCAATACGATTCAGCCATCAAAACTGTTCCTTTCATAATCTATGGCATGCATCTTTTCCCAAATAGCCACTCTTATAACAGATAGTATCATAAAATTTAAAAAGATAACAACTTAAAACCTATTCCACCATGTCCTTACATGCTTCATAATGAATTAGCAAGAGAACACATTGACATACAAGGTATCCAACAAGTCATGATTCCGACCACAAATTCCACATTATCTACAATTTCCTTATAATCAAGGAAACATTATTTACCTTAACTTTAAGGTTGTTCGGGTCACTCGCGCCACCATTATCCGGGTTAACACCCCCGATCCGCCCAGCATTTCTATCTGGAAAATACAAGATTCAATAAATAAATTTAAAATATAACAATCAAACAATCAACCATCCAAAATCTTCAAATATTCCAAGTCTATTAGAAGCAGCAAATCAGCCGAAAAAATCAGAGTTAATGGAAAAATACCATGAACCAGTCAGTACCAGGGCTGATCAAACATCGACTTCAGTTTACTCGTAACATAATCAATCAATAATTCAAGAAAAAACGCACTTATTCCGAAAAAATAAATAAAGGGAACATGGAATTTGGGGATAGAGGATGACGAATTAAAAAGATCAATGGAAAACCCTAAATGTTGAAATTCACCTGGAACTGACGAAGCGCAACCCATGGAGCAGCGGATTGCCGGGTGTTAAGATTGTATCTATATGTATAATGTGTGGGTATTGGTCTCAAAAGGGTCGAACGTAAAGAAGAACTAGCCTAATGCGATAAAATCTGGAATAGGATTGTGTGTGTGTGTGTGAGAGAGAGAGAGAGAGAGAGAGAGAGAGAGTTGTTACATTAATAATGAGAATAAAAATATAAGGAGAAACGCGTCCATTTAACAGTCCAACTGATATCTAGGAAAAATACGATTATCTATATCCTATTCTCTGTGGGGGTAAATATTGGATTAAATTTTAAATTATTCGATTTATCCTAAAATTATTGTGAGTTTTTGATAATATTAATATATGATTTAAATTATGAATACTATATTAATATTTGCATTAATATTTGGGTTGATGGAATAATGACCAGAATTACCATGTGATAAAAACGACGTTGTTTCTATTAAAATAATTCTTAAAGTTTATAATGACTCTGTTTAGTCATCCTTTGTTGTAAAAACATATTTGGTGTTTGTTTTGTTTTAATTATTACGTGATGACTATCGGATGATGATTTTAATGGGAAGATAATAAACATGGACATATTTGATGTTTTTTTTTCTTCTACTGTTGGTGAACATTCGATTGCATATGATATTTCATATTTGTGTAGTTAATATTGGTGTCTGACTGAATATTATATTTATATTTTCTAACTACTGCATTCATTTTGTTGATGTAGAATTTAGATATTTTTTGTCTATTTATTCATAGATTTGTGAGGAGCTATTACAGAGTCTCATAAGTCTACAGTTGATAATACCTCTTGAAATTTTTACTAAAGATGATATTAGTATTTTGAACTCGTGAGGTTATTTGATAGCATCATTTCTATTGGTAAAGAAAGTACTTCATGACTCATTTTATCAGAAAAAATATTGACTTTGATGGAACTATAATTAAAATTAGGGTATTATTTTTACAACAAAAAAATTCAAATAAAGTATTGTACAATGTAAGCCACATTAGTCATATTGTATTGTGTTACGTTGTGTCTACATATTTCTTGCCACGGTTCTTATAAGCCTTTATGAATGTCTTTACTTAAAAAATTCTGTATTTTTTTATTGCCAGTAGTTATTTATCAAGTCTCGTAAAATAATATTATGGTATGCTCAATATAAAACTCACTTTTAATAATACTCATTAACCTCCTAAAAACATGAGCTCAATTTTGCCACGTAAAATTCCAGTCAGCATTTCATTAATAAAAATATTAGAAAAAACATTTTTAGTACAATGTCAATAGTTCAGGTCTTCTATTGATATTATTGAAAGATAACATTTCCAAAATAGTCACTTATGTTTTTCCGTCAAGTCAATAGTCAATAGTTCATACATTTTTTAGATAAATCAAATAATTTAGGATTTTATCTGATAATTGTCTTATATAAAAGATGATATTTCCAAAATAGTGACTTTTGTTTTTCCGTCCATGTTATCATTCTATTTCTAAAAATAATTATAATATTATATATATTATATATTAGCATATTATAAAAATATTTATTTAACAATATGTATTATTCATTGATGTATAATTTTCATTCAATTACTTTGTTCTTCTAAAAAAACATTAACTAATTTGGCATGATCTTTTACTAGATATCTAAAAGTCATATTTCATAAATAATACTTTCTCCATCTTAATAGTATTGCTCAAAAAAATTTGATATATAGATTAAGAAGAGTTGTGTTTTGTGAGTAAAGTAATGTGATTCACGGAATTCGAAGCACTTTTGTATGTAAAATGTTTCTTTTCTCTTAGTATGAAATAATGAGATGACCCAAAAAGAAAAACAAGCTAATATTTTTGAGACGAATGGAGTATAATATAAAATATAATAAAATTAATTTTTAATATTGCTATTCATCTAATTGTCATAGTTATTTTTTTATTATTGCAAATGTGTATATATGCACATGGCTTCACATAGAGATGACAATGGATCTTGGATCCGGTCCAGATCCGCAGATTCAGATCCATTTTTTAGGATCTGGATCTTCGAAAAATAGGATCCAACGGATCTGGACCGGATCCGGACCATTCCTTTAAAATCCGGATCTGGATCTTGATTTCTAAGATCCAGACCCGGTCCAGATCCGGCCCATGGATCCATATATATGTAATTTTTATTTTATTTATAAGTATATTATATTGTTTTTCTTTCTAGTCAAAATTGGATAAACTAAGTTATAGAATTGGAAGATAGGTCAATAACATTAGAAAATTATACCTTGAATTTGAAAAAAAAATATGAATTAGATATAAGTGATCTATTTGTTAAGATATACTCCCTCCGTCCCCCATATTCCTTCCTAGGAATATGGGGTGCGGGTTTTAATAAAAGTAATGAGTGTATTGTGAGTGGAATAGGGGTCCCACATTAATGTAATATTAAATTAGTTAGTGGTGGGCCATAGACGGTAAAAGGTGTAAATAAATAGGTTGTTGAGGGTAGAAAAGAGAAATAGTGGTGGACCATAGTTAGTAAAAGGTTTAAATAAAGAATATTATTGAGGGTAAAGTTGGAAATATAGTTTCCATAAATAGATAGGAAGGAAATTGGGGGACGTCCCAAAAAGGAAAACTAGGAAGGAATATGGGGGACAGATGGAGTATGTGTTACTTCTATTCTTATTATAATATTATTTGATGTCATGAAAACAAAAGTAAATTTATAACTAACATCTTCTTGTATAATGATGATTGTAGAAATTCTAGATAATTATTATAGTGTTATTGTATATTTAAATTATTACTATGGTGTTACTGTGAATTATAGTTGATTTATGATTTATTTTAGAAGATAAAATATATGGATCCGGGTCTAGACCCTGGACCCTGTTGATCTCATGAATCTGGGTCTGGATCTAATTTTTTTGGACCCAATGGATCTGGACCGGATCCGAACCTAAACAAAAAAAATCGGATCTGGATCTGGACCTAATAAGATTCGGTCCAGATCCGATCCATTGCCATCCCTAGCTCCACATCTAAATTTGTGCTTATATTTTTTTTTTAATCCTGATGTTTTTAAAATTAAAATGCCATTATTTTTTATATTTGTATATGGTTACTTTTTAGATTCATTAAAATATGTCGTTATTTTTATCTGTGTCCAAAAATGTTAATTGCAGTAATGACATTACATTTTTCTAGAACAATAGCATTACTTTTACATTCTGTCGATGCATGTTTATGATTATAATTTTTTTTATAAATTATTTAATTTTGATTATTTTTCTTTATTCACGATAATAGTGGTGATATAATTATTTATTAATTGTGAATGAATTTTTATTCATGATAAATATTTACTAAAAAAAATTGTTTGTTGAACTACATATTATTATTTCAAATTTGGTGGATGTTAAAATTATTAATATGTATCACAAGAGATAGTTAACTCATGGAGATTTTTCTTTTTACTTGTTCTCTCTCCTATATATGGATGTATTAACTAAATGCATGTCAAACAAATAAAAATACGAACAGCATATCTATCTATATATATCATTCATAAATTTTTTAACTATGTAAACATATGTGTATATATATATATATATATTTGTGTGTATTTAATATTCATTATGATGGTAAATTTGATATTTACGCTATACCCCTATGAATGTATTAAAAAATAAATATTTGAAAATCAATAATATATTTTACGATTTTACATTTTGATTTTTTTAATTTATAATTTAGTTATCTACATTTCATTATCTTTCAATTAAAAATCTATTAACATGCATTATACAGAGGGCAAATCTAGTATACTTTAAAACTTAGTGCAAAAAATCACAAATATACGTTGACGGTACGAAAATTACAAGAAAATATTTCATTTATCCTTTTCTTTTTGCAAATTTTTCCGACGAACTTTTCTTACGGGTGAGACTTGAGCCACTATGCTAACTAAGATGTATTAATTAATGCATTGTAGGACGAATTCTTCATTTGTTGGCTTTCGGGTTTGTTGAATTGACTCTAAAAATATTTCAAAAATATTTCATAGCGTAGATTTTAAAAATATTATAAATCAAGTATTTTATTGTAATTTTTGATACATTGAAATATATTTGTGAAAAAAAATATAAATGTTAAAATATAAAATAATAATTTTATAGTCCTAATTATTTTTTTGTCAGGTATGTACAATGATTTGATGTTGTGAATTGGTTGTGTGCAGAACATGGAATTCTCGTAGAATTTACGTTGGATATGTTGGATGCAACTCGTAAAAATAAATTTAAGTTTGTTATACTTACAAAAGGATAAAAAATTGTGATGTAATTACAAATTAATTTCGTGAAAACTTTAGTTAAATCCTATTTAATACATAGACAAATAAACTACATAAAACCCCTTCATATACAGTATACCCATTTAACAATATTTGGATCCCACACATCAAATTACTACTCCCTCCGTCCGCCAAAAAGATGCGTCTTTGGTTTGGACATGAATTTTAATAAAGGAGTTGAGTGTATTGTGAGTAGAATAAAGGTCTAACTCATTATATAGTTTTAAATTGCTTTTGGTGGACCAAACAATGACAAATGAATAAATGTAAGGTTGATTGGGAGTTTAGATTAAAGTAAGTTGGATGAGTCATAATACTAAAAATGGAACATACATCTTTTTGACGGACGGACCGATAAGAAAATACATGTATCTTTTTGGCGGACGGGAAGAGTATTATATATCATATTCTGATCATATATATTTTATTTACCAACCCGTATAACTTGCACCATAATGATATGATAATATATCATACAAAGTATTACACTAATAAAAACACCAAGAAAAGATTTAGATAGAATAAAATAAATTAGAATATCAACATCATTGCATATTTCTTCAATTTAATAGAGACAATGAGACAAAAGCTACCTATAGCCACTACATAAATCCACCGTATAACTTAACCAACAATTGGGAAAAATTAAATTAAAACATTCATTCATGCATCCTACCCTCATTTAGTAAACTCAAAGAAACACTTAATTATTGGTCAAGCTCAAATTGGCAATCAAATTCAAAGAATTATCAAGTGTTTGGTAACACAATAAAACTTTTTGTGATTTGATATTATTCATGCATTTTTTTTGTCCATTTTCATTCAAAATTTGATAGTGTTTATTTGAGTAGATAACACTTGGGAGGGAGACCCAATCTTATGTAAAATAAATACCACAACTTCGATCTTTTTCAATAAAATCATCATTTGACAACTTTCTGTTAGGCAAACAATCCCACCTGGTGAGTAATAATTGGGAATATTTTATAGAATTTCTAGTGTTGCGATATTTTTCATTGTATATGATATTTCTTATTTCTCATCGTCATTTAATTTTATATTTTTATTTATTTTAGTATAGACGTGATAAACTTATAATATTAAGAGATAATATATGGCAATTTAAATCTCAAAGTTTAAACGTTTTGCAAATTAGAGTCAATTTTCCAAGTGTTTCAAAAAGTCTCAATTATTTGATTTGTAGACATTCATTCAACATTGAAACTTAAAATTGATTAAAAGCTAAGAAGCTCATTGTCTAGGTTGTCCTTCATAGTAGTCAATTTCATCGTCGGACATCCAACAATAGAATAATTGAGTCATAAGTTGACATAACAGAGTTAGAACTTCCTGATAGTTTGAGTTGCAATTCTAGACATCCAACTATGAAATTGACAACAAGGAATGACAACACAAACAATGAACTTGAGAAAACCTTCAATCAATTTTGAATTTCAACATTGGATGTATGTCTAAATCTTAGCTCCAACTCGTGCAAAAGAATTATAAAATTAACAAGTTTACTGCAAATTAATTGAAAGGCTATAACATTATTAAAATGCTTTAAAATTAGGTTTAATTAATAAGTTCTAAAGTTAGAAACTTAAATTACAATTATATATAATGTTAAATAAATAATAAAGTATTTGAATTAATTTTCTTTTATATATATATATATATATATATATTTAGTCCAAGGGAACAAGTAGTTGAATTATTATTTTATTAAATTACTATGTTATCCACTTTCTCCTTTCATCTATTAAGAGTTAGAGAGGGGAAATTAAAAAAAGAAAAGAAAAAAGAAATAAAAACTATTCTAAAAGATTTTTTTTTATGAGCTATATGAAAGTAAACTTATTCTCATATTTCTATTAAGACAAATACTTTTATGCATGTATGTCTGTGTTGACTTAATGATATGATGATTAATATATGAGTTCAAAGATCTCAAATTCAAATACATGTTACATAATCTTCAAAAGTATTTGTTTACCCCCCCACCCCCACACACACACACAAAAGGAACTATTTTCATGCATAGCTCAATCAATATCAAAATCAATCTAAGGGCAAAAACATGTATCAATAGTATGTATCAATAGTGTGTGACAGTAACTTACAATATCCTATATTCCAAGGTCGTATTTCATTTACTTTTATTAAACATGATCGATGTCCAAACTCGTATTTCATTTTTATTAATTAAGCAAGGTTATTATCTAATTAGGGAGTGTTTACTTTTCATGATTATCATTTTGAAGGATTGATTATTTGATGAATTAAATGTGTGATAAGATAATTTTTATCTATCAATCATTTGTTTACTACAAATGATTAGTGAATGATTAAAATTGGGATAAATAATTCTCCCTTTATTTGGAGGATTATTTCAATCCTACCTATATTGGTTGGATTAAAATTAATGAAAAACAATTCAAATGATTAAAATAATCCCAAGCTTTGGGATATCCTCAAATATTAATCCTTAAAAGTAAACACTTGATTATGTTGAATTAATTTTATCTATCCAACCTAATCATGCAAAGTAAACACCACCTTAGTGGATTAAAAGATTATATATCATTTTAAAATATATAATAATTAAAAGTCCGCATTCTCACCAAATATAGAATATTATAATTGTACATAAAAGAAAATCATATTCTCACGGAACCTAAAGTCTAGATCACCTCATTAACTAGTTTTTTCACTTATATATAATATATTATACCATGGTGCAAGAACCATAATATTGGGTGTCGCATTGTTTTATTATTATTATTATTATTATTATTATTATTATTATTATTATTATTATTATTATTATTATTATTATTGACAAATCGTAGAATTTAATTCTCTTTGCCCATCTACCCGATTTCGTCATTTTATAACTCCGATAATGTAATGATTATAGGGTAAAATTCATTTATACTTTAAATTATACCGCTTTATCTAAAATGTCTCGAACTAGCATAAATATTTATTTAAACTACGAATTATCAGTATTGTATCAAAAATATCTCGCGCTATTTTGAAATCTTCAAAATTTTGATATGACTTGTCGATGCATATGGAAATGCCACATAATTCTATGTGAATTATTCTATTTCTTGTCTTTCTACATACGATGAGCCACGTCAAGATTTCGATGGTCGAAAAATTAACGCGGTACATTTTTGATACTATGTTGATAGTTGATGTTTTAGATAAATATTTATGATAGTTTGGAATATCTTGATAAAACAGATATAACTTAGAGTTTAAAGTAATATTTATCTTTAATTATAATAAAAATATAATTTTTTGTTTAAATGAACAAAAAAAGAAAATGAATATGTGTGTATTTATGTATATGTATATATCAATTGTTACTATTAGCAATTGATGACACATTTTGTCACGCCCCAATTTCCTAATATAATGAAAGCTCGTAAATCGAGACACGACTAATAAAATGGGGAAAAATATAAGATAAATGTTGACTCGAATGATCAAGGCAATAAACACTTAGAATTTGGGAATAGCTTCCTAAATGAAAATGGAAGACATCGAATGATGTAATCCAATCAAAACAATAATTATCCTCGGGATCACAAGTTTAGTTTCGCATTTAATAGCCAAAATAAGTCAAAATGCTAAACATCAAGGATTCGTAGTCTAAGCTCATCAAAAGGTACAATTCAAGTCATAGACAAGAAGGAAAATAAAATTAGAGCTAGTTCATCACGAAGTCTAAATACGGAAATAATCCGTCAAAATACGGAGTGAACTCTAATCTCAGCTCTGCCCCGTCAGCGCCCATTGATCAACCTGAAAACATTTGAAAATATTTGGGCTGAGTACTAATGTACTCAGTGGACATGCATTTGTCATAAACATTTCATAAATCCGTAAAAGCAGTTTATCCAATCATGATAACATAACTTAGAAGGTTTTAAAAAGAGAAACCACTTATAAGCATGCAAAAATATTTCATTTATTGGGCCCATTGTCACGACTATTACATTACTCGCTTTGATCCGGGCCTCTAGCCACCGTCGGATCACATGCCCCATTATTATCATCGGGACGTAACCGGACAATTCATAATTTCATGACGTGCCGAACGTATCCGCACAAGCACCATAATAACATGACGTCTTTGAACGCATCCGCACAAGCACCCTTATAACGCCTCATGATTATGTTAGTGCCGATGGAGATCAACCCACCAAACAACTAACTAGTGTACATAATTCTCAATTAACGTATTAAGATTAAAGAGAATCTCGATCGATACATATACGAGCCTTAAGCAGAGCAGAGCGCACAAAAACATTTTATTGGATAAGCAGTTTGCATTTCATGAAATATCGAGCATATAACTCAAATATACTTTTAAGTAAATAAAGCCCACCTTGATAGGACAAAGCACGAAGAATTCGCCACAATATCGTCTCGGGAAGCAACGCTAATCCCTTGATCGACAAAACCTACAAGAAGCACTAATCTTAATAGTCTCGAAAAGCTAGCCTTAAGTTCAAGTAAAGAAGGCTACTAACTTATGATTCATTAAGCCCGGGTTCTCAAAATATAATAAATTTGAAAACTAATATATATCGGTTAAGGGAACCAACAATACCCTTGCTCGACTTTTCGTTTAAAAATCCATTTAATTTCATAATCTTCTTATGATAAATACTTTTTACGAAATTATAATGAAATTGACATACATTCTAAATTCATATATATTAAGGACTCTTGCTTAATATAACATATAATAAAATTCTCAAATTATGCACTTGTCTAACATAATTTAATTTATTTAATTATTCTAACTTAATTAATTTCATTAAAAGAAATTAATTACATTAATTAAAGAGGTCTTAATCATAAATTAAAGTAACTTAAACTTGAACTTAACCTTAACTTAATCAATTAATTAATTAAACTTAATAGTAATTAATTAATTAACTTACCATAATTAAATAATTTAAACTTATATTTAAGTTTAAGTTAATTAATTCAATTAATTAGACTTAATATAATTTAATTAATTAAGTCTCAAAGTTAAACCTTATTTATTTAATTAATTAAAGACTAAGGATTTAATTAATTAAAGCAAGTCAAGTCATTAATTAAATTAAAGCCCAACTATTATTTAAATATATATAGAAGGCCCAACACATTTTATTATACACAAAACCAGCCCATTTTATTAAAAGGAATCAGCCCATTTAATTAAAATAAGATCAGCCCAATTCACAAAAATTCTCGGCCCAACAGAAATAGCTCATGTTCCTTTTTTTTTTTTTTTGATTTGGCCCAAACATTTTAAAAGAAACAGCCCATCAGCAATTAAAATCAAACCCAATACTCATTTAAAAAAAAAGCCCAACCATAATAATAAAAAAAGGAAGCCCAGCACTTGAAAAAAAATGAATAGCCCATAATTTAAAAATAGATGAGCCCAACTCAGACCAACTCTTTCAACCCTAAACCTATTTCTCTCCTCCCATAAGTTCCGGCGTCGCTTTCCATGAAGGCTGTCATCGTGACCGACGACGACGACGTCAAAATTTATATTTTTTTTTTACTTTCTCTTCATTTCTCCCCCCCTCTCACGTCTCCCTCTCTCGTCACTCACAACCACACTCATACACACACTGTGATGTCGTTCTTCTTTGCTGCTAGCTCGGATTCGGCGACCGCCGTCGCCCAAACCACTACCCTCTACACCTCGCCTCCCTCTCACTCTCGCTGTAAACTCACGCACGACCGACGGCAACACACACACGCGATAGCACAACCACACTCACGACGCACACACTCGCACACTCTCAGTGCCGCCGACACCACCACGTCGCCGTTCTTCCAGTGCCGCCACCACCACCTTCTCATCTCCTCTCTCACTCCAACATCTCTGTCAACCCACGCATGGCATCAACACACACTATGGCGACGCACACACACACTGACGGTGACACACACACACACACACGACAGTGCACACACATATAATAGAACATATTAGAAATGAAGTATAAGGTTAGAAGTTAAACCTTTGAGGATTTGTTTTGGCTGCAGAAATAAGAGAGTAAAGTTCTAAAAATGGAGGCTAGGGTTCAAGAATAAGGGGAAGTGAAGCCTTTTATGGTGTAGGGTTTTTATTTACCCATGGGCTTCTTTTGGGCTTTTTTTTCAAACGAAAGCCCATTAGACAATTTATTTTTACGACTCAAAGTTCGATCCTAAAGACCATGAATTAATAATTAAACATTAGCATAAAATTATTAATATAATGATTTATATGTATATACATAAATCATATTCGATTATTATATTTTATATAATAATTCTCGTAATCACATTATAATATTAAATGAAATAAATTCTTTTTGTTGGAATTAAAAAGTTTTCTTTCATTGAGCACGGATCATTTAAAATCTAAGTTCGAAAGTCATTCTAATCCTATTGAGAAAGGACGGGTATGACATCCTCCATCCTTATAAAATTTAGTCCTCGAAATTACATACCTTGGTAATCTAGTTAGGATACTTAGATTTCATTTTGTCTTCAAGTTCCCATGTGGCCTCCTCCGTACCATGATGGTTCCACTTTACTTTAACGAGAACAATTTGTTTGTTCCGCAAAACTTGAACTTTTCTATCCAAAATTTGGACAGGTCTTTCTTCATAACTCTAGTCATGGGTTAAGACTACTTCATCGTGCTTAATTACGTGTTTCGGATCAAACACATATTTTCTTAATTGCGAGACATGAAACACATTGTGCACGTCTCCAATGCTTGGTGGCAAAGCCAACCTATAGGCTACAAGGCCTATTCTGTCTAGGATCTCGAAGGGTCCTATATAGCGGGGTCGTAACTTTCCTCTCTTTCCAAAACGTATAACTCCCTTTGAAGGAGAGACCTTAAGAAAAACCCGATCCCCGACATTGAATTCTAAGTCGGATCGACGTTTGTCGGCGTAAGACTTTTGTCTGTCCTGAGCTTCTTTGATTCTTTGTTTAATGTGATCGACTTTCTCGACCATCTGTTGTACTAGATCAGGACCTAGCAGCTTCCTTTCTCCCACCTCGTCCCAATAAAGAGGTGATCTACATTTCCGACCATACAATGCCTCATATGGGGCCATTCCAATCGTCGCCTGGTAACTATTGTTATAGGCAAATTCCACTAGCGGGAGCAAGTCTTCCCAACTTCCACCTTTGTCAGAGACTAGAGTTCGTAACATATCCTCTAAAACTTGAATCGTTCTTTCTGATTGGCCATCGGTTTGAGGATGAAAAGATGTACTGAAATTCAACTGGGTTCCCATGGCTTCTTGCAAACTCCTCCAAAAACGCGATGTGAATCTAGAATCTCGATCAGACATAATAGATACAGGTACTCCATGAAGGCGTACTATCTCCTTAACGTATAATTTTGCAAGCTTCTCCAAACTAAACGTCATCTGAATCGGTGAAATGCGGCGACTTTGATAGACGGTCCACTATGACCCAAATGGCGATTATTCACGAATTGACTTTGGCAGCTTACCACAAAGTCCATGTTGATATGTTCCCACTTCCATTCCGCACGGTGGGGTTGTAGCATCCCATACGGTCTTTGGTGCACGCCTTAACTTGCTGACAAGCCAAACATCGTTCAACAAAAAGGCTACATCTCTTTTCATTCCCTTCCACCGTAGCGTTTTCTTCAAATCTTGGTACATTTTGTACTTCCGGATGTGCAAGATATGGAGTATCATGAGCTTCGCTCATAATCTAGATTCTTGAGTTCTTCCTGTGTGGCACACACAATCTTTCACTAAACATCAAAGCGTTGTCTTTACTTCCGTGAACCCTTTTGTTTCGTTCGTTACGGCGAGACGATCTTTCCAGAACCAATCTCTCTTTGTGCATCAATGATCCTTCCTCGTAGGTCGTGTAGGCGTGAGACTAGCTATCAACCGACATTGTCTTTGGAGGATGAACTATTTCTAAACTAAGCGTGGCGAAGTCACGAATCAGTTCTCTCTGTTGGGTAATGAAATACCCTAGCTTTGCCTTAGTCTTTCGACTCGTATGCCCGCCACAACGTTCGCTTTTCCAGGATGGTAGCTGATAGTACAGTCGTAATCCTTTACTAATTCGAGTCATCTTCGTTGTCTCATATTCAGATCCTTCTGCTCGAAAAAGTACTTCAAACTCTTATGATCTGTGAAGATTTCACACCTGACTCCATAAAGATGGTGTCTCCAGATCTTCAAAGCATGCACGACTGCAGCTAACTCTAAGTCATGAGTCGGATAGTTCAACTCATGGGGCTTCAATTGACGAGATGCGTATGCTATCACCTTCCGGTTTTGCATTAGTACACAACCCAGTCCCAACTTTGAGGCATCCTTGTAAACAACGAATCCTTCATTCTCATTGAACTCGCTAACATCGGGCAAGTGGTTAGCTTTGTCTTGAGCTCTTGAAAACTCTTTTCACAGTCTTTGGTCCAAATGTACTTGGTCCCTTTTCTTAGAAGTTGTGTCATTGGTCTAGCAAATTTTGAAAATCCTTCAATGAATCGTCTGTAGTATCCTGTCAAACCGAGAAAACTTCTGATCTCATTGGTGTTTGATGGTGTCCTCCATTCTTTGACGGCTTCTACTTTAGCAGGATCTACTTTGATTCCATCGGCTGACACGATATGTCCGAGGAACATCACTTCCTTAACCAAAATTCATACTTCTGAATTTCATGATAATTTCTCGTCAAGCAAAATCTAAAGTACAACATGCAAGTGTTCTTTGTGTTGTTCCTTGGTCTTAGAGTAGATGAGAATATCATCGATAAACACTAAGGCGAAACTATCGAATCTCGATGAAATACTCTATTCATCGGATCCATAAAACAAATGTGACATTTGTCAACCCAAACGGCATTACTGTGAACTCGTAATATCCGTAACGTGTTCTAAACGTTGTCTTAGGAATATCATTCCTTCTCATTTTGAGCTAATGGTATCCAGACCTTAGGTCTATCTTGGAAAATACTCCAGCTCCTTTCAGTTGGTCGAACAAGTCGTCTATCCTGGGGAGAGGATATCTATTCTTAATAGTGAGCTTGTTCAATTCTCTGTAATCGATACACATCCTTAATGTTCCGTCTTTCTTCTTGACGAATAGAACTGGTGCTCCCCATGGTGATACATTAGGTTGTATGAAACCTAGGTCCAACAGCTCCTGCAACTGAATCTTTAGTTCTTGTAATTCGGGTGGGGCCATCCTATACGGTGCTTTGATCATCGAGCTGCTCCGGGTTTGACACTGTCGTTTAGCGCTCAAAATAAATTTATAACCTATTGCCCATCACAGCGTAGCCGGCGATAAGTATAGGGTCGATCCCACGAGGAGTTGGTGTAGCAATCTCGATGTCACGATGTCGCTAAAAGGGATGAGAGTGGTGTAATTATCTTGATCACTATAGATAAGACTATAGTAACACGAAACAAACTCAAAGGAATATCAAATAATAAGACGAGTGCGGCTTGGGCAACAACTTCGTGAAGACGATTAATACTCGGTCCTAGGTGCAAAGGTTTTCTACATGACATGCATCAACCGGTTATAAGAGACATACGTCGTGACCCGTTGTCGCGCCACGCCCACGACGCACCCTCCAAATCTATCCTTTCGTGTAAAGAAGGCAAGGACACCCTATGCAAACTATCTAACCCGTAATGCCCACGCATGAGGACACCTCAAGACATGTAAACCTACAGCAAATAAGTTATGATCTAGATGGACCCGGTATTGGCAAAGGCGTTGCTATGACTACTCCAACTCGCCCACACCATCAGACTATTTGGGGTGCGGGACACCCGACACCTTAATCCAATTATTACTTGCAACCTTCCTTACCCACTATGTTATTTGCAACTAACACACCGAGTTTGGTTAAGTTATATAATGCCGGGACCTAGTGCTTCGAGAACACACGCATGCAGATCGTAATGCCCTACTTAGACCTCTCGAGTTATATTAATCATGCTCCACTTAGTCACGCCCAAACCAGAATAAAGACTTAGCTAGACATAAAATAAATAAACATACAACGCTTAATTGAAACCATAATTAAACGGAACCAACTTACTATTACTTGACTGAAATAAACGGCGAGCCCAGAGTGCCGCCGGCAAAACATACGACAAAGTAAATAAAAGTGTTTGCCCCGGAGGGACTTAATGTATGTGATGGTGATGGTGAATTTGATAATCAGAGTGAGAGTTGGAACGCGGAAGACAGAGAGAAGCGACAAGTCGCGCGCCATCCATATATATAGGCGAGAGAGGTCGACGATGGTAATGGCCCATAAATTTGGACAATCTGGTAGGTTTTCCTTGTTGATCGGCGCTCTTTCCTTACCCAGACGGATCCGAGGTGATCTCCTCCGGATATCATGAGATTGGGTGTCACAGCATCCTTTCCGGTTAGCGAGATTCGCCCGGATCTCGTATCTTGCCCATTAGCTCTCCCTCGCCTTCTCGCCTCCTTCTTCTTGGTCTCGCCGCCTTCTTCACTCCGCTTGCCCATTAGCCTACCCTTCGAGATTGAACATGCGGTGCAGAAGGAGGTCACGCCGTGAAACCGGAACACCTATTGGGGTTTGAAGCCCGGTCATGAGCTAAGCTCCTTGTGCCCTCGAGGTGCATCGTATCTCTATTCACCCGCCAAGCAAGTTCCACTCCTTCGCCCATTTCTACCCCGCCTTGTTCCTGCAGACCAATGTGTCCTCCCGCACACAAAACACAACAAGAAAGACACAAAAGACTCGATCTAGACCTAGACAAGACACGAAAAGAGCACAAAACTTGGGCTCGTCACACACATTACACTTTAAACATGCTTGTCCTCAAGCATGCACGCTGCACTTGCCCAAGACAAAAGAAAGAAAGAAAAGACTCAAAACAGAAAATGGTTAGCACATTTCCACCAACAGGATATCTCGGCCAATATAAGCTTCATCAGAACAAACTAGCAATTCAAGTAGACTCCATTCAAGCAACGACCATCAAACAAGTCAAAATACGAATTTGAGCATATTGGGCATTTTCCTTACCAACACTCTGCACTCTTGTGTATAGGCTAGTGTATACGCTCAGGACATCTTTCATTTCGACTATGCCATAGGCTTGCGTGCCCTCTACCATCTCCACCGCTTAGACAAAGTTTTAAACATTCATCCTTAGGTCTTTTATTTGGTTGTAATAGGCTTAAGATATAGGTGGGAAATTTTGGAACGGGCTAAGGTCATCACTGGACTGTGTTCGAGGAATTTATTTTGTCCTCCATGGATTTCCTTTCGCCTTTCTCTTACGGCCTCAAAGACAACCATTTAGGACTTCATCAATATATATATTCTTTTATTTCAAGTCCTTTTTCTTTCAATTCTGGGTACCTTCTTTTATATTGGGCATTTTGCCCATTTCTTTGAAATTATGGTAAACCCCTTTTTTTTTTCTTGCCCATTACGAGGCTACTGTTCTTCCCTTTGCCCTTCTCTTCTATTAGCTCCTGAGTCTAATTAACCGGGTAGGCTTCTTTTTCCAGGCTAATTTAAGTGAGTGAAAGAAAGTATTAAGCTCAAGGGGGCTGAACGAGGGATTAACAGTAGGTATGACATTTTTGGCTCAGTGGGCTATTTGAAAGAAAAATTGCCTAAGTCATCTAAATGTTTTAACTAAGTCAATAAGGCCTCGACATAAGAGTGCACGCAAGTTCTAGCAAAAGCCTAATGAAGATGTCAATAATCACACAAGAAAGGAAACTGTGTTGATCAAGATACAACAGTTTAAGCTCAAATCTCACCATGTGTGCTCAAATTCAATTCGTCATCCTTATTTACATACGGTCATGCTCAAACAGAATTCCTAAAACTACTAGCATTATTCACAACAAAGCAAAATACGTGACAATCAATCCTACCAATTTAAACATGCCAACCGACACACAAAGCGAAAACCCTCCTGACTCACACACTTTGCGTTGAGCAAAGTGGGTGAACAAGCTGAGGAACACAAACAACAAACAACGAAACAAAGCGAGCAGGTGGCGGTCCCTGCTCACACACTTTGCCTTGGGCAAAGTGGGTGATGGGACCGACTCTCTTTAACTCAAAAACAAAAAAGACGCACCCCTTCGATCACACACTTTGCCTAGGGCAAAGTGGGTGAGAAAAGGTTGACCCCAACAACAACAAAACAAAACAAAAACAAAACAAAAACAAAAACGAAACAAAACAGAAACAAAAACAAAAAGGAAGACAAAAGGTCGAGGAAGGTTGGATACCGAATCCGGTGGGCAAGGTAGGCATCATGGGTCGCTTTATGTTGTTCCTCCATCCCAGTCAAGCGGGCTTTAATGTCCTCATCTTCTTCCTTGCTATCCGGAGGTTCCCGTAATTATACCAACACAACACCACACGCAAAGCAGGGCAAAGCCAAATAAAACAAAAGAAAACAACAAAGAAAGCAAATAAAAATACCAGTTGCCTCGGCGGTATATGGTTATCGCCGTGGCTCGACTGCACCTCTTTATTACTCTTCCCGTCGAGGGCTTGCACTCGATGCAATTCCCCCTGGATCTACCTCGTGATGCCCATAGTAAGCCTTCGATCGTCCATCGACCTTGAAGGTTTTCTCGTCTTCGGATCTGCGATCTCGTGTACCCATTCGAAATTGAGTTTTGACTTCATAGTCCGCACCACTTGCTTGTTAACTCGCCCGACATCAACTTGAATCGAGGCGGTATAAAAGCACCAATTGCCCTCGCTCGAATGACTTGGCTTTGATAAGACGGTCATGTGCCTTCTTTAATCTTTCTTTATATAGAACGGCATTGTCATAGGCCTCAGCCTTATTTCTTCCAGTTCTGAAGTCAAGCTTTCTAGCTTGGCCATCACGGTCCCAATCAAAGTTGAGCTTGTTTCTCGCCCAAATGCCTTGGCTCTAGTTCCACCGGTAAATGACACATCTTACCAAACACAATTCGGTATGGTGACATGCCCAAGGGGTCTTGTATGCATTCAGATGCCCATAGCAATATCAAGACGAGTGCTCGATCCTTACCGTAGGTCCCACTACTTTCCTCAATATAGTCTTGATTATTACTGTTGACAACTCCGCTTGCCCATTAGCACTGCGGATGGTAGGTGTAGTCACACGATGGGTTACATTGTATTTCTCGAACAATTCGGTGATAGTAGTGTTGCGAAATGGGTTCCTGATCGGCGATAATTGCCTTGGGCACGCCGAACTGTTGAAGATATTAGCTTTAAGAAAAGTGAAACTACCTTTAGTCATTAGTGGCACTTGCTTTGACCTCAACCCATTTCGAGACATAATCCACCGCAAGCAAGATGTACGCATTGCCCTTGAGCTCGGTAATGGTCCCATAAAGTCCATCACCCATACATCAAAGATTTCGACGGGAATGATAGGTATCATGGGCATCTCATTCCTCTTGTGATATTTCCTTCTTGTTGACACTCTTTGCATTGCTTACACGACTCATAAGCATCTTTGAATATCGTGGGCGGAAGAATCACATTGTCTAAAACCTTTCGTTGTCCTCTTGTGCCCAAAGTGACCTCCACATTCTTTGGAGTGGCAAGTGATTCGTAATGTCTTTGATCTCGCCGGGCACACATCGTCGCAAAACTTGATCAACAGACTTTCTCCATAAGTAGGATCATCCCATATGTAGCACGGCAATCGCTTTGATTTTGTTTCTTTGACACGTAGTGAGCCCAACGGGAGTTCTCCGGTGGTTTTGTAATTCACCAAATCGCATACCATGGCTCGAACTCCGTCGTGCCTCGAATGAAGTACAAATGTTCTTGGGAAGGTCTACGCAATGGGCACCGGTCTTCCCCTTCAATATCCTACTCAGTGGTCGGCCACAAGGTTTTGTGCTCCACTCTTGTCTTTGATTTCTACATCGAACTCTTGGAGAAGCAAGATCCATCCGATTAGTCGTGGCTTTGACTCTTCTTGGCCATCGGTATCTCATATAAGTATGATCGGTGTAGGCGATTGTCTTGGCCCCGATGAGATATGATCGAAATTTTTCAGCAAAGACGACCGCCAAGAGCTCTTTCTCGGTCGTCTTGTAGTTGCATTGGGCTGCATTGAGAGTTCTTGAGACATAGTATATAGCATGACTTTCCTTTCCTCTTCGTTGTCCCAAGACGGCTCCCACGGCATATCCGCCACGTCGCACATAACTTCAAACGGCATGCCCCAATCGGGGTTGAATGATCGGTCTTTGAAATTAAGTTATTCTTGAGTATCAAAAGCTATCTTACACTCTTCATCGAATTCCCATGGTACATCATTCGGAGTAGTCGTGTCATGGGTCGGGCGATCTTTTAAGTCCTTCACAAATCTTACAGTAGAACCCAACAGGCCCAAGGAAACCTCGCACTTGCTTTCATCAAGTTGGATAGGCAATTTGGCGATGATCTCTACTTTAGCTCTATCTATTTCTATCCTCTTCGGACACCACGTGCCCAAGAACAATCCTTCTTGTACCATGAAATGACATTTCTCATAATTTAGGATCAAATTCTTTTCGACACATCTCGTAGGACTACCTCCAAATTTGTCAAGCACTCATCGAATGATTCCCCATAGACGGTAAAGTCGTCCATAAAGACCTCGATGCATTTCTCCAATAGGTCAGAAGATGCTCATCATGCATCACGAAATGTCCAGGGCATTACATGTCGAAAGGCATTCTTACGTAGGCAAATGTCCCGAATGGGCATGTGAAAGTAGTTTTATCACGATCACCTTGGGCAACCCATATCCGCATGTAGCTCGAGTATCCGTCTAAAAACAAAAGAATTTGTTTCAGCCTAACCTTTCAAAGATCTCGTCAATGAAAGGTAATGGGAAGTGATCTTTTGGTCACCGTGTTGAGCTTTCGATAGTCAATACACATCCTCCAACCTGTTTGGAGCCTTGTTGGGATCGCTCTCCTTCTCGTTTTTCACTACCGAATGCACGACTTCTTGGGCACGACGTGTCTCGGGTCGACCCATTTTCTTGTCGACACGGGATATATGATGCCCAAGTCGAGAAGCTTCAAGATCTCCTTCATGACTACCTCCTTCATAGCCGGGTTCAACTTCCTTTGTTGATCGCAGATTGGTTTCGCTTCTTCTTCCATCGAATATTGTGAACGATATGGAAGGGTCGATGCCCTGATGTCGGCCAATGTCCATCCAATAGCTTCCTTGTATTGCCCGATAACACTTCTCACAGCTTCCTCCTGACTCGGACTGAGTTTAGCATTGATGATCACGGGCAAGGTGTCGTCCTTCCCTAGAAAGATGTACTTCAGGTGGTGAGGAAGAGTCTTTAGCTCGAGTTTCGGTGCTCTCATAAGGGATGGAACGAGCTTTTCTTCTTCCCTCAGCTTGGGCATGTTCTGGTATATTGACCACTTGAGTCCCTCGGGTTCGCTTCGCAAATAAAGCAGGGCCTCCCGACATTGTCCGTAAGCTGCTTCTCCTTGAGTGTCTCCTTCCTTAAGACCACTTTGAATTGTCGCATCCGGCGGATCTTGTAAACCTATCTCGTGCGGGATGTCTCCACCATCGGTTCAATGTGATCAATGAATTCCACGACCTCAATATCATTCGGATGCTCCATGGCCTTGAAGATGTTGAAGGTCACCGTCTCGTCGTTGAATTCACAAGATAACTTGCCCGTGTCGCAATCTATCCTGGTCCTGGCCGTCTTCATGAATGGTCGACCCAAGAGCATAACTGAGGATTTGTTACCCATCGTGCCCATATCCGTAGCGTAGAAGTCCGCTGGAAATATGAGTTCCTCCACTTTGACCAATACGTCTTCGATGATTCCTTCTGGATAAACGTTGGACCTGTCTGCTAATTGGATAACCACTCGTGTTGGCTTCAGGGTTCCCACCTTTAATTCATTGAACATTGACAAGGGCATGACGTTTATAGATGCCCCCAAATCCAGCATGGCCCTTTCGATCCTCGTATTGCCTATTACGCAGGGAATGAAAAACATCCCTGGATCTCCACACTTTCGGGCAATTTCATTGCAAGACTCATGGATACATTTTCTCCCACTTGGAATTTTGCATCATCTTTGTATTTCACCTTTCTCGTGCACAATTCTTTCATGAACTTTGCCCATTTTGGCATCGTGCCCAGAGCAGTGATGAGCGGTATATTAATTTCCACCTTCTGAAACACGCGATACATCTCGCTCATTTCTTCCTCTCTCCTGTTCTTGGCCAATCTGCCTGGAAAGGGAGGTAAAACCTTAGGATTAGGTTTGACATAGGTTGGCTCAATGATTGCCTCTTCTTTTTCTGTCTTTTCCTTGGGCAGTTCCTCTTGATCATTGTCATCTTGACCATTGTGTTCTGTGAGATCTTCCACTTCAGGCATGTCTGCGTCGTCCTTAGGCATGAAAACTTTCTCTGGCAGCTTCTTCCCACTTCTCAGGGCTACAGCATTCAGTTGGGCTAACTCGTTTACCTCTACTTGAGGAGGTAAATTTCCTTGCTTCTTCTCAAGACGCGTTACGGCGGCCGTCAATTGGGAAACTTGGTTCCCAAGGCTCTGGAGGGCTCCTCTTGTCTCGACCTTGAATTTCTCGTTCTCTTGTTGAGCCTTCACATTTTCTCGTGCCATAGTGTGCACAAGTTCGGCCAACGATGGCCCACCGCTTTGGTCACGCTGATTATTTCTGTATGGCTGTTGTTGTCCTGCCCCTCCGTACTGCTGCTGTTGTTGTCCTGCCCCTTGCTGGTTGTTAGACCACCTAAAGTTTTCGTGGTTCCTCCATCACGGGTTGTAGGTCCGAGAGTTTGGATCATATCTCCTCTCGTCGTATTGCCCATTACCATTCGACCCACCGCATTGACTTCTTCTTCTTCAAACAAGGGGCATTGATCCGTGTGATGTGTCGCAGCACATATTTGGCAAACTTTAGCTTTCTTTTGCCCTTGCCACGGTCCCGGTCCCGATCCCGTGTTGGTTATGAACTTGTCGAATAGGTTACGAGTTTATCCACTTGGTCTCCACGGTTGAAGAAGTAGCGGCGACTTGCCCCGGAACTTCTCCTCCTTCGTCTCTGTTTTCTTGACCATCGCCCAAATGATCTAAAGGCCTCCTTGGGAAATTTATTCAAGATTGATCCTCCACAAGGTGCATTCACCCAAATTTTCTCTGTTGCCCTCAACCCGCCATGAAATATTGGATCGATCATGATCCGGAATTTGATGTTGAGGGCATTTCGCCGCAATTGCTTAAACCTTCCCCAAGAATCATAAAAGGTCTCTCCGTGCCCATTTTGATGTGCTTATCCTTTTCCTCATGTTACGAATACGGTGGCGGAAGTACTTCTCGAGGAACTTCGGTGAAGTTGTGCCCACGTGGTCACACTTCCAACGGCAAGGTGTAGAGCCATTCTCTTGTCCCATCATGCGAGAGAAGGGAATGACACTAATCTCACATACTCTCCAAGATTTTCATTGGCGGATAGTCCCACACGCCATCTCGAAATCTTGTAAATGCTTTGTGGATCCTCCGGGCATGTCAACGAATCGGGAGGATTTGGATAAAGGAATGCTTCATCTCCCAGTTGTCATTGATCGCGGGTAAAGTGATGCCCGTTGGCCTCGTGTTCGTTGTTGGGGAACACCATTTCCTCAATGTTCGCTCTACTTGTGGTTGTTCACCCATCGTATTGCCTCTCGGGTTCTCTTGGATTAGCCGCCCTCAGCCTGTCGTGCCCTCCGTCATCGCCGCTCTCCTCCGCCTTGCGTGCTTTTCGATCTCGGGATCGTATAAAAGTCCTCCGTTCTTCCCGCAAGGTTAGGTCGTAGCATACAATAAAGAAAGCAATATAAATTCAAGAAATAGAGATACTCTTGGAATGCGCAACTCCCGGCAATGGCGCCAATTCGACATTGTCGCTTAGTGTTCAAAATAAATTTATAACCTATTGCTCATCACAGCGTAGCCGCCGATAAGTATAGGGTCGATCCCACGAGGAGTTGGTGTAGCAATCTCTGATGTCACGATGTCACTTAAAAGGGATGAGAGTGGTGTAATTATCTTGATCACTATAGATAAGACTATAGTAACCTGAAACAAACTCAAAGGGAATATCAAATAATAAGGCGAGTCCGGCTTGGGCAACAACTCGTGAAGACGATTAATACTCGGTCCTAGGTGCAAAGGTTTCTCTACATGACATGCATCAACCGGTTATAAGAGACATACGTCGTGACCCGTTGTCACGCGTCACGCCCACGACGCACCCTCCAAATCTATCCTTTCTGTGTAAAGAAGGCAAGGGACACCCTATGCAAACTATCTAACCCGTAATGCCCACGCACGAGGACACCTCAGTACATGTAAACCTACAGGCAGCGTTATGATCTAGATGGACCCGGTATTGGCAAAGGCGTTGCTATGAGTACTCAACTCGCCCACACTGTCAGATTATTTGGGGTGCGGGACACCGACACCTTAATCCAATTATTACTTGCAACATTCCCTTACCCACTATGTTATTTGCAACTAACACACCGAGTTTGGTTAAGTTATATAATGCCGGGACCTAGTGCTTGGGAACACACGCATGCGCATCGTAATGCCCTACTTAGACCTCTCGAGTTATATTAATCATGCTCCACTTAGTCACGCCCAAACCGTAATAAAGACTTAGCTAGAAATAAAATAAATAAACATCTGACAGTTAATTGAAACCATAATTAAACGGAACCAACTTACTATTACTTGATGAAATAAGCGGCGAGCCAGTGCCGCAAGCAAAACATACGACAAAGTAAATAAAAGTGTTTGCCCGAAGGACTTAATGTATGTGATGGTGATGGTGAATTTGATAATCAGTGAGAGTTGGAACGGAAGATGGAGAGCGACATGTCGCGCCTTCATCCATATATATAGCCGAGAGAGGGCGACGATAGTAATGGCCCAATTTGGATAATCTGTAGGTTTTCCTTGTTGATCGGCGCTCTTTCCTTGCCCAGACGGATCCGAGGCGATCTCCTCCGGATATCATGAGATTCGGTGTCAGCGCGCATCCTTTCCGGATTTAGCGAGATTCGCCCAGATCTCGCGTATCTTGCCCATTAGCTCTCCCTCTGCCTTCTCTTGCCCTCCTTCTTCTTCTTGGTCTCTGCTCGCCTTCTTCACTTCCGCTTGCCCATTAGCCTACCCTTCTGGAGATTGAACTTGTGCGGTCTGTAAGGAGGTCACGCCGTGAAACGGAACAGCTACTGGGGTTTGAAGCCCAGGCTGTGAGCTAAGCTCCTTGTGCCCTCGAGGTGCATCGTATCTCTATTCACCCGCCAAGCAAGTTCCACTCCTTCTTGCCCATTTCTGCCCTGCCTTGTTCCCTGCAGACCAATGTGTCCTCCCAGACACAAAACACAACAAGAAAGACACAAAAGACTCGATCTAGACCTAGACAAGACACAGAAAAAGAGCACAAAACTTGGGCTCGTCAGGGTTCTAAGTCGATTGTGAACTCTAATTGCCGATCTGGTGGCATACCCGACAATTCTTATGGAAAAACATCTTCGTACTCTCGAACCACTGGAATTACTCCAATTGTTTTCTCCACCTCTGGTTTTCTTGTCAAGCTGACTAGAAATGCATAGCAACCTCCTTTCTTCATAATCTTGGTGGCTTTCATGGCGGATATCATCGCTACTCCTTTTCCCATTCTTATCCCATGGAAATTCGTCCCTTCCTTTCCAAGGGTCTGGAAGGAGATCTTTCTCTCGTTACACAAGATTTTGGCATTGACTTTGGTGATGTAGGGAAAACGTATGTTAACCCTCGCCCCGAGGATCCATCTTGGGTGTTTAATTCACCATACATTGATTATAAACCTAGCATGCGTCTATATAATTAAATCGCAACACGTTGGGGTTTACACGTGTTTACCTTTGGATCCAAGAGGTCGATGGAGCGAGATGAGCGGATCGAGCGGATCGGACTCGTGCTTTGACCTTCGGGATCTGTATCCGGTTGCCCAATCTCCAACGTCGAGTGAGGACGATCTATGGAGAATGCTTCGGAAAATCACCCAATGCTCTCTCTTCACAACTTTCGAAAATCTCTCTCAATGGACAAGAGGGGGCCGAAAATCTTGTGTGTGATTAATGAGCATTAACCTAGACTTTATCTCATACCTTATATTTATAATGCACTACCTTAATCCCATGTGGAAACTACCATAATCCTATATGGAAATTACCATAATCCTATATGGAAATTACCATAATCTATATGGAATATTACCATAATCTTAGGATTATATCCATACTCGGGATTATTTCCATAGTCTTATATGGAAAAGATCTATGCATATACCATAAATATAATTATATCCTTGTGGGATAAAGAGAATAAAATCTTTCCTTTGAGAGTACACAGGCTACCGATTTTCTTGCATTACGGGCTGGATGGGCCGACCTGAGGATCAAATGCAAGGAATAAAGATGGGCCTCAAATAAATTAATTATCTTATGTTCAAATTTTAACATAAATTAATTTATAAACATTTATTCATGCCACTAGAGAATAAATCTTGACTTACCCCTTTATTACCGAAGTTGAGTCGAGCTTGCACTTAGACATTACTGAATCCCGTATTTAAGATATCGAACGTCCATTAATCATTTATAGCAATCGATCGCTTAAAACGATTAATAACTTCATTTCCTTAAGTAGTACCACTCAACCTTATTATTGTACTTGAGCTAACTCAACTGCGGGGTTTAGTACAATAAACCTTTGAGCTCCTTAAGGGGCGTCATCATCCTAAGCGGATACGGTGACTCGTCTGAGATAACTAGCGTGACATACAAGATCGCCACCACCCAAGATCGCGGAGAATCTTGGGTTAGAACATATAACCCTCACCCATAACAAGTCAAAGTGATGGTGACAACTCATATTCACCTAATACCTTATCGAGGTTTAGATCATCGTAAGTCACCGAGATCTTGGTTCTTCACGACGGTCCGAAGAAGAACTCATCTCACCGTGATCCTTGATACGTCGAGACGCACCGGCATAGACAAGCAACTAAGTCAAGTCACTTCTTATCTATCTGCGGCTAAACCGACAACTCGTCCTTAAGTCGTCTCGGTGTGAAACTTTTATATCGCATTAAGCTTGACCAATCATACGGACTTACGTGATCTTCTACACACTTGTATGATCTAACTTATATATGAGATAAGGGACACGATATATGCAATCAAGTATTCAAATCGGATAGGAGATTGTAATAGTGGTAACAGAAACATTGTATACAAGCTCAACCATACCGCTTCGTTATACAAATCCAACAGTGAGCCAATCCATTCCTAAGATGATGTCAAATTCTATCATAGAGATGACATATAAGTGCGCCTAAATTTTTCAAAGACCTATGTTCAATTATAAGTTCGAGACAATATTTTCGCAGACATTCTTTCTCCACCGGTGTGCTAATCACTAAAGCTTCACTAGATGGTTCAGAGTTAAGTCTAAAGCCTTACAAGCAACATGTGAAATGAAAGAGTGTGATGCTCCGTATCAAACAAAGCTATAATGTATACCATCACATTGATCATACCATCGATTTCCACGTGCTCGGGCCGCTTGTTTCGGTTGAGCATAGGCCCTCGCGTTGGTGGTTGTCCTTGGTTTCTACGGGACCATGGATCCGCTTTGTTGATTTCGTGGTTTGGTTCTTTGGGGTGCTTTCCCATTTTCTTTGGGCATCTTTGAGCAAAATGTCCGATTCTCCACAAGTAAAACAAGCATTTGCCCCTTCGACATTTGCCCGGTGGGGTTTCGGCATTAGGAAAGGTGTTCGCCCATCATTGAGGCGGATTTTGATTCGCCGGATTACGATTCGTGGTTTCTTCCCATTTCAAGTTTCCATTACCCTCATTCCATTTTCTTTTCCTTTGCCATTGTCTTGAAATGGCGCATGCACTTCGCAGGGAGCTTTTCCTTTCTCTCTTGTGAAGTGACTCGATGGTAAGAGCCACGCCGCTTGTGCATAAGTAAGATCACCCCGACTTGCTAGGAAAATCGATATTTCGTGACGTAATCCGTTTCGAACTTCTCGGTAGCGTTTTGCATCGATGTCCACGGATGTGGAGCATACCTTGACGATTGGTTGAAAGCTCTGTCATATTCGGTGATTGTTCCAATTCTCGCTTGATTCCGTAACTCGCTCGCTTTTCCGACGGTAGCATCACGGTATGTACTTCTCATATAATTCGATCTTCAATTCTTTCCATGTGAGGTCATCGAGTTCCTCTTCAGTCATGGTGCGTCTCACTGACTCCCACCAGGAGTCAGCTTCTTCTACAAGCTGGTAGGTGGTGCACTTCACTTTTTCCTTGTCTTCACATTGGATATAGTTAAAAATCCGCTCTACACCGTATCCATTTCTCAAGATCCATCTGATCACCTAGTCCATCGAACATCGGAGGTTTCTCATGCGGAACCTTTCTTCATCGTCGGATGCGGTGCTACTTGTGGGTTAGGTTCCTGATGGACAAAACCTCTTTCTTGTACCCGACCACGTCCTCGTCCTCGGCCTCGGCCTCGACCCCTACCGTTCCCTATCGATGCGTCTCCCATGCCACCTCCTATTGGTGCGTCTTCCATTATGAAAAGATAAGACCTATATGAGAAGTTAATCCTAACAATAATGGTGTAACTCAAGTGAATCCTCAATCTTTTTCATGTCATTTCTATGTTCAAGCGCTTCTATGTGAAACAGTGAACTAGTTCTTTCTAAGTTGTTATAGCGAGGCTATCACGACTTACGTTTTCAAAACAGTCCTTGAGTACACAAGCAGTTTGTGAGAGGACCCATAACTTATTCCGATCATTTTAGGATATGAATCCAAAAATATCATCATCAAATATTTTCGTTTTTGTGAAACCTATTGTCATGTAAGTTCCAAAAGTCTCATGTATGATCGAAAAGGTTTGAAAATCCAATTCAAAATCAATTTCATTTGGGTCGTTAATGGTTTGGGTTGTCTCTAACACGACAATGAACTTAGCTATCTCGAGTACAATGACTCACAATAACAATGTGAAAGCAATTAGACAATTCACAAATCAACACATGAAAATAACTTGTAATCCCATGGCAACATTCATCAATGGCGTACATCATTTCATAATCCAACTTTGAAACTTTTAAAATCATACATTTGTTGATCGGTTAGGCGTGACGGTGGTGAGAGTCATCGAGATTACAAAGTCTAGGATACTATTCTAGACTCGACATCAAGAGATTTTGGCGGTCGAGACACGAAAGAAAACTTATGCTCGATACCACTCTGAACGACCCTACCGCTTAACTTTAGAGTTTTATGAGATGGACTCACGAAAGAAGATGCATCTTGTTGGTATGAGTAGCACATATCAAATCCTTTAAGCTCTCCTCGAATATGCGGTCCCATACCGCATATTCTCGAAATCCTCTCATTCAGGTGCGTTTGGTTCATTCATGTACCCTCCGCTTTGAAGCCTTAATCGAGCCGCCTCGTCCATGCCTCTGCACCGCGATCACTCGAACTTCGCCCGGGCCACATGCCCACCAACTTCCACTTGGTTCGTCCCCGAACCACTCGTTAAGGGTTCGGGTTGTCCCTAACACGACAATGAACTTAGCTATCTGAGTACAATGACTCACAATAACAATGTGAAAGCAATTAGACAATTCACAAATCAACACATGAAAATAACTTGTAATCAACATGGCAACATTCATCAATGGCGTACATCATTTCATAATCCAACTTTGAAACTTTTAAAATCATACCTTTGTTGATCAGTTGGCGTGACAGTGAGCTGAGAGTCACTGAGATTACAAGAAGTCTAGGGATACTATTCTAGACTCGACATCAAGAGATTTTTGGCGGTCAGAGACACGAAAGAAAACTTATGCTCTGATACCACTCTGTCAAGCCCCAATTTCCTAATATAATGAAAGCTCGTAAATCGAGACGCGACTAATAAAATGCAGAAAAATATAAGGTAAATGTTGACTCGAATGATCAAGGCAATAAACCCTTAGAATTTGGGAATAGCTTCCTAAATGAAAATGGAAGACATCGAATGATGTAATCCAATCAAAACAATAATTATCCTCAGGATCACAAGTTTAGTTTCGTGCTTCTAATAGCCAAAATACGTCAAAATGCTAAACATCAAGGATTCAGAGTCTAAGCTCATCAAAAGGTACAATTCAAGTCATAGACAAGAAGGAAAATAAAATTAGAGCTAGTTCATCAGCGGAAGTCTAAATACGGAAATAATCCGTCAAAATACGGAGTGAACTCTAATCTCAGCTCTGCCCCGTCAGCGCCCATTGATCAACCTGAAAACATTTGAAAATATTTGGGCTGAGTACTAATGTACTCAGTGGACATGCATTTTTCATAAATATTTCATAAATCCGTAAAAGTATTTTATCCAATCATGATAACATAACTTATAAGGTTTTAAAAGAGAAATCACTTCTAAGCATGCAAAAATATTTCATTTATTGGGCCCATTGTCACGACTCTTACATTACTCGCTTTGATCCGGGCCCTACCACCGTCGGATCACATGCCCCATTATTGTCATCGGGACGTAACCGGACAATTCATAATTTTATGACGTGCCGGAACGTATCCGGACAAGCACCATAATAACATAGCGCATTTAACGCATCCGGACAAGCACCCTTATAACGCCTCATGATTATGTTAGTGCCCGATGGAGATCAACCCACGAAACAACTAACTAGTGTACACAATTCTCAATTAACGTATTAAGATTAAAAGAGAATCTCGATCGATACATATACGAGCCTTAAAAAGAGCAGAGCGCACAAAAACATTTTATTGGATAAACAGTTTGCATTTCATGAAATATCATAGCATATAACTCAAATATATTTTTCGTAAATAAAGCCCACCTTGATAGGACAAAGCCTGAAGAATTCGCTACAATATACGTCTCGGGAAGCAACGCTAATCCCCTTGATCAACAAAACCTACAAGAAGCACTAATCTTAATAGGTCTCGAAAAGCTAGCCTTAAGTTCAAGTAAAGAATGCTACTAACTTATGATTCGTTAAGCCCGGGTTCTCAAAATATAATAAATTTGAAAACTAATATATATCGGCTAAGGGCACCAACAATACCCTTGCTCGACTTTTCGTTTAAAAATCCATTTAATTTCATAATCTTCTTATGATAAATACTTTTTACGAAAGTATAATGAAATTGACACACATTCTAAATTCATATATATTAAGGACTCTCGCTAATATAACATATAATAAAATTCTCAAATTATGCACTTGTCTAACATAATTTAATTTATTTAATTATTCTAACTTAATTAATTTCATTAAAAGAAATTAATTACATTAATTAAAGAGGTCTTAATCATAAATTAAAGTAACTTAACCTTAACTTAATCAATTAATTAATTAAACTTAATAGTAATTAATTAATTAATTAACTTACCATAATTAAATAATTTAAACTTATATTTAAGTTTAAGTTAATTAATTCAATTAATTAGACTTAATATAATTTAATTAATTAAGTCTCAAAGTTAAACCTTATTTATTTAATTAATTAAAGTCTAAGGATTTAATTAATTAAAGCAAGTCAAGTCATTAATTAAATTAAAGCCCAACTATTATTTAAAATATATAGAAGGCCCAACACATTTTATTATACACAAAACCAGCCCATTTTATTAAAAGGAATCACCCATTTAATTAAAATAAGATCATTAATTCACAAAAATTTCTACCAATGAAATAGTTCATGGTCCTTTTTTTTTTTGATTGGGCCCAAACATTTTAAAAGAAACAGCCCATCAGCAATTAAAATCAAACCCAATACTCATTTAAAAAAACAAGCCCAACCATAATAAAAAAAAAGGAAGCCCAACACTTGAAAAAAAATGAATAGCCCATAATTTAAAAATAGATGAGCCCAACTCAGCCCAACTCTTTCAACCCTAAACCTATTTCTCTCCTCCCATAAATTCCGGCACCGCTTTCCGACGAGCCGTCGTCGCCGACGGCCAACTTCCGACGACGTCAAAATTTATATTTTTTTTTACTTTCTCTTCATTTCTCCCCCCCCTCTCACGTCTCCCTCTCTCGTCACTCACAACCACACGCATACACACACTGTGACGTCATTGCTGCCGCCGCTACAGCAGTCGGATTTCGGCGATCGCCGTCGCCCAAACCACTACCCTCTCACTCTCGTTGTAAACTCACGCACGACCGACGGCAACACACACACGCGATAGCACAACCACACTCACGACGCACACACTCGCACACTCTCAGTGCCGCCGACACCACCACGTCGCCGTTCTTCCAGTGCTGCCACCACCACCTTCTCATCTCCTCTCTCACTCCTACATCTCTGTCAACCCACGCATGGCAGCAACACACACTATGGCGATGCACACACACACTGACGGTGACACACACACACACAAACGACAGTGCACACATATAATAGAACACATTAGAAATGAAGTAGAAGGTTAAGTTAAACCTTTGAGGATTTGTTTGTTGCGAAATAAGAGAGTAAAGTTCTAAAATGGAGGCTAGGGTTCAAGAATAAGGGAAGTGAAGCCTTTTATGGTGTAGGGTTTTGATTTACCCATTACTTCTTTTGGGCTTTTTTCAAACGAAAGCCCATTAGACAATCTATTTTACTACTCAAAGTTCGATCCTAAAGACCATGAATTAATAATTAAACATTAGCATAAAATTATTAATATAATGATTTATATGTATATACATAAATCATATTCGATTATTATATTTTATATAATAATTTCGTAATCACATTATAATATTGAATGAAATAAATTCTTTTTGTTGGAATTAAAAAGTTTTCTTTCATTGGGCACGAATCATTTTAAAATCTAAGTTCGAAAGTCATTCTAATCCTATTGAGAAAAACGGGGTATGACACATTTATATTGTCAGTCTAATTAGATTACTGGTGGTCATGGCAACACATGTACGCGTTGTCACCGAATATAATACTATCTCGTTTACCATTTTCATTCATTAATTTTGATGGGACATAATTTATCAAATTGTAATGAGTATAAAATGAGTGAAGATAATAAATGAATAGACTAATAGATAGTGAGATTAAAAGGTGTGTCTTAGAAATTATAAATGAATATATTAATGGATATTGGGTGTAAAAAGGTGGACCATGAGTGATTTTTTTTAAGTGAGTAGGTTTAAGATAAAAATGTAAAATTGATGTTTCTATAAAAAGAAAGTGAACATTTTTTGTAGATTGAATGAACCAATATGATGGACGAATAAAATTTCATTTTAAGGGAGTATAATTTTAGTGTTAGTAATATCCGCACGCATAACTTTCATCACTATTAAATACTCCATCCGTCCCCCAATTCCCTTCCTAGTTCTCTTTTTTAGGACGTCCCCCAATTTCCTTGCTATCTATTTATGATAACTATCGTTTCAACTTTACCCTTAATAATATTCTTTATTTATACATTTTATCATTCATGACCCATAACTATTTCTTTTTTTTACCTTCAACAATCTATTTATTTACACATTTTATCATCTATGGTCCAACACTAACTAATTTAACATTACATTATTGTGGGACCCTTACTCCACTCATATTACATTCAATAACTTTTATTAAAATTCTTGCCGAAGATTCTTAGGACTATATTTGGGGGACGGAGTAAGTATGAATGTTTAATTCACTTGCACAAACTATTGACGACATATGAGCATGTGGAAATAATAAACACACAAAAGTTCAACTTTTCACCCCATTAGAAATCTAACAAACCAAGCGATCTTGTAATTCAAAGATTACAAATTCGAACCGTAAAAAATACCTTACGTCGTCGAACTTTTTTTGCAAAGATTGAGTTTTTTACTCAACTGGGTATAACCGTCGGGATATCCGAATAATTGATTTTATAATTCAAAATATCACGCGTGTTCTTTTTCCGATTCTAAACTTTTTTTTAATCTATGATACAAAATTAATATTTCCATAAAGAAAAGAGAAAGAGAAAGGGTTAAACTGAATTAGCTAGATTTTTTATGATATGATATCAAGAATCAGTGCAATCTTGCCAGCAAATGAGCAGGACGATGCAGCGGCGGAGGATGTAAAATCTGGCCCTTTGCTCCTTCACCAGATGGGGGGAGCTCCGCCGGAGTGATCAGCGGGCCTATCCCGTGTCTCTCCCAGAAGCTCATACTTCCCTCTTCCTTCGTGGACGACGGCAGGTTGTGATCAGTGAAGAAGTATTGCTAAACTAATATATGTTGTGCTGTATTATGTCCGATATGAGGGAATGAGGGAGAGAGTGCTAAATTATCTTGACGCTCTTGAGGAAAAATAGAGTTTGGCTTCGTTTGCAGTTCTAATTTTGATGGTGTTTAATTTCAATAGAATGAGTAGCTAGTTTTGATGGTGTTTAATTTCAATAAAATGAGTAGCTAATTTTCTTGATTCGGGTAAAATAATGAAATATTAGTTCAATATTTATGAGACCTAATTTGTTGTTTAATTAATTCAATTAGATTTTTATTTGTTTCCTGAGTTTTAATCTTATTTTCTTAAGCTTGATCACCTTAATCCAAATTAGTGTCAATTGGTTCCACCAATCCGTAATTGTTGGAATATGGCTAATTAGTGACAAGGCTATCATATTGTTAGTAGGGAATAAATTGGTGGACGAATTATTACTTGCGTTCTTGGGTAATTTGTCTAAATTTGGTTCCTTCAATTCTTAAAGCTATTAGAACATTAAATCTAGGTTTTGACGTTTCCAACTAGGTTGTGTTTTGATAAGAGAAATAATTAGTTCAACGTTTCTTGCTAATTATCGATAAAGTACGTAGGAATTGAGGTATATCCGATGCATTCACGGTACCCTATAACGGGTTGGTCCATGAGAATTAATATATATATTTGCATTGATGATCAGATGTAGTAACTAGCGTGGATTTATTCGAACTGAATCCCTTTTATCTTGAATTATTTCTTATTTGTCTTAGTTATTTAATTGTTTCCTTAATTAATTCTCACTATTTCCAATTTAAGGCGTGGTGGCTACACCAAACTCAATCTTTAGGAAATTGAATTCAGTAACCTATTCTTTGTGGTTCTACCCTGTTTATTGCTATACTAATCTTGATTCTTAGCAGGATTGCAGGAATTATTTCGTAGTAAATGACGTCCACCAAATTGGCGCCGTTGCCGAGGAACGATCCGGGTCACCCGCGTGACAGGCGGGAATACCACTATACTACAACGACAATTCAATTATTGCCTGTTTAAGTAATTAACGTATTTTTCATGTTTGTTTTATGTTTATTAGGTCCATTCACTATCATTTTTATTTTCTCCAAGTCCCTTTACTTCCTTTTTAACGTCTCCACAAGTCCTTCTAAAAATATTTTTTATTTTACTTGATTTATATACTTAGTTGGAATTCACAAAAAAAGAAGCATCAAATGAACCAACGATAGCACATTGAGGCTTCAGCTTCCATGAAATTCAAAATATTTTGATTCACTCTCATTGTCTTTATGACTGTTTCTCAATCATTAGAAAAATTTGTGTTTTTACATTTTCAATACTTGAGTGATCAAATATAAAACAGACAAAATCAAGAAAACTGAAGCAAATATGTATGATTTCATTTTGATTTAATGCTATCTAGTAAATGAGAAAAGCTTCCTCGATCTCAATTGGTCCGGATCTCAAAATTTATAGTGTTTCAAATCCCATAAAATTCCTAATTAAGACTATGTATAAAAAATAATAGAGATGGTCTCTTGTTAGGATGTCCTCAAGTGAAATTGCATGGAGACTGCATTCTAAATTTCAATTGAAATATGGTTCTCATATAAAATCTCATTTAAAGCGTGATGTCAATACGTTATTATGTAAGGATGACCTCAAAACCGACTTTGTCATATTACGTGAGGATGCACGAAGACCATATTAAATTAAGAAATTCTAATTAACTATGGTCGGATTTCTTAATTAAATGTGGTCTCCATGTATCCTCAGAGTAGACCCTCTCGTATTAAATGAGATGAAAAGTGAATTACACCATCAAAATTTATTCATTAGAATCATTCTTTTTTATTACGAATACCTCGCTTTTGGCGAAGAAAATTAGTGAACTTCCTAAAACTCTGATATCTTTTGAAATTTGCTTTCTTTTTTCTTCGGAAGCTTAAACGCCTCCACCCAGACTCCGTCAATGGATGACTCTGGTCTTCTCCCAAAAAAGAAAAAAAATAAAGTCATCTCATTTTAAAGCCCCAATAAAATTGTCGGCTTTACAATTGAGAACACAAAAAGCAAAATATCAAAGCTATCAAATAAAGTTAATTAACTAGTGGAATTAATTAACTTAACAATTGATATAATTTTAACAAAACTCGCCTATAATTATCAGCATGATGTTGATATCTATAAACTTCTAACATCTTAATAATTATATATATATATATATATATATATATATATATATATTAATTAATTAATTAATATTTATATAGTTATTAATGGATATCGGGCACGTTCGATTAACCATTATTTTTATAATTACAAATTGAAACTGAATGGGTATCCTCGATTACATATAGCTATCTCAACTCAATTAGCATAATCCTCTTCTTTGCAATGGCAGATTCATGTATCTGTATTTGTGGAAATTACAATAGTGAAATGTCGTTTTCCCATTCACAAATAATCTATTAAAATTCTTAAGGTGGAGACCGATTCAAAATTCTCATGTCATAATTTAACCTAAGGATTGCTTGGTTAAGCTTATAAGCTACTCCCTCCATTCCATCGAACTTGGTCTGTATTTATTTTTGGATTTCTCCCATTCAACTTTGTCCATTTTTTTTGAAGAAATAATTGTCTCTTCAAAAAATGTGGGTTATATCTATTTTTTATCTCTTTAATCAATTTATACACTTCTCCTAAATAATTGTGTTAAAAAGAAATGAGTCAAGTTCAACAGAATTGTGGGAGTATTATTTTATAATTTTCCCAATAATTCTTAGTTATGACTTAGAACAACCTCAAGTGAACTCTGTATAGCCTAGTTTAATTCTATCATTTTCTCTAAATCCTAATCATGTAGGCTGTGGAATTTACAAAATGTGGATTATCTTAATTAAAACTATAACTAGTCCATAATTAAGCTAAAAGGTTACGGCATACAAAATACTTGAAGTCCTAAAGAATCAAGTTTAGGGGGAGTTTGAATAGGGGGAGTATGGTTCGGTTTATCACTCATTTGTCATATATAAAAAATTGACTATGCGAATTTCCATCGAATCAATTAACCGCTAGAAAATAAAAAATAGAAACAAAAAATCATTATATTGGTTAACCTAAATATTTCATCAATTTATAGTTGATAATAGGGATAAGGTGCAAATACATCCTTAAATTTTTTGTTAAAAGCAAATACATGTTCCTATCGTTATATTTAGTATAATTTATATATCTTTCTTATTCCAAGAAATAATAATAAGATTTCCAGATGAAGTAGGAAAATTCCACTAGAAAGTAGCCAAAAAGGCGTATATCAATTGGACCGTTTACTTCTTTTTATAATATAGATTTTGTGGACGTACGAAATTTTCTAATATTAAACTGTGCCGGCCAATAAATAAATTTCCTTTGGAGTGTCCTTCCTCCTTCAAAATTTATTGGACGATCACATCAAAATCCACTTTAAACCTAAGGTCTTCTCCCACTACTTTATTTGATTAGAATATTAAGATAATTGGACCGTATTGATCCGTATAAAGTATCGATTAACTTTTATGTCAATTGATTTTGCAATAGTCGTCGGAGCGTCTATTTAAAGCCACATGAAGGGTAAGTTTTTTTCACAACACAATTGCAGTCATCAATATTATCCTCTTCACAATGCTTCGAATGTTGTTCTTCATTTCTTTACTTTCCTCCTTGTTTTTGAGTACTCATTCTTATACCCAATGTCTTGAACATCAGAAAACCTTGTTGCTTCAACTCAAACATGAGTTGATATTCGATTCTTCTATTTCAACAAAACTGGTGCAATGGAATGAAAGGGATGAGTGCTGCAAGTGGTACGGCGTGGAATGTGATGCTGCAAGCTACGTCATCAGTTTGCAGCTCGATGATGAGTCCATTTCTGATGGAATTGGGATTCATCGAGTCTGTTCAGACTTGAGTATCTGCAGAAGCTAAACTTGGCCTACAATATGTTCAACTCCAGTGTTCCCATTCCAAGAGGTATTCACAATCTCAGCTATTTGACACACTTGAATTTGTCATTTGCTGGTTTTGGTGGACAGGTTCCTGCTGAATTGTTGTCCTTGAGGAGATTGGTTTGTCTAGATATCTCTAATTATAATCTGAAACTGGAGTACCCAAATTTTGAGATGGTTGTCCAAAATCTTACAGGGCTTAGAGAGCTCTATCTTGATCATGTCAATATCACATCCTCTCGCGAAAGGAGAAAATGGAGCCAAATTATACCATCATATTTACCCAACCTCACTGCTTTGAGCTTGCGTGATTGTTCTTTGTCCGTCCCTTTTGCTACCTCCTTTTCGCAATTACATTCCCTTTCTATTCTTCGACTAGATTATAACAATCTAAATACAACAGTTCCAGACTTTTTCGTCAATTTTTCAAGTTTGACCACCTTAACTCTTTCTGGCTGCAGTTTGAATGGTTATTTTCCTAGTATGATCTTCCAGATACCTACATTGCAAGATCTTGATTTATCTGGAAATCAACTACTCTGTGGAAGCATACCACCATTTCCTCAAATTGGATTTCTTAAGTCTATAAGGCTAAGCCAAACCAACTTCTCGGGATTGATACCAACTTCAATTAGCAATCTCAAAACATTGGTTGATATAGACTTCTCTTTATGCCGGTTCACAGGATCGATTCCATCCACCCTCGCTAACCTAACCCAACTAATGTTTGTCGACTTTTCTAATAACTTGTTCACAGGCTCACTTTCTTCTACGCTATTTGGAGGTCTTTCCAATCTTGTTCATTTAAATTTGGGGTATAACTCATTCACTGGTTACATACCCCGGTCTCTATTTGGTCTCCCTTCATTGCAGACACTTTGGCTTCACGAAAATCAATTTATAGGGCAGCTTGAAGAATTTCCTGTTGTAAATGCCAGTAGCATTGTTGATTTAGATTTGAGGGGCAATCGACTGCAAGGACCTATTCCCAACTCTTTCTTCCAACTTCAGAGTCTCAACTATCTGTCTCTTTCTGGAAACTTGTTCAATGGCACTTTTCAACTAAACAAGATACAAAGCCTTGTCAATCTTACATACCTTGATCTATCGTACAACAATTTGTCAGTTGATGTCGGTGACAACAGTTCAAGTACATATGGACTTCCCCAACTAACCTGGTTGCACCTAGCTTCATGTAACATGTCTGATTTTCCTCATTTCCTAAAACATTCTGATATAGGAGATCTTGACCTCTCAAACAATCGGATTGTTGGGGAAATACCCAGCTGGATTTGGGGAAAACAACTTTGGCAGTTGAAACTTTCTCTCAATCATCTGACAGATTTTCAAAAGCCTTACCATATCCCTGCTTCTCTTTCCGTACTAGACTTGCAGTCTAATCAACTCAGGGGGGAGCTGCACCTGCCCATTCCACCTAACACTGATCTTTGGGTCTTGTTACTTGGTAATAACAGTTTTAATGGATCAATTCCAACCTCCCTTTGCAGTGCCACAGGGCTCATTATTCTTGACTTGTCTGTCAATAAGTTGAGTGGCAGCATACCTTCCTGCCTACTTGAAAACCTTGTGAATCCTGTAGTGTTGGATCTAGGGCGAAACAACATCAGCGGTCGCATCCCAGATAATTTTTCTATCCATTGCAACTTGGAATATCTTGATCTTAACAACAACACTTTAGAAGGAAAATCCCAAAGTCCCTCGAACGTTGCAAGTTGTTAAAGTTCATGAATGTTGGGAACAACCTCATCAACGACACTTTCCCATGCATGCTATCATCAACCTGGTTGCAAGTTCTTGTTTTGCACTTCAACAAATTCCGTGGAGAAGTGAGATGTCACAACAAAAGCTGGACAGATCTTAAAATTCTAGATATATCTTCAAATAATTTCAGTGGAAGTCTGGAATCAATCAACTTCTCTAGTTGGACGGCAATGAGTGATGCACATTGGCGGCAAAACGAGTTAGGCTCTCACATTCCTATGGGGCTAGACATGTACTCTATGGGAGTTTTTTTAACCATGAAAGGGTTAGAAGTAAAGCTTGTCAAGATTTTTCCAGACTTTACGGCCATTGATTTCTCTTGCAACAATTTCCAAGGTGAGATACCAAATGCAATTGGTGATCTTAGCTCACTTCGTCTTCTCAACTTGTCCAGTAATGTCCTAAATGGAAGCATCCCGAAGTCATTTGGTAAGTTAGGGAACTCGAATCACTCGACCTCTCTCGAAACCAACTAGCAGGGGAGATACCCACAGAGCTTGCAGGGCTCACATTCCTTTCAGTCTTGAATCTGTCCTACAATAAGCTGGTCGGAAAGATCCCAAATGGGCGTCAATTACAAACATTTTCAGCCGATTCTTTCAAAGGAAATCCAGGGTTGTGTGGTTTCAATCCTGAGATTGAAAACACTGATGACAATGGTGTATCGCCACGAGAAGATGAGAATGGGGAAGAGAAGAGGGAGATTGAGTGGGAATACGTATGTGCTGCACTTGGATATGTTGTGGGCTTAGGAAGCATCGTGTGGTTACTTCTATTCTGCAGAAGCTTCAGAGAGAAATACTTTGGGAAAATAGAAGATGTTGTTCAAGAAATGTTCGATGCCAGAGACAGGAGAAGAAGAAGAGCACTGAGGAATCATCGAGTCAGGAGACAATAATATAGGAAATGTTATTTGCTTTCTTGAAAAAACATTATGTATGTGTTTGTTTGTTGCTTTTGTCTAATCACATGCTACAGAATTAACATTTGCTTATGTGAAAATGAAATAAATAAATTATAGATTGAAAGAGTTGTCAGTTGTAGCCTAATCAAACATATCTTTAATAATTAATTGGTTTAGTTAAGGGATTTCATAAACAAAAGTTCAGATTAATTAAAATTGATTTACTCTATCCATTCCATCGAACTTTATCTGTATTCATTTTTGGGTTGTTTCACCCAACTTGGCTCATTTCATTTTCAAGAGATAATTATTTCTTTAAAAGATGTGGACTCTATCTATTTTTCATACACTTCTCTAAAATAATTATGTCGAAAAGAAATGAGTGTTGATCCTGGGGCAAAACAATATGTTCAAAGACGATATTGAAAAAAATATTGATCTAATATTGTATCTATAAATGATTGACAGTTTCTTGTATCTTACTGTAAGTTGACCTGACCTTTTGTTTATATTCCATTATGGTTTGTCGAATGTTAATCCAAGATGTAAATGTTAGAACCTAATCGCATAATAGGGTAGACTTTAATTCTACTTTTGTATCATAGATTCAATTATTCTCTGTTTATTAATATGGTAAAACTAAACAAAGTTGAAGCATATTTAAATCCATATCGAATCTTGATTTATTCAAAAAATGTATTAAAATTTATAATTATTATTGCAAAAATAAAATGAAATATAAATTGCTCCCATCAAAATTTATCCAAAAGAATCATTCTGTTCTCTAGGCGAGTTACAGAGCCAGCTGCAAATAACACTATCGGATTGCAAGAAAAATTGATATTTGTAATGATTTAGAAGTCAGACTTATCATCTTAGCATCTTGATATTGGCTATGTTGATATCTTTGAAATATTTCCTCGTAAAATAATATAGAGAAATTTAAATATATTATTCCAACTTTAAAAACCCCCTTAGGCCCACTCTGACTCCGTCAATGCACGACTCAGATCTTCTCCCAAAAAAACAGAAAAATAAAGTATGCCATTTCTAAGTCTATAATGTTGGCTTTCAAAAGTTGGCACCCAACTTTTGGACGATACAATGATTCAAAGTAATATTTATCTATAATTATAATAAAAATATATCTTTTTGTTTAAATGAACAAAAAGAAAGAAAATGAATATGTGTGTATTTATGTATATGTATATATCAATTGTTTACTATTAGCAATTGATGACACATTTATATTGTCAATCTAATTAGATTAGAAGTGGTCATGGCAACACATGTATGCGTTGTCACTGAATATAATACTTCCCCGTCCAACATTTTCGTTCATTAATTTTGATGGCACATATTTTATCAAATTGTAATGAGTATAAAGTGAGTGGAGATGATAAATGAATAGACAAATAGATAGTGAGATTAAAAGGTGTGTCATAGAGATAATAAATGAATATATTAATGGATACTGAGTGTAAAAATATAGGTCGTGAGTGATTTTTTTTTTAAATGAGTAGATTTAGGGTAAAAATATAAAATTAATGTTTCTAAAAAAGAAATTGAACATTTTTTATGGATTGACCAAAATGGAATTAAATGAACCAATATGATGGACGAATGAAATATCATTTTAAGGGACTATCATTTTAGTGTTAGTAATGTTGGCCTAGTGGTAGAGTGGTTAATGCCCGAGGCCAAAGGTCTCGGGTTCGAGTCCACCGTGACGCAGCCTTTAAAATTTCTGTATTAAATTACCAAAAAAAAAAAAATCCGCACGCAAAACTTCTATCACTATTAAATGTGAATGTTTAATTCACTTGCACAAACTATTGTTTAGTTCACTTGCTACAAACTATTGACGATATATGAGTATGTGGAAATAATAAACACACAAAAGTTAAACTTTTCACCCCATTAGAAATCTAACAAACCAAGCGATCTTATAATTCAAAGATTACAAATTCGAATTGTACAAATACTTTTCTTCGTCGAACTTTTTTTTTACAAAGATTGAGCTTTTTACTCAATTAGGGTATAACTGTCGGGATATCCGAATAATTGATTTTATAATTCAAAATATCATGAATTGAATCGCATGTTTTCTTTTTCCAATTCAAACTTTTTTTTTTTTAATCTATGATACAAAATTAATATTTCCATGAAGAAAAGAGAAAGAGAAAGGGCTAAACTGAATTAGTTAGATTATTTATGATATGATATCAAGAATCAGTGCAATCTTGCCAGCAAATGAGCAGGACGATGCAGTGGAGGATGTAAAATCTGGCCCTTTGCTCCTTCACCAGATGGGCGGAGCTCCGCCGGAGTGATCTCAGCGGGCCTCTCTCGTGTCTCATACTTCCCTCTTCCTTTGTGGACGACGGCGGCAGGTTGTGATCAGTGAAGAAGTATTGCTAAACTGATATATGTTGTGCTGTATTATGTCCGATATGAGGGAATGAGGGAGAGAGTGCTAAACTATCTTGATGCTCTTATAGTCATTATATAGTAATAGTAGGCTATATAGTAATAGTAGGTCGAGAGGTCACAGGTTCGAACCCCACCAAACGCCTCTATGGGTTTGAGTCTGTCACACTCACACCTGGTTTTCCAAGTGTGGTTTACCTATCCTGTGTGGTTTGCAGGCTATTGCACAGGAACGTGGGATTTACCCAGTGTGCACCTTAAGGTAGCAGCTGCGAGTTCCTATGATATCAAAAAAAAAAAAAGGAAAAATAGAGTTTGGCTCTAAGCTCTATTTTTGAGTTTTCAGTCTAATCTATAAATGTTAGAGCTGTCAAAACAATTTCGGTTCGAGTAGGGATGGGCATAGAGATTTTAGGTCCCTAACTAGCATGGGTTGGGCCAGGCTGGAGTTTTTTTGCACTATAAAATGTACTCAGGCTTGTTCAGTTCCATTTTTAGGGTTCGACCGACCCAATTTTTAGAAAAAATATAGCTCAGGCAAGTTCGATCTTTTGCCACCTCTAATAAATGTAATGGTAAATTTCAGATCTTTCTCGATGAATGATCCTTTTTTTTTTAATGGTGGGAACTGCTCAACTTTGTGTTATATTGGTATGACACGAAGAGGAGTGCTCAAGTTTTGTAGCTCTAAAGATTATGAGTTGGTCTCATGTACATCCGTCGGTACATACAGATTTTAATACCTTTCTTCAATGTAAATAATATTTTTCTTTAATATAAATAATACTTTTTAAATTATAGGGTAAAAAATGATATTTTTCTTTAATGTAAATAATATTTTTCTTAACAATAAATGATACTTTTGTCTGTCCGCACCGTGAGGATGAATGTACAAGAGTTTTTGTGAAAGATTATTAGGAATTGCGATTGGTGATATAGCATCGGAAAAAGAATTGAGACCTAGCATTTTATTAGTGAATAAATCAAAAGTACTTTTGATTATTTTGAAATTGAGAATTGGGAAAAATGTATATTGACATGTTAATAAACCAACTCAAAGTTTTCCATAGGATGTTTAGCTAAATTTATGTCAAAGTGTTTTATGAAAATTGGAATGAATTCTAATTTTGAAATACAACTTATTTTGATGTGTTTCAGTTTACCTTTAAAATGGTGAGCGACTGAGGTTCGATTCCAACTCAAAGAAAAAAAAACATATCGAAAAAAGTTATAAGAATATTGCAGTGCATATTATTATTATTATTATTATTATTATTATTATTATTATTATTATTATTATTATTATTATTATTATTATTATTATTATTATTATTATTATTATTATTATTATATTATTACTATTATTATTATTATTATTATTATTATTAAAATGAACAACCAAAATTCAATTTCCTTTCGAGTATGAAAGTTTGATGAGTACATTAGAAATCTAGAGGTCTGACTAGGGATGTCAATGGGTGGATTTTAGGACCTGTAACCAATAAATAAATAATGGTTCGATTCGGATCCGATCCATTAGACACTGGATCCGGACCGGACCCGGACCATTAACTATGGGTCTTAAGCGGTCCGGGTCTAAGCGGGTCTGGAACCAGAACCAGAACTAGAACCGAAATCGTTGCTTTATAATTTAATGTGTTATGAGTGATTTTGAATTGATATGGATAAACTAGCTCATTAACAAGTTCTATTTAAACTTAGGCTTGTCGATAGACGTGTTTACTTGGACCGTAACCAATAAACACGATTGGTTACGGTTCAATCGAACCGCATCCGGATCGGACCGGACCATCAAACTATGGATCTAAACGGTCCGGGTCTAAAGCGGATCTTGAACCGAACCGGTGCTTTAAAATTTAATGGTTTTGAACGGTTCCGGATCGGTCCGGGTAAAACCCACCCATTGACATCCCTAGTCCAGACTATTATAAGAAACAAAATCATCAAAAGTATTGGATTAAAAGAGTTGAAAGAAACTCCCGTTTAAAAGGAGAAAAATTATTTCACAAGAGGTTAGGGAAAAGAATATTACACAAAATGAAAGAGTTAATAAACAAAAAATAGAACCGTATAAAACTATATGAAAATAATAGTAATATATATCTGTGCTGCGTTTGGATTACAAGATTTTCATTTAATGACAAGGGATTTTTTTGGCAAAATTATAATATAAAGGAAAAGTATAGTTGAAATCATTTTCTTAATTACTTATGAATAGTCTCTTATATTTTTCGAAAAAAAAAGGTGCAGATATTTATTTATTTTTCCAAGACTCTATTCTAATAGTATTAATTTGTAGGTCAAAATAAGGATATATAATCTAATTGACAAATATTCCGAATAATTTACTAACACCGCCAGGTTGTACATGAACTGATAATTTTGAGCTATTTGGTGTTGTAATCGAAAAAATTCGTTCAAAATTCAATTATTCAGCAAAAGACTTGAGCTTAGACAAATTTTCAAATAGAGCTCGAGTCTTGAACCAAGTTCGACAAATTTTTCGAGCCGAGATTTGAGCCCGAGCCTGAGCCCGATATCGTGCTCAATTCGTGAACATGTTCTAGCTCCAGCCTAAACGAGCTTGTGCTAACTAAACACACCTAATATCATATGTCAATATACATTTATATAATACATACACATTAAGGCCACGTTTGGTAGGTTAGTTAGGTTTAAATACAGTTAGATTTGCCTAGTTAAAATTTATGCGAGTTAGGTTTCAGAACCCACCACTTTAGGTAGATTACAAATCCTTAAAGAAATAGAAAAACAGCCTACCAAAGCAGATAAACCACCGTGGCCGTCATTAAAACACGGCCATAAGGATATCTAAATGATTTATCAAACAGACGCAAGATCTGTAAACAGAGCTTCCAAACAGACGATAACTTTGTTATCCTGACGGAACAAGGCTACCACTAAATGAGTTTCCTGAACGAGCTCAAGTTTGAATATTTAAATGAGCTTTTTAGGAAGTTAAATATTATTCAATTTTTAATGAGCCAAGTTCGACTGTAACTGCCTTGTTGTTGAGTAATTGACGAGCTCAAACCGAACTTGACCTCAACAGTATATTAAATTGAATTCTAGTAAAAAAGAAAAGACTTGAACCGAACTCGAGCCAACGAACACTTTATTTCTCTACTCAGCTTGGCTCGTCACCAGCCCTAAATTTAACACTAATTTTAAAATAAATTTCTAGTTATATTTCTCTGCTTCTTTTTTTAAGATTTACTATTTACACACACGCGCACTCACATACATAGAGTGACTCGAACTCCCAATATTTTGCTTGTTGAATACTGAAAACTTCCCCAAATTATCTACGAAGGCAATTAGGGTTGATTGGACTTTGTGTGGACGTATTCAATTGGGCATTTGGGCTTACAGAGCTATTTTAATTGGGCCAAAAATTGTAGGAAAATTTGAAATGAGTCAAAATCATTCATAGTTTTAAACTGTCTATTTTACCCCGATTTTCAGGAGACGAGATTCTGAAAATTATCCCAAATTGAAGCTGAAAAGATTTCTATCAATCCCAGTTTTATCAGTGATTAGTGGCATTCGTTTATTACATGACAGTATTTGTGTTCATTCAAGATTGGATTGGATTACAGAGCTCAGCTGGATTTCTCAACTCGTTGATCTTTACTGGTTTAACTTCTCTGTGTGTGTTTTCGTTTTTAGTGTGTTCTAGCGGATCCCGGCGGCGTACCGTCTGGCTTTCTCCCTGATGTTGAAGAGAACTATGCCTCAGATCAAGAAATTAAAATGTGAGTTTTTTTTTGGACTTGATTTGGCAATTTCTAATGAAATTGGGACAAATGAGTTTGCTGAAAAGATTGAATTTTTGATGATGCTACCTTAGTATGTTTAGTAGTTAGGATTGTATGATCTGTGTTTGTGTCATGAATCAAGATTAGCTTTTCTGGCTTGGATGAATTTGTGTGGGAGTTCATTGCATTTTTCTCCTAAAATTAAATCATCCATTTTGTGATTTTGAGTGGTGTATTACTTGATTTTGAGATGTGCTTTAGCACCTACATTGACAAAATCTCAGCTACAACTTTATATGTTAGGTATGTGGAGCATTAGGGACTCGAAAGAAATCAAGATTAGGACTATAGCATACTTGGGGAATGATGGTAATTAGTTAAATTACATAGCAATTCATGGCATTCGGTTGTGCATTTGGTTTCAGGGATGATGTTCTGTCGGTTTAGCTGGTAGATCGATAAATACTACTGTATCAGTTTAAATTATCCTAAGGTCATGATAAGAACAGTTTTGATGTAGTAAAGCAAAAGCAAGAGATCAATAGAAATACGGCAAAGCCGTCCCAGCCACCAGGCTCCAAAACAATATTCTCCCCTCCCGCAATAATAAACCCTAATCTCCTATAAATACTGCTCCAACTATAATTAAGGAAATAATATCAAATACTACTTCTACTACTAATCGAATAATTAAACCATAATAATAAAACACTCCTTCATTAGCCCAGCCCACGAACGTGGACTCAATCCCTTCCTTCACGTGATCTTCTCTTGTAAACAATCAACGGCTTCGGCCCATGCACCTCATGCACATCGATATCCCGACCTCTCCTTCAACGCCGATCTCGGACTCTCTATCAACTCCATCCCCATCGAAACAACCTTGTCCTCAAGGTTGAAATCAGAAATTGCCTTTGAAATTCTTTATATCAATCCACGTCGCGTCATCCTCCGACTGTCCTTTCCATTTTACCAAGAATCGTTCTTCCTCAGCTGATCCTCTCGCCACTTTCCTCCAAGCCAAAATGATTTCCGGTTTCAGAACCAGCAAAATAGGGAGTTCGATAGATTCCGGCAATTCCGCCGCCAGGGGATGATCCCCTACCGCCTTCCGCAACTGAGATATATGGAACACTGGATGTATTTTACTGCTCGCCGGAAGCTACAGCTTATACGCCACCTTGCCTACGCGCCCAATCACCTCAAACGGCCCATAGAAGCGAGCAGATAACTTGTGATGCGGCCCGCCTCGCAGCGACGATCGCCGAAAGGGACGTACCTTCAAGAACAACCTATCCCCCGCTTCAAACTTCAGCTCTCGGCGATGTCTGTTGGCCTGCTGTGCCATCTCTTGCTGAGCTCTTGTCAGGTTATCACGAAGATGGCGCAAAATCTCATCCCGGCTGCCCAAGCTATCAGCCACCACTGCGACTTGGCATTCTCCCGGAAGGAACCGCCGCAAAGAAGGAGGAGGCCGCCCATAGACAACCTCAAAGGGCGTCATCCTTGCCGCCGATTGGTACGAAGTGCTGTACCAAAATTTTGCCCAAGCGATCCAATGAATCCACTGTTTCGGCTGTTCACTGGTGAAGCAACGCAAGTAAGTCTCCAACACCCTATTCAACACTTCCGTTTGTCCATCCGTTTCCGGATGATACGCCGTACTAAACTTGAGCTTTCCCCGATCGCTCAAAAGCTCCTTCCGAATGCACTTACGAACATGGAGTCTCGATCACTAACAATGGATTTGGGAATATCATGCACCGAACCACTTTTCGACGAATACATCGACTCTCGATCGAAATGAGATAGGCGGTTTCAGTAGCCATAAATGCGATACTGAAAGTCGGTCCACCACCACCAAAACAATCGAGAACCCTTTCGACTTTGGCAGCACGTAATGAAATCCATTGAAATATCCTCCCAAATCTGCTCGGGAACAGTAATGGCTGCAAGAATCCCACGGGAAATCGCCTCATATTTCATCTTCGACGATAAGACATCAAGCAACATAGTCCTTCACATGGCGGAACATGCCTTTCCAATAAACGTTACCCGCAATCCGGCGATACGCACGATAGACCCCGGCATGTCCGCCACTGGGTATCATGAAATTCGAAGAAGGAGCTTGGGTATCCATGCGACGATGCCGCAGAACCACACGGCCATGGTAGAATAGCGGACCCCACCAACTCGAACCCGGCCATCGCCAGGTTGCTCTCGGACTGCTCGCATAATCGCTCCCACATATTCGCCCTTCGCCGCTTCCTCCTCGACGTCACTAAAGCCCACCCACTGGGATCGCTCAAGGCCGCCACCACCGTCACCATCTCCTCGAAAGTGCATCACCGCGCGCTCGATGCCCGGTCTTGTATTCAATTTCAAAATCATATCCCAACAATTTTGCCACCCACACTTGCCGTGCTCGAGTCACTATCTTTTGGTGGAGCAAATGTTTCAGTGCGATGATCAAGACGGACCACGAACTTCCTTCCCAAGATAGGGTCGCCAATGTTGCACAGCCAACGTGAGGCCCATCATCTCTCGCCCGTACGCTGATTTTGACAAGGTGCGGTCGGAAAGAGATTTGCTGAAGTACGCAATCGGTCGCCGCTCTTGCATCAGCACAGCTCCTATTCCCGTACCCGATGCATCGCACTCCACCACAAAATCCTTATCAAATTGCGGTAGTGCTAAGACCGGTGCCTCAGTTAGCACCCTCTTCAGCTGGCAGAATGCCTGCTCCGCCTCGTCTGTCCATTTCATAGGTTTCGGGGCGTCCTTCTTCAATAGGGTCGTCAGCGGTCTTGCTATTAATCCATACTCCTTCACGAACCGCCTGTAGTACCCAGTCAAACCTAGGAAACCCCGAACCTCTCGCGGTGTGGTCGGTCTCGGCCAATCGACCACAGCACTCACTTTCGCAGGATCCATCGCCACGCCGTCCTTGGATATAATGTGACCCAAGTACTCAATTTTATCCGAAAGCACATTTTTTTCTGTTTGCCAAAAAGTGATTCTCTTGTAGTATGCGCAGCACCACCCCAACATGCTCTCTATGCTCCTCCTCCGTGTGTCTATAAACCAAAATATCGTCGAAAAATATCAATACGAATTTCCTGAGGTAGGGCCGGAATACATCATTCATGGTAGATTGGAACGTTGCCGGCGCGTTCGTAAGGCCAAAGGGCATCACCAAGAATTCAGAGGCCCACCGTGCGTTCGAACGCGGTCTTGGGATGTCTGTGGCTGCCACGCGGATTTGATGATATCCTGATCGCTGATCGATCTTGGAAAATATTACTGCTCCCGATAGCTCGTCCAACATCTCCTGGATTACCGGAGTAGGGTATTTATCCGGAATCGTGACTTTGTTGTGCTCCCGATAATCCACACAAAATCTCCAACTGCCGTCTTTCTTCTTCACCAACAAAACCGGGCTGGAGAAGGCACTCGAACTCGGACGAATGATACCGGCTAGCAGCATGTCTCTCACCAATCTCTCGATCTCGTCCTTTTGGTGGTGGCCATAGCGATACGGCCGCACCGATACTGGTTTTGCCCCTGCCTCTAGTGTGATCCGGTGGTCCGTGTCTCGCGGCGGTGGTAGGTCTTGCGGGTCCTCGAACACCCCCGCGAACTGCTGCAGCAACTCATCGAGCACATGTGGAACTGGTTCGGATAATTGGGCCGCTGCTTCCTCGCTCACTACAGCCCACATCTGGGCCTCGATTGTATGAGATAGAGACTTCACCCCAATGGGTCCTCGGCACAGTCGTGGATCTCTTCACAGCGTGACTCGCCGCCCTTCCAACTCGAACTCCATTGACATCTCCCCGAAATCCATCCGCACTACCCCCAGAGTTCCCAACCATGTCATGCTCAGGATCAAGTCGACGCTTCCCAGTGCGAAAGCGAAACAGTCGATCTTGATTCGGCACTCTGCAAACTCCACCTCTACATCCGTACACCTCCCCTCAGATTCTTGCCTCCACCCGTTGCCGAGTTCCACGCCAAATTTTCTTCTTCTATCCACCGGCAACTCTAGCTCCCATACCAACTGCTCTGATATGTAATTGTGGCTGGCTCCACAATCAATGAGTACAGTGATTTTCCTTTCCCCAATCTTCCCATGCAGACGTATAGTCCGGGCTGTGGTGATACCTGCCATCGAACACAAGGGTAAGTCGCCTTCCTCATACTCCACCGGTTCCTCCCACTCTTCTTCAAGCCCTGTCGGTTGATAGTACTCATAATTCCTCAGCTCTGGCTGCTCCCCCTCTTCGACAATCATCACTCGGAGTGATCTCATTAAACACTCATGTCCGGATGAATATGGCTTACGGCAACGGAAGCACAAGCCCTTGGCCTTCAGATCCGCAAGCTCCTGTGCCGATAAGCGTGTGAACTTTGGCCGATATGGTTGCTGAACAGATGCCCCACTCCCCTTGATTGGTTCCGACTTCTCCCCTGGCCGAGAGCTGTTGCTGACTGACCCTCGACCCTGTGCGCTCCCCGCCCCAGACCAACTCGCCGACCCGCTGCGCGTGTAGTTATTGTTTCGCGCAGATGGGCCCCACGACCCTTGGTTGATTCGTCCACCTCCCTGAATGGCCACATTGGCCTCCATGTCTCGAGCCAAATCCATCGCAGCCTCTAACTCTGTGGGTCTGAACATTCGTAAAAACCCTCGTATTTGGTCCTTTAGTCCTTTCATAAAATAGCCCAGATAATGAGCATCCGACAATCCTGGCACTTGACTAGAGAGCTGAAAAAACAGATAGATATACTCATCCACCGTACCCGACTATTTGATGTCGGCTAGCCTCTCGAATGCATCCCCTGAGAAACGGGTGTCGAAACGAGATACCAGCGCCTCCGTGAATTTCTCCCATGTGAGAGATGGCTTGCGCGTCCGCAGCCACGTCGTCCATTATAACGCATCTCCTTCCATAGCCACCACCGCTATCTGCGACCTTGGTTTCTGGTGGCGTATCCATGATTTCAAATTGTTGATTGGCGCGAGCCACCCACCCATCGGATCGGTTCCGTCGAACGACGGTAGCTGCAGACGCCCTGTTGCTTCTCGACCGCGCTTCTCTCCTTCTTCGCCTCGTGCTCGGACCCGCTCCCGGCTTCAGATGGGATTCCTTCTCACCGGAAGAAGACGGCGTTTTCTTGATCTCCTCAGCACCTCGGCGAGGTGGCCGTGATGGCCACCAGATTCGCCTCATCTCTCTCTGTTCGTCCGTATCTCCTTTTGTTCCTTCTCCATTTTCTCGAACTGCTCATTCACCGATCGTGTCTCCATCGGGTGAGAGAGGGATCCGCAGGTCGGACCAATTGATAAGAACAGTTTTGATGTAGTAAAGCAAAAGCAAGAGATCAATAGAAATACGGCAAAGCCGTCCCAGCCACCAAGCTCCAAAACAATATTCTTCCCCCAATAATAAACCCTAATCTCCTATAATAACTGCTCCAACTATAATTAAGGAAATAATATCAAATACTACTTCTACTACTAATCGAATAATTAAAACATAATAATAAAACACTCCTTCATTAGCCCAGCCCACGAACGTGGGCTCAATCCCTTCCTTCACGCGATCTTCTCTTGTAAACAATCAACGGCTTCGGCCCATGCACCTCATGCACGTCGATATCCCGACCCTCTCCTTCAACGTCGATCTCGGACTCTCTATCAGGTCACTAATCCCGCCTTGCTGATGAGGTTTAGCATTTCATGGCATTAGGTTAGCACACTTCTTTTGTTGTCATTATGAGGGCCATCTCACTTTAAAGCACATAACCAATTCACTGAAGTTATGAAGTGTTAGAGCTTCAGAGAAGTTTAGGATCGCACAGGCATCAATACTTAACAATTTTCAGTTTTAGTCCTTGAATGTCTCTCACATAATTTGTGAGTATAGGATTTTTCACTATTTTCTTTTTCTCATTGAATTTACAAAATCACACTTGCATACAGAAAGATCTCTGCTGACCAATTAACATCTGAGAATTATCACTCTTCCATTAATTTGCTTATGTTTCTTTCTTCAGCATAACTTAATATTCTTATCATATGTTACTACTCATAGATGACAAGCAAAATTAATTTTATCTTGAAGAGAAATGTTAAACTGTTAAAATCTGGTAATTCTGTGGAAGTCCCCTCTTGGTCTAGTTAAAATCCGAGTTCTTCACCTTTTTTTATTTTATTAGATCTGATATCTGATTAAATACCATAAGTGACAACAATTCGCTGGTCAAACTTCTACTATTTTCTTAATTGCAATGAAGCTTGTACCATTTATTAGCACAAACAGTTCTCCCTCTAATTTACCTGTGGAGGAAATCATTTGAATTTGGGATTCATGGCTTTCAGGGTGTGACTCAAAGGAAATGTGATAAATGTTCGACGTACAAGCCTCCTTGAGCTCACCATTGCCGTGTCTGCAAAAGGTGTGTTCTGAGGATGGTGGCTGTTTTTTGGACATGTGAATATCGATTTCTTATGTAGCATCAAAGTCCTATTATTTTCTTATAATAATGTATTTTTAGGATCACCCCTGCTACTGGATTAATAACTGTCTGGGCCAGAGAAACTACAAGCCATTTCTTCTTTTAGTCTTTTACGCAACTGCTGCAAGCATGTACTCTGCGGTATGCATAAACATGCATTTCTATGTATACTAGTTGATGTTTTTTCCCATTATGCATTATTTTTTTCCATTCACAGGCCATAATATTAAGCTGCATAATCATGGACTGGGATACTAGTGCCAGCCCCGCTTCAAAGGCTTTTCGTGTGAGTAGCTAATAAATCATTTTTCGACCACCGTATCCACCTCGATCATCTATTGATTTTTAAGAACATTCATCGAGTTGTTATGATATCAGATTGGTATTGGATCGTGGATTACAGGTTTGAGTTTGACACTTGGGATTCTGTTAATCTGGAATATATATCTTGCTTCTCATAACATGACAACTATAGAGGTAAGGGTCACGTCTCTACAATTTATCACTACTTCATTCATATCTGTTAGTGGTAATGAATGGTCTGATAGTAATTTATCTCTCAGTATCACTATCACGAGGGGAAAAAGCTGCTTGGTTGGTGAGGAAATCTGGACTGAGCTATCACCATCCTTATGACATTGGTTTTGACAAAAATGCAACCCTGGTAACTTGAAGTCTGATTATGATGTTTTGTGGGAGAGGCAAATGTATTTAGCCAAATCTGATAACTTGAAGTCTGATTGTGCAATATCACTCACCATCTTCTATTTAAGATTTTTATTTGAGTGACGATATAGATATTTTATTTTATATTTAGAATATTATGTACAATCATGACCTGGGTTTGAGATCCACCTAGTAATATATAATATATACGTATTGTGTTTACGTATTTACATGTGGATCACCGACCAGTCCATCCCCATGAGCAAGTCTTCTGACACATATATTGCTCTTATATATCCCAATTCTTAAGTTGGGAAAGAGTACCTACTTTTGAAACTCTGATTGGTGAAGCTTCTCTCGAAATCACCTGCTGGATACCCCCCCTCCCCCTCTTCTTTTTCTCTCTCATTTGAAGTTGTTTTATTTACTTTTTCTTTCTCCTTGGCCTTTTTGTTCAAAGATTTAGATTCCCTTACTTTTTTCATGCTGTTTGTATGTTGTCTACTCCTGCTGAGATTGGTTTCAATAGATCCAAGCTTGAATATTAGGCTATTGGGCTTATCAAGCATACTTAACATGTGATTCGTGCTTGAACTTGAATACTCATTTAATTCTGGGACAGTATGGCTGAACTTGTTTGCTATGGTAGCTGAAATAATGTCCTTCAGAACCCGTTTTTGGATCACAATGTTTACTCATGCATTGGGTTGCTCATGTCTGTTATGTTATATCTATGAGTATGAATATTAGCTAAATGTTGAATAAATTTTCTTTTATTATCAGGTTTTGGGTTCAGATATGCTAAAATGGCTTTGGCCAACGGCAATCAGTCATATCAAAGATGGACTTCACTTCCCTACTACTCGTGAAAGCTCATAACCCACAATGATCTAGTATCGACTCCTGAAAACAGCCAAATTCCCTTGACTCGGTTATTGTAGCATGAGTTGGATTACAATGGCATCTGCATCTGCATCTGCTTCGGGTAAAATACTGTGTATATGCTGACTGGGAACACATTCAGGCCCCTCGAATTGCTGGATATCAAGTTTGCTCGAAACTGGCAAGTATTATTTTGAAAACCTTATACTGGCTTTCACAGATCCTATAAATCTCTGCTTAGATACTTCATTCAAAAACTTTGCTGCATCAGTCGTTTCACATTGTAATGTACAGAGTCTAGTAAATAGTTCATTCATATCCGAGCGCACAAATTCCTTCTGCACAGATTGTATAGCATCTGTTCTCTTCAATTAGTCTAGTTTGTTGGCAATACATCTTTTTGTTATTGTCTCTAGTTTGAATTACATATGGCCGGAGCATTGATTCTGATGTCTGATAGTCTCTGCTCGAGTTTAGAGTAAGATGCATGATTATGTCGGTCTGTCAGTCAACCGGTTCGAACTATCCTGATTGAATCGATATTTAGGGTCTATTATTGGTAGGGGAATGAGAATCAAGAATGATTACTAAAATGGTGTTTGGTTAAGCTTATTTTAAAGAGTTTATAAGCTCAAAGAGCTTATAAGATATTTCAAGAGCTTATAAGACATAATGTTTGAAGAGCTTATAAGTTGTCAAAGTGTTTGGATAATTGAGTTTATGAACTAGAGAAAGAATCATGAGTTAGAGAGAGAAAATTGACAAGAGGTGAATTCGATAATGTATGTGCATAAAATAACAAATCATAGTAAGGTTATTTTAGTAAATTCACTATTACTTATAAATTTATGAAAAAATAAATTGGGATTGAGATACTTATTTTTAGGGGAGTTTATTTTCACAGCTTATAAGTTGTTTAGGAGTTTATTTTGCCAAATACTTTGTATGAACTTATAAGCTTCTAAATAACTTATAAGCTATTTTGAAGAGCTTATAAGCTTTGCCAAACACCCTCTAAAACTACTCTACACTTTTCCAGGAACTAGATAGTGCAAATTGTGGTGAAAAATTCCTTGAGTAGAAAACATGTTAAGTTTCAATTTTCATTTTGGTTGAAATTTAGTTGAATGACAAGAAATCTGTGAGATGATTGGAGATCTAATGGATGACAGGGACCCTCCTCACTGTGTGCTGTGTGTGTTTTACATGTTTCCAGTGACAGTGACTTGTGAAGGGATGGGGTTTCTTCAGATCTCTCCTATTAGGTGAAAAGGGGCATTGAGATTCAGACAAGGCATTTGACAAGATTGAAACAAACTTTATGTGGTATAATTGTGAACTCCCAATTTTGGGGCTAAATGCTGTCTTTATAACTCCCAACCCTACATGTGGAAAGCCTATCTACATTGTGGATGGTGATGTCTATTTCGTTCATGATTGTTAGATTTTCTTGATCGACCCGATCTTCTATTACAAATTGAGACTTTATGGCGCTTTCGTGTTTCTTCATATTAGCATGTCAAGATGGCAAATCGGAGCGGGCCGGGATACCGGGCTTGGCATGGACTATCCCGGCCCAAGCCCACCATGCCATTGGGAGAAATTGGGTCGGGTCAGGCCGGGCCGGGCCAATTTTCGGGAGGTATTCGTCCGTCCAAAAAAATTTGGGTTGTTTTTGCGCAACCGTAGGCTTACATTTTAAATTTTTGGGTGAGTCGGCTTCCATTTTTTAAGGCCGAAAATCAGGTCGAGTCATGTTTGGCACCTTTATTAGTATGGACGCACGTAATTTAGATATAGGCGGCTCGGGCTGGTAAAATAAAATACGAGTTATGGTGTCTTCTATAACAAATAAATATTTTTGTGGAGATAGGAAACGTTTATTTTTCATGATTGACATAATATATGATTGATTATTTTTATTCTTATTATTAAGATTTTTCTAATCTCACTTTTTTAATGGAATATACATAAGGATCTTGGGATATCTCAAGATTTTAATCCACAAAATAAATAATAAATTAACTATATTATTTTATCTATTTATGTTAATCCTTAAAAATAAACAACCCCATAAAATATAAGATAATGGAGGTTAGACTATATTTAAAATTTTGAATGTATTAATCAAGAAGCGTTTGGATAATGCTAGAAAGTGATGTCAAGATTGTATTGGAATATTGAAGATGTTCCAAGTGTGTATTTGAGGTCCATTTTTGGATAACCTAAGTTCTACGACTTCTACGTTTGATGTGGACATGTAATTAATGAATTCGAGGTGGGAGTTGGAATTAGTGTTGGAATAAATTGTATATGAGTTTAGATTTAAAATCTATATTTTGTGAAGATTAATTTAGTGTATTTATGTGTTTAAATTTGATGTGAGATGAATGAATAATTAATGCATAAAGTTAATTTTTAATGGTTGGTAAGTTAATGTATCCCACATTGGAAAAGTATTGAAATTCTAAATTATATATAAATGAGTTCACACCAACAAAGGGTAATCAAACGTGCTTCAATTATGGTGCACCCTAGTGAGTTTTTAATTAGCTATTTTATTGCTAACTCAAATGCATACGACGTGCACACGTGCACGTCACATTTGTCGCATTGGGCGCTTTAGATGCGCACTTTGCACTTTGTAAGTGCGAGCCCTCTAGAAGATGATTAGACACGTCAATTCAAAGATAATCAATCTACTTCATACATCTTTCAAAGCCTCTATACTCAAGTATTTAGTAGTTCACCGTAAATACGTTTAGTAGTACAACTACTCGTATTTGTTAACCCGTTGTAACTTGAAGACAAATGCTACAGAATTGTGTGCACTGTAGCGGAGCAAATTTGTCTTGTAGAGAAAGAGTTCAACTCTTGTCTCGATTTTTATCCTGCATTATTTTCGTTGTATTCGCATTTCTACATACCCTAGCTAACAATTAGTTGATCAAGTTTAAATGTTAAACCTTTGGATAATCAAGTTAAGATCATTTGAATTTTAAATGAGAAAAATAGGCAGTATTATGTACTTCTAATACTTTTATCTTATAAGAACAAACACCTATTAAAGGGATTTAATTTCATTTTTCTAGACTTATATACACATTCGTTTTTCTAAATGACTCAAACTCCGATCTATTGATTGGAGAGGAACATATTATAAATTAAGATGCACATTGAGAAATATGTTGGAATTGATGATATCAACATCCACCTAAACTAAAGACAATGAGTAGTTTTATTGCTGGTCTTTCTTGGGATATGAAAAAGACTAAATAGGCCTTCAAAGGATAATTACCATCAATTTATTTATTTTTATTGGATTCCATCAAAGGTTTTGCTTTCGTAGACCTACTAATCAGTAGGGGTGACTATTTGGGTATCGGGTAGTGGTACTCGACACCCGAACCAAATTTCGGGTATCGGCACAGGTGCCCAAAATCGGGTGTCGGGGTCGGGGTCGGGTAGGCTATTTAGGTGAGATCGGGTATCGGGTATACCCGACGGGTAGTCGGGTATACCCGATACCCGATTTTTGAGAGATCCACGCGTCGCAGAGATAGCGGCAGTGTCGGAAGATTCACCATTGAAGAGAAAGCGCGGAAAAAGAAGGAGAAACAAGAGTTACAAAGTGGTGGGAGAAGTGGGCCGCTTTGTTAAACCTCTTCGTTATTCCCTCTTTGCATCACCAATGGTGTTTGGCGGTGCGTCGACGCCGCCTTCCATGACCCTTGGAAGGTTCTCACCATGCCACTACCGCCACCGCCTCCACCACCCATACCTCTGCCTCCGCCGCCACCCAATGACCTCCGCATGCTTATCTATTCGTCTTTCTTTTACAGATTACAGATATATATATAAATCCTATGGGATGAGGAATATCATATAAATTACAGATATATATAAATCTATTCGTGAGTTTGAAAGTTGACTTTGTGATATCATATAAATTATTTACGTGCAATATCCTTCAGTGAAAAGGAATATCAACACAAAAGAGAAAGAAAAAAATCAGAAACAAGGCTCAAGCTGGTTTCGAACACACGACCTCCGAAAATTGAAGGGACGAGTCCAACACTAATATCGATAAGCTACACAAAGAACATCAGATATTGATATGTGAAAATTATATTAATAATAGGTAATTGGTATTGAATACCGACTCGGACACCGAGAGTTGGTATTCTGACACCGAATAAAAATTTCGGGGTGGGGTGGGTGGTGTCTTCTTCTAAACCGGGGTCGGTGCACCGATTTTTGGTAGGCACCGACCGACCTTGCTAGCCACCCTACTAATCAGGCATGAGATTTGTGTGATTTATCCAAACTTGGTTGGACCATATAGTTTACACTTCTACAATTAACTACATAATAAACTATGTTAAATGTAAACTATGGAAGGTACAATATGAGTTCAAGTTGAAGACCTGAGAAACCAATAAAAAGAAAAAGTTAAAAAGGGCTAGAGTATGGAATCTTCAAAGATTCATTACTTTCAACTAAATAAAAGATTCATTAACCTTTTCTCTTGCTAAATAAATAAATCCTAAGATTTTAATCAGCTAGACATGGTGATGATGCATACTTAAATATACGTACGAGTATATCGTACACCATCACATTAGTGACGAACATATATATATGGAGTGGTTGAAAGAGTTACACCCGGAGCACCAATTAGATTGGTCGTTTTTACTCTTTTATTTAAATTATAAATTTAATCTTATTGGAAATTATATTAATAAAGGCATTTATTTATCTAAAGTATTTGTTATTTAATAAATTATGTACTTTAGATAAAGTCCTTAGACCATGAAAAGTTATAAGATATGATCACGCATATGATGGTGATTATGAAATATATCTTTGAAGCTTTGGTCATAAATTAGTTCGAGTGAAATAACTATTCAAGATAGGACATTGAATTGTTGATGTAACTCGCACATATGATACATGCTCATAAGATGAGAATATTGTGTTTCATCAATATTAACGTAGTTGACGTAAGTGTATATATGTGGGTGCTTGTTAGAGAACGAGTACACTGAACTGGCCCGCTAGAATTTCTTATATGGAATTTATCGAAATAAGAATTACTAAATTATGATAATACATGATTAGTCCTTTCGACTTGAGACACCATAGTAATCTTGTATGAGTTCTATTTCATTTGATATATTCTCCGATTGCAAGACAATCATCAAAGAGTTTATATCGATGTAATATGAATGAATATAGAGATTGATGTGTGGTCAACAAAGAATCTATTACTTGTTTGAGACAAGAGAATTTCCTACGATTTTCATTATTCATAACTCAAGACCTTGGCGGCATGATGAATATTGATTCATAAGGAGTTATTGAGTTTAATGAAAATGTAATTATTGGGATTATTTATGAGTTTTCGATTTAATTCCATACTCAATATCCAATTGGGAAATTAGATAATAGAAGGACAAGATGCGTGTATCTCGATTCATAATCAAAATAGGTTTACTCGCTATTTCACCTAGTGCTAGGTGACCATGCTACTTGCTAGATGTTCCCATGGTTTATAGGTTCTTGAAATTAAAGAGATAATTTCAAGTAAATTAATTTATTGGATGAATTAATTGAATAAATGTTATTTGTTTAAGTTGTAATTTGTTACAAGCTATTACTAGTGCTAGTTGTGAACCCAAGAGGTCACACACAAAAATCTAGAAACGTGTCAATTGAATTGATTCAATAGTTGAATCGATTAATTAATGTTGATTAATTAATGGAGACTTGTTCTAATTTAACATGTTAAATTAGATATTTAATTAAATGTACTTAGTTGAATATAATGGATTAACAAGTCTAATTCTATATTAAATTAATTAGATTAATTTAAATAGATACAAAATTAATTTGATTAATTTTGAATCTAGAAAAATCAGATTTATATATATATATATATATATATATAGATATATATAACTATATCCGGATAAAAGTAATCCGGATATAGTCACGATAGAAGAAAAGAATTAAAAGAGAGATTTACTTATAGTAAATTACGTTGCAGGAGATTGATTAGGGAATTAATCTCTTATTTAATAAGATGTGAATTATCATAATGGAAACAATTGAAAATCACGTTGCAGGAGATTGATTAGGGAATTAATCCCTTATTAAACTATTGGAAACGTTTTTTTTTAAGGAATGACTGTTTCCATTCTTTAAAAAAAAGTCACAACTCACGATTGTTTCCATTGTTTTTAAATAAAGGGCAACGTTCTCAATTTTTTCTTTAAGCTTCATGAACGTCTGATTTTCTTTGAACAAAAAGAGAGTGTTTGGTTTTGCTAGCAAAAAGCCATTTAGCACTTGATACGTTCTAGAGAGTGTGGACCTGATAGAGGGGAGACATTTGGATCCCTGCGAGTTTGGAGAACGAGCAATTGATTGCTTCTCATCCCTTCATCAATCGGAGTGCGAAAAGGTATGCAATGATTTGATCATTTAATACCTTACATCATGTTAACGTAAAGTCGTCAAAATCGTTAGAATGAAATAATCGTTGTTTCATTTATTCGTTCGAAAATTTTAATTTCCGCTGCGTTTTTCGACCCGATCCTAACAGTGGTTATTCTAAAACCATCCTTAACCTATAAACTACGAACTCGTGAAATCATTTGAATTCGCTTTGTAAGTCTATGAATTCAGAAAATTAAAAATTCGCCCCTCATGGGATTCGAACCCAAGCGTTTCAATCCATCAAGTAAAGTGATGAATTTACCGTAGATCTTCACGAATAAAGAGCTAAAATGATTCTTATTTTATACTTTAATATTAGTTTGTTTTAATCTCATTTCTATATATATATTTATTTATTTTATTGGATTCCATCAAAGGTTTTGCTTTCAGAGACCTACTAATTAGGCATGAGATTTGTGTGATTGATCCAAACTTGTTTGGACCATATAGTTTGTGGCATACACTTCTACAATTAACTACATAATAAACTATGTAATATGTCAACTTATGGAAGGTACAATATGAGTTCAAGTTGAAGACTTGAGAAGCCAATAAAAGAAAAAGTTAAAAGGGCTAGAGTTGGAATCTTCAAAGATTCATTTTCAACTAAATAAAAGATTCATTAACTTTTCTCTTGCTAAATAAATAAATCCTAAGATTTTAATTGGAACAAGACGAGAACATAACTTCAACTATGAGCTATAGAATGCAAAAGCTTGCGCATGTAGAGTTTTACAAACAAGTGGAATGCAAGTGCAAACCGTCCTATTTATAGCACATACATCGCATGGGAGCCCGCTATAATCAATATCCCCATAAATAGGAAAATGTTACTTAACTATCACGAAGGCAACCACGCATCGCTACTCGCTTTCTTCCCTTCTCCCGCAGGTCGGGAATGTTACCCGATCATTTTGGGAGAGCTCCTAGGTAGGCCCGACGTTACCTAACACAAAGGTCCGTGATCTCCGTCCGGACTTCAACAAAGGCCGTTACAAAGACCAAATGTCCCCATCGCACGAAGCGGCCCAACGAGCCGGGCCACCTTCTATTGGGCCTTAAGAAATCGGTGGTCCAAAAGAGGGCTTATGTCTGGATGCCCAATGCCCGAAAACCCTCACGACGCCGCAAATGATGTGCTTACAAGTACCAAAGTCAAGTTGATGACGATTTGCGGTGTTATTTGCTATATGCTAGCATCGATGTCAAATGAACTTCAAAGACAAAATGAAGGTGTGGCTTCGACTTATGAGATCCTTATCCGCTTACAAAGGTTGTGCGGAGAAAGTATTAGACAACAAAGATATACGATATCTAAGGAGCTTTTCCAAAGGTCGATGATCGAGGGCTCTTCATCCAAACTCATGGGTCAAGATGATAGCTCTTATGGAAAGGTTGGGATCTCTAGGAGTCGAGATTGAAGTGAATTGCAAACCGACCTCATGTTGCAATCTTTGCCACCATCATTCGACACTTTTGTCGTCAACTTCACTATGCATAGCATGACAACTAGTCTTCCCGAACTTGTCAATATGCTAGTGACGGCCGAGTCCACTATGAAAAGGAAGTTCTGTTTTTCTTGTTGGTTCCTCCTCCTCGCCGAAAGCTCCAAAGGCTAAGACTAACAAGTGGAAGGGAAAGAAAGATGGCGGTTCATCTAAACCCAAAAAGTTGAAGGCACAGGTGGAGTAGGGAAGAAAAGAAGAATGCTCAATCCAATTACATTTGCCATTTTGCAACAAACCGGGACATTGGAAGAGGAATTGCAAGGCATATCTTGCAATAGGAGTGGTTCGTATTTACTATGTTGAAGTTAACTTATCTCGTTAACGATGCTTCGTGGGTATTGATACCGGTTGTTCCTCACATCTTTTAATGAATTACGGTGATGGTGGGAACTAAGAAGTTGAGCAAAGAGAGGCAGCTTCTACGTATGGGCAATGGAGCAAGAGTTCTTGCTTTAGTGTAGGAACTGCTTACCTAGCTCTTGATAGTGGTTTTAAACTTGTTTTGAACAATTGTTTTTACGTACCTAGTTTGATTAAGAACATCATCTCTATTCCAGTTTTGGATAGAGAAAATTATGAATTTTCAATAAAGGGTGGAATATGTTCCATCTTGAAAGATGCTTCTTTAATTTATTCTAGTGTATTGGTTAATGGTCTTTATACTATTATACCACAAAACTTTATTTTGCATATTCAACAAAGTAAAAGAAAATTAGATAATCATAGTTCCATAGAGCTTTGGCACTCCAGACTAGGTCATATTTCTGAGAAAAGAATGAATCAATTGTCTCAATTGCTTGGTCTTTCGAACGAGCAAAAGTTGGCAACTTGTGAATCTTGTCTCAAAGGAAAGATGACCAAATCACCATTTGTTGGACAAGTGGAGCGAGCTCAACATTTATTAGATTTGATCCATACAGATGTTTGTGGACCACTAAGTGTTAGTGTCCGCGGGAACTATCACTATTTTGTAACCTTTACTGACGATTACTCTAGGTATGGTTATGTGTACTTGATAAGACACAAATCAAGTATTTGAAAAGTTCAAAGAATTCGAGACAAAGTGGAAAACAAACCTGCTCAAGTATTAAATTTCTTCGATCCGATCGAGGAGGTGAATACTTAAGTGGTGTGTTTCTTGATTATCTAAAGAGAATGAGATTCTATCACGTTGGACGCCTCCGCACTCCTCAACTCAATGGAGTTTCAGAGCGGAGAATCGCACCTTGTTAGACATGGTGCGATCTATGATGGGCTTCACTTCATTACCTCTTTCGTTTTGGTGATATGCTTTAGAAACCGCAACACATTTGTTAAATAGAGTGCCATCTAAAGTCGTACCTAAAACACCATATGAATTATGGTTTGGCAAAACACCTTCTTACAAATATCTAAGGATATGGGGTGTCTCGCTTATGTGAAGCGATTAATGGGAGATAAGTTGGATATGAGATCCATCTTATGTAATTTGTGGGATATCCAAAGAGTCTATGGATATTATTTCTATGATCCCCGAACAAAAGGTGTTTGTTTCGAGGAATGCTACTTTTCGAGGAAGAGTTTCGCTCAATGTAAGTAACAAGATTGTAGAACTTGAAGAAACTCAAGAACCACAAAGTGTCCCAGCTTGTGGTGAAAATACTCAATCAACAAAGGTGAAACTTCTTATGCACAAACCCGTCAAAAGTCCACCGTAGTTTCTAAGTCACCGATAGGTTGAACTTATTGATGGAAAACAATAAGGAAAACCTCCTATGGATAATGATCCAAGAACTTATTCGAGATAATTTATGACATCGACCGAGATAAGTGGCTAGAAGCTATGCAATCCGAAATGGATTCTATGTACTTTAACAAAGTATGGATCTACCAATTGGAATTGTTCCTATTGGATGAAGTGGATTTTCAAGCTAAAGCTTGGGTAGATGGAAATGTGGCTACATATAAAGCACGCCTGGTTGCGAAGGTTATACTCAAAAAGGAATTGACTATGAGGAAACTTTCTCACCGGCCGATGCTTAAGTCCATTCGAACTCGCTTGCCATAGCTGCATATTATGACTATGAGATATGGCAAATGGATGTAAGATCGCATTCCTTAATGGAAACATTAAGGAGGATATTTATATGGTGCACCAAGGCTTTGTATCTAAGGGAATGAACAAAAGGTTTGTAAACTCCAAAGATCAATATATGGACTTAAACAAGCTTCAGGAGTTGGAACATCCGATTCGATGAAACAATCAAAGCGCTTGGTTTTCAAAAGAATCCGGAAGAGCCATGTGTATAAGAAAGTTAGTGGGGCCTTGAGAGTGTTTGTTGTGCTTTATGTTGATGACATCCTAATCATTGGGAATGATGTTGGAATGATGCAATCAACAAGAGTTTGGTTGTCAAAACAATTCTCCATGAAGGACTTGGGAGATGCATCCTTCATCCTCGAATTAAAATCTATAGAGATAGATCAAGAAGGATGATTGGATTATCTCACCATGTACATCGACAAAGTGTTAAAAGGTTTAGCATGGAAGAATCCAAGCGTGGTTCTTGCCAATGAGTCATGGTATTTCTCTAAATCTATGGCTCCTCAAACACCTGAAGGGAGAGAGAAAATGACTCGAGTACCTTATGCTTCCGCGATAGGAAGTATAATGTACGCCATGTTATATACACGACCTGATGTCGCACATGCTCTGAGTGTCACGAGTAGATATCAGTCTAATCCAGGCGAAGAGCATTGGAAGGTCGTAAAATCAATTCTTAAGTACTTGAGAAGAACTAAGGATTTATTTTTGATCTACTTGAATGGAGAACTAAAACTAGAGGGTTTCACCGACTCTAGTTTTCATGTGATAAAGATGACTCCAAATCTATGTCGATTTATATTCACTTTGAATGGTGGAGCAATTTGTTGGAAAAATTCCAAGCAAGAAACAATTGTTGATTCAACCATCAAGTGAATATATTGTCAGTATCGATGCCGCAAAAGAAGTTTGTTTGGATAAGGAATTTCATTCAAGAGTTGGGCGTAATTCCATCACCGTTGATCCAAGACCTATATACCGTGATAACAATGGAGCTATTGCAAGCTAAAGAACCAAGATCTCATCAAAGATCCAAACACATTATGAGAAGATATCACTGATTCGAGAAATCATTGCAGAGGCGAAGTCGTGGTGGAGCGAGTTTCAGCAGAAAATGTAGCAGATCCGCTAACTAAACCCTTGTCACAAAAGGTATTCGAGGACATCTTGATAAGATGGGTCTAAGATACACGGGTGATTGGTGCTATAGTGGGAGATTGAAAGAGTTACACCCGCGCACCAATTAGATTGGTCGTTTTACTCTTTTATTTAAATTGTAAATTTAATCTTATTGGAAATTATATTAATAAAGGTATTTATTTATCTAAAGTATTTGTTATTTAATAAATTATGTACTTTAGATAAAGTCCTTAGACCATGAAAAGTTATAAGATATGATCACACATATGATGGTGATTATGAAATATATCTTTGAAGCTTTGGTCATAAATTAGTTCCGAGTGAAATAACTATTCAAGATAGGACATTGAATTGTTGATGTAACTCGCACATATGATACATGCTCATAAGATGAGAATATTGTGTTTCATCAATATTAACGTAGTTGACGTAAGTGTATATATGTGGGTGCTTGTTAGAGAACGAGTACACTGAACTGGCCCGCTAGAATTTCTTATATGGAATTTATCGAAATAAGAATTACTAAATTATGATAGTACATGATTAGTCCTTTGACTTGAGACACCATAGTAATCTTGTATGAGTTCTATTTCATTTTGATAGATTCTCTGATTGCAAGACAATCATCAAAGAGTTTATATTGGATGTAATATGAATGAATATGGAGATTGATGTGTGGTCAACAAAGAATCTATTACTTGTTTGAGACAAGAGAATTTCCTCAGTTTTCATTATTCATAACTCAAGACCTTGGCGAGGCATGATGAATATTGATTCATAAGGAGTTATTGAGTTTAATGAAAATGTAATTATTGGGATTATTTATGAGTTTTCGATTTAATTCCATACTCAATATCCAATTGGGAAATTAGATAATAGAAGGACCGACGTGTATGTCGATTCATAATCAAAATAGGTTTACTCGCTATTTCACCTAGTGCTAGGTGACCATGCTACTTGCTAGATGTTCCCATGGTTTATGTGTTCTTGAAATTAAAGAGTTAATTTCAAGTAAATTAATTTATTGGATGAATTAATTGAATAAATGTTATTTGTTTAAGTTGTAATTTGTTACAAGCCTATTACTAGTGCTAGTTGTGAACCCAAGAGGTCACACACAAAAATCTAGAACGTGTCAATTGAATTGATTCAATAGTTGAATCGATTAATTAATGTTGATTAATTAATGGAGACTTGTTCTAATTTAACATGTTAAATTAGATATTTAATTAAATGTACTTAGTTGAATATAATTGGATTAACAAGTCTAATTCTATATTAAATTAATTAGATTAATTTAAATAGATACAAAATAATTTGATTAATTTGAATCTAGAAAAATCGATTTATATATATATATATAGATATATATAACTATATCCGGATAAAAGTAATCCGGATATAGTCACGATAGAAGAAAAGAATTAAAAGAGATTTACTTATAGTAAATTACGTTATGAGAGATTGATTAGGAATTAATCTCTTATTTAATAAGATGTGAATTATCATAATGGAAACAATTGAAAATCACGTTGCAGGAGATTGATTAGGGAATTAATCCCTTATTAAACTATTGGAAACGTTTTTTTTATTAAGGAATGACTGTTTCCATTCTTTAATAAAGGCACAACTCACGATTGTTTCCATTGTTTTTAAATAAAGGGCAACGTTCTCAATTTTTTCTTTAAGCTTCATGAACGTCTGATTTTCTTTGAACAAAAGAGAGTGTTTGGTTTTGCTAGCGAAAAGCCATTTAGCACTTGATACGTTCTAGAGAGTGTGGACTTGATAGAGGGGAGACATTTGGATCCCTGCGAGTTTGGAGAACGAGCAATTGATTGCTTCTCATCCCTTCATCAATCGGAGTGCGAAAAGGTATGCAATGATTTGATCATTTAATACCTTACATCATGTTAACGTGAAGTCGTCAAAATCGTTAGAATGAAATAATCGTTGTTTCATTTATTCGTTCGAAAATTTTAATTTCCGCTGCGTTTTTCGACCCGATCCTAACAGTGGTTATTCTAAAACCATCCTTAACCTATAAACTACGAACTCGTGAAATCATTTGAATTCGCTTTGTAAGTCTATGAATTCAGAAAATTAAAAATTCGCCCCTCATGGGATTCGAACCCAAGCGTTTCAATCCATCAAGTAAAGTGATGAATTTACCGTAGATCTTCACGAATAAAGAGCTAAAAATGATTCTTATTTTATACTTTAATATTAGTTTGTTTTAATCTCATTTCTATATATATATTTATTTATTTTATTGGATTCCATCAAAGGTTTTGCTTTCAGAGACCTACTAATTAGGCATGAGATTTGTGTGATTAATCCAAACTTTTTGGACCATATAGTTTGTGGCATACACTTCTACAATTAACTACATAATAAACTATGTAATATGTCAACTTATGGAAGGTACAATATGAGTTCAAGTTGAAGACTTGAGAAGCCAATAAAAGAAAAAGTTAAAAGGGCTAGAGTTGGAATCTTCAAAGATTCATTTTCAACTAAATAAAAGATTCATTAACTTTTTCTCTTGCTAAATAAATAAATCCTAAGATTTTAATTGGAACAAGACGAGAACATAACTTCAACTATGAGCTATAGAATGCAAAAACTTTCGCATGTAGAGAGTTTTACAAACGATTGGAATGCAAGTGCAAACCGTCCTATCTATAGCATACATTGCATGGGGAGCCTGCTATAATCAATATCCCCCATAAATAGGAAAATGTTACTTAACTATCACGAAGGCAACCACAGACCGTTACTCGTTTCTTCCCCCTTCTCCCGCAGGTCGGGAATGTTACCTGATCATTTTGGGAGAGCTCCTAGGTAGTGCCCCGACGTTACCTAACACAGTGTCCGCATCTCCCGTCCGGACTTCAACAAAGGCCGTTACAAAGACCAAATGTCCCCACGTGCACGAACGGGCCCAACGAGCTGGGCCACCTTCTATTGGGCCTTAAGAAATCGGTGGTCCAAAAGAGGGCTTATGTCTTGGATGCCCCAATGCCTGAAAAACCTGCTGATGACGCTGCAAATGATGTGCTTACGAAGTACCAAAGTCAAGTTGATGACGATTTACAGGTTCGTTGCTATATGCTAGCATCGATGTCAAATGAACTTCAAAGACAAAATGAAGGTGTGGCTTCGGCTTATGAGATCCTTATCCGTTTACAAAGGTTGTACGGAGAAAGTATTAGACAACAAAGATATACGATATCTAAGGAGCTTTTCCAAAGGTCGATGATCGAGGGCTCTTCACCAAACTCATGGGTCAAGATGATAGCTCTTATGGAAAGGTTGGGATCTCTAGAGTCGAGATTGAAGTCGAATTGCAACCGACCTCATGTTGCAATCTTTGCCACCATCATTTGACACTTTTGTCGTCAACTTCACTATGCATAGCATGACAACTAGTCTTCCGAACTTGTCAATATGCTAGTGACGGCCGAGTCCACTATGAAAAGACAAGCTGTTTTTCTTGTTGGTTCCTCCTCCGCCGAAAGCTCCAAAGGCTAAGACTAACAAGTGGAAGGGAAAGAAAGATGAAGGGTTCATCTAAACCCAAAAGTTGAAGGCACGGGGTGGAGTAGGGAAGAAAAGAAGAATGCTCAATCCAATTACATTTGCCATTTTGCAACAAACCGACATTGGAAGAGGAATTGCAGGCATATCTTGCAGTCGGAAGGTTCGTATTTACTATGTTGAAGTTAACTTATCTCGTTAACGATGCTTCGTGGGTATTGGATACCGGTTGTTCCTCACATCTTTGTAATGAATTACGGTGATGGTGGGAACTAAGAAGTTGAGCAAAGGAGAGACAGTTCTACGTGATGGGCAATGGAGCAAGAGTTCTTTGCTTTAGAATGTAGGAACTGTTACCTAGCTCTTGATAGTGGTTTTAAACTTGTTTTGAACAATTGTTTTACGCACTAGTTTGATTAAGAACATCATCTCTATTCCGTTTTGGATAGAGAAAATTATGAATTTTCAATAAAGGGTGGAATATGTTCCATCTTGAAAGATGCTTCTTTAATTTATTCTAGTGTATTGGTTAATGGTCTTTATACTATTATACCACAAAACTTTATTTTGCATATTCAACAAAGTAAAGAAAATTAGATAATCATAGTTCCATAGAGCTTTGCACCCGCACTCAGGTCATATTTCGAGAAAAGAATGAATCAATTGTCTCAATTGCTTGGTCTTTCGAACGAGCAAAAGTTGGCAACTTGTGAATCTTGTCTCAAGGAAAGACGACCAAATCACCATTTGTTGGACAAGTGGAGCGAGCTCAACATTTATTAGATTTGATCCATACAGATGTTTGTGGACCACTAAGTGTTAGTGCTCAGGAACTATCACTATTTTGTAACCTTTATCGACGATTACTCTAGGTATGGTTATGTGTACTTGATAAGACACAAATCAAGTATTTGAAAAGTTCAAAGAATTCGAGACAAGAAGTGGAAAACAAACCTGCTCAAGTATTAAATTTCTTCGATCCGATCGAGGAGGTGAATACTTAAGTGGTGTGTTTCTTGATTATCTAAAGAGAATGAGATTCTATCACAAAGGACGCCTCGGCACTCCTCAACTCAATGGAGTTTCAGAGCGCAGAATCGTACCTTGTTAGACATGGTGCGATCTATGATGGGCTTCACTTCATTACCTCTTTCGTTTGGGGATATGCTTTAGAAACCGCAACACATTTGTTAAATAGAGTGTCATCTAAAGTCTGCACCTAAAACACCATATGAATTATGGTTTGGCAAAACACCTTCTTACAAATATCTAAGGATATGGGGTGTATCGCTTATGTGAAGCGGTTAATGGGAGATAAGTTGGATATGAGATCCATCTTATGTAATTTGTGGGATATCCAAAGAGTCTATGGATATTATTTCTATGATCCCTCGTAACAAAAGGTGTTTGTTTTGAGGAATGCTACTTTTCTTGAGGAAGAGTTTCGCTCAATGTAAGTAACAAGATTGTAGAACTTGAAGAAACTCAAGAACCACAAAGTGTCCCAGTTGTGGCTGAAAATACTCAATCAACAAAAGGTGAAACTTCTTATGCACAAACCCGTCAAAAGTCCACCAGAGTTTCTAAGCCGCCTGATAGGTTGAACTTATTGATGGAAAACAATAAGGAAAAACCTCCTATGGATAATGATCCAAGAACTTATTCTGAGATAATTTATGACATTGACCGAGATAAGTGGCTAGAAGCTATGCAATCCGAAATGGATTCTATGTACTTTAACAAAGTATGGATCTACCAATTGGAATTGTTCCTATTGGATGCAAGTGGATTTTCAAGCGAAAACTTGGAGTAGATGGAAATGTGGCTACATATAAAGCACGCCCGGTCATGCGAAGGTTATACTCAAAAGGAAGGAATTGACTATGAGGAAACTTTCTCACCATTATGCTTAAGTCCATTCGAACTCGCTTGCCATAGCTGCATATTATGACTATGAGATATGGCAAATGGATGTAAGATCGCATTCCTTAATGGAAACATTAAGGAGGATATTTATATGGTGCACCAAGGCTTTGTATCAAGGGAATGAACAAAAGGTTTGTAAACCCAAAGATCAATATATGGACTTAAACAAGCTTCAGGAGTTGGAACATCCGATTCGATGAAACAATCAAAGCGTTTGGTTTTCAAAAGAATCCGGAAGAGCCATGTGTATAAGAAAGTTAGTGGGGCCGCATAGTGTTTGTTGTGCTTTATGTTGATGACATCCTAATCATTGGGAATGATGTTGGAATGATGCAATCAACAAGAGTTTGGTTGTCAAAACAATTCTCCATGAAGGACTTGGGAGATGCATCCTTCATCCTTGGAATTAAAATCTATAGAGATAGATCAAGAAGGATGATTGGATTATCTCACCATGTACATCGACAAAGTGTTAAAAGGTTTAGCATGGAAGAATCAAGCGTGGGTTCTTGCTAATGAGTCATGGTATTTCTCTCTAAATCTATGTCTCCTCAAACACCGAAGGGAGAGAAAATGACTGAGTACCTTATGCTTCCGCGATAGGAAGTATAATGTACGCCATGTTATATACACGACTGATGTCGCACATGCTCGAGTGTCACGAGTAGATATCGTCTAATCCAGCGAAGAGCATTGGAAGGTCGTGAAATCAATTCTTAAGTACTTGAGAAGAACTAAGGATTTATTTTTGATCTACGGAATGGAGAACTAAAACTAGAGGGTTTCACCGACTCTAGTTTTCGATGTGATAAAGATGACTCCAAATCTATGTCGATTTATATTCACTTTGAATGGTGGAGCAATTTGTTGGAAAAGTTCCAAGCAAGAAACAATTGTTGATTCAACCACCAAGTGAATATATTCTTTGTATCTCGATCGCAAAAGAAGTCGTTTGGATAAGGAATTTCATTCAAGAGTTGGGCGTAATTCCATCACCGTTGATCCAATACCTATATCTTGTGATAACAATGGAGCTATTGCAAGCTAAAGAACCAAGATCTCATCAAAGATCCAAACACATTATGAGAAGATATCACTGATTCGAGAAATCATTGGTAGAGGCGAAGTCGTGGTGGAGCGAGTTGCTTCACAGAAAATGTAGAGATCCGCTAACTAAACCCTTGTCACAAAAGGTATTCGAGGACATCTTGATAAGATGGGTCTAAGATACACGGTGATTGGTGCTAGAGGAGTGGGAGATTGAAAGAGTTACACCGGCGCACCAATTAGATTGGTCGTTTTACTCTTTTATTTAAATTGTAAATTTAATCTTATTGGAAATTATATTAATAAAGGTATTTATTTATCTAAAGTATTTGTTATTTAATAAATTATGTACTTTAGATAAAGTCCTTAGACCATGAAAAGTTATAAGATATGATCACACATATGATGGTGATTATGAAATATATCTTTGAAGCTTTGGTCATAAATTAGTTCCGAGTGAAATAACTATTCAAGATAGGACATTGAATTGTTGATGTAACTCGCACATATGATACATGCTCATAAGATGAGAATATTGTGTTTCATCAATATTAACGTAGTTGACGTAAGTGTATATATGTGGGTGCTTGTTGAGAACCAGTACACCGAATCGCCCGCTAGAATTTCTTATATGGAATTTATCAAATAAGAATTACTAAATTATGATAGTACATGATTAGTCCTTCGACTTGAGACACCATAGTAATCTTGTATGAGTTCTATTTCATTTTGATAGATTCTCGATTGCAAGACAATCATCAAAGAGTTTATATTGGATGTAATATGAATGAATATGGAGATTGATGTGTGGTCAACAAAGAATCTATTACTTGTTTGAGACAAGAGAATTTCTCTGCTTTCATTATTCATAACTCAAGACCTTGGCGAGCATGATGAATATTGATTCATAAGGAGTTATTGAGTTTAATGAAAATGTAATTATTGGGATTATTTATGAGTTTTCGATTTAATTCCATACTCAATATCCAATTGGGAAATTAGATAATAGAAGGACCGTACGTGTATGCTGATTCATAATCAAAATAGGTTTACTCGCTATTTCACCTAGTGCTAGGTGACCATGCTACTTGCTAGATGTTCCCATGGTTTATAGGTTCTTGAAATTAAAGAGTTAATTTCAAGTAAATTAATTTATTGGATGAATTAATTGAATAAATGTTATTTGTTTAAGTTGTAATTTGTTACAAGCCTATTACTAGTGCTAGTTGTGAACCTAAGAGGGTCACACACAAAAATCTAGAATGTGTCAATTGAATTGATTCAATAGTTGAATCTGATTAATTAATGTTGATTAATTAATAGAGACTTGTTCTAATTTAACATGTTAAATTAGATATTTAATTAAATGTACTTAGTTGAATATAATTGGATTAACAAGTCTAATTCTATATTAAATTAATTAGATTAATTTAAATAGATACAAAATTAATTTGATTAATTTTGAATCTAGAAAAATCAGATTTATATATATATATATAGATATATATAACTATATCCGGATAAAAGTAATCCGGATATAGTCACGATAGAAGAAAAGAATTAAAAGAGAGATTTACTTATAGTAAATTACGTTGCAGGAGATTGATTAGGGAATTAATCTCTTATTTAATAAGATGTGAATTATCATAATGGAAACAATTGAAAATCACGTTGCAGGAGATTGATTAGGGAATTAATCCCTTATTAAACTATTGGAAACGTTTTTTTTATTAAGGAATGACTGTTTCCATTCTTTAATAAAGGCACAACTCACGATTGTTTCCATTGTTTTTAAATAAAGGCAACGTTCTCAATTTTTCTTTAAGCTTCATGAACGCGTCGATTTTCTTTGAACAAAAAGAGTGTTTGGTTTTGCTAGCAAAAGCCATTTAGCACTTGATACGCTCTAGAGTGTGGACCGATAGAGGAGACATTTGGATCCTCGCGAGTTTGGAGAACGAGCAATTGATTGCTTCTCATCCTTCATCAATCGGTGCGAAAAGGTATGCAATGATTTGATCATTTAATACCTTACATCATGTTAACGTGAAGTCGTCAAAATCGTTAGAATGAAATAATCGTTGTTTCATTTATTCGTTCGAAAATTTTAATTTCCGCTGCGTTTTTCGACCCGATCCTAACAGTGGTTATTCTAAAACCATCCTTAACCTATAAACTACGAACTCGTGAAATCATTTGAATTCGCTTTATAAGTCTATGAATTCAGAAAATTAAAAATTCGCCCCTCATGGGATTCGAACCCAAGCGTTTCAATCCATCAAGTAAAGTGATGAATTTACCGTAGATCTTCACGAATAAAGAGCTAAAAATGATTCTTATTTTATACTTTAATATTAGTTTGTTTTTAATCTCATTTCTATATATATATTTATTTATTTTTATTGGATTCCATCAAAGGTTTTGCTTTCGTAGACCTACTAATTAGGCATGAGATTTGTGTGATTAATCCAAACTTGTTTGGACCATATAGTTTGTGGCATACACTTCTACAATTAACTACATAATAAACTATGTAATATGTCAACTTATGGAAGGTACAATATGAGTTCAAGTTGAAGACTTGAGAAGCCAATAAAAAGAAAAAGTTAAAAAGGGCTAGAGTTGGAATCTTCAAAGATTCATTTTCAACTAAATAAAAGATTCATTAACTTTTTCTCTTGCTAAATAAATAAATCCTAAGATTTTAATTGGAACAAGACGAGAACATAACTTCAACTATGAGCTATAGAATGCAAAAAGCTTTCGCATGTAGAGAGTTTTACAAACAGTGGAATGCAAGTGCAAACTGTCCTATCTATAGCACATACATTGCATGGGAGCCTGCTATAATCAATATCCCCATAAATAGGAAAATGTTACTTAACTATCACGAAGGCAACCACAGCACCGTTACTCGCTTCTTCCCCTTCTCCGCAGGTCGGAATGTTACCCGATCATTTTGGGAGAGCTCCTAGGTAGTGCCCCGACGTTACCTAACACAGTGTCCGCATCTCCCGTCCGGACTTCAACAAAGGCCGTTACAAAGACCAAATGTCCCCACGTGCACGAACGGGCCCAACGAGCTGGGCCACCTTCTATTGGGCCTTAAGAAATCGGTGGTCCAAAAGATATACGTTGAACCCGAACCAAGCCCATAGATCAATTGCCAAGTCCATAGCCATGACTGCGGACCACGAACATCGGGGCCAGACACCGGCGCCGATGCGCTCGCGGCTTTTGGCTAGGCTGAGGCCGAGGTAGGCAACGTTCTTTTAGGCTTCACAGTACATTACTTGTGCATATAGTTATTACAAGTATTAATATTATACTTATATATTTGATCAATTGATGTTAATTAATCAATGTGAGACACACATTAAATGATCTATGCTTATTCGATGTATCCTAAAAATGATCAACTTTGAACTATTATTTTTCAGTCACCGAAAATCCAACTTGAAAAAGTGAATAAACCACGATTATCTAATCAAAACACAGATAGTTCATATCCCTTTTGATTTTACAAAATTAAATGTCAGTCACTAGAGAAATTGGTCAAAGTGAGTGGCAACTCGCCTTAATTAATGCTAATTAATATGATTCCCAACAAATACAATTGTTCTTCTGGTAATCGAAAGAGTACACGTGCTTTGTACGTGCAAAACACATGCCTATTTCTAAATTTTTGGTCAAAGTTGATGTACGAGAAAAATATAAACTGATATTCATCTTGTTATTCATTTTATGAAAAAATCATTTTATTCAATTAATTATATCCAACGTTATTCCTTATTATCAATCACCCACGATTTTTTTTTATTGGGTCATCATGATAGCTTTACTCCTCGCCATCCACACCATTTGATTGATAAGATGAATTATTAGTTATATTGGTGAGCTTATAATATTTAATGAACTTTTTGCTCATCAAATTCATTTTATATTTAATAATTACGTACATGATCTTGTCAAATATTCTATTCAACCTATAAATTTCGAATTGGATTATTCATCGATACGGTCGCCTTGTTTTATGGGCTACTTTGTGCAATTACTATTTGGAAACAATATAATATATCAAATTAGTGTCCTTAAGTCTTTGGTAAGCGATTAAAAGTGCTTTAATTCTTCTTCTTTTTTGTGGTTGTGGATAAAGTTGGAGATTAATTAATAATATTATCTCAAGCCCATAATAGATGTCTACGCTTTATTGGGCATGAACAGTTTATTAAATTATTTATTTGTGACTTCATTGCATACAGAATCTTGAATGAGTAGCTGTGATCTCATGTAACCCTTACTGAAAGTTCTCAAAGAGTTGGCAAAATAAGCCCGATCCGAAAAGCCTGTTCGGAGTATTCGGTGTTTGATTTTAAAAGTTAAAGGTCCGAAAACCTCCCCCATAAAAAACCTCGGGCATACCGGGTTTGGGGCCAAAAAAGCTTGAAGTTTCGGACTAAAAATGTCAGCCCGATATTCTATTAAATATATATATTTATAATATTATTAATTATTTATTATATAATAATATTAATTATATTTTATATAATTATTTATTTTTTACAATTAAAAATATTAATTTTATATATTAAAAAAATTACAAAAATTATATAAAAAAAAACTCGTTCGCCCAAGACTAATTTGGGCTTCATATTTTAGGCCCAAAAATTTTCGAGGGCCCGACCCAGCCCGAAAAATATAAAAGTCCGACGGGTCCGAGCCGGCCCGTCACTTTTGCCAGCTACAGTTCTCATAACTGTGTGTATCAAATATAAATGATGCATTTCAATTATAATTTAGGTTTATATAAATATATGAGTCAAATATTGTAATACTGTTTGATCGGTTTGGATTTCGTTACACGTACATCTGAATGATTATATTTAAAAAATTGAACCTTTATTTTCAAAGAAAGAAAGAAACAGTCACCAATCACCATGCATACTGAAACCGTAATATAACATAACAAGACCAATTATTTAAAGGCAAAAATTGCTTTGATGATCATCATGTTACGTGGAATGGGGATAACATGTATTTTATATTCTGTTAAGGCAAATTATAATTACAAATTTAGAGATAATTGGACAATGCTAAATTAATGACACTTGAGATTATTTATCCTATTTTTCAGCATCTTACTCGTGTCTTGTTATCAATTTCTTTTTCTTCAATTTTGATTTCTAGTGTTTTAGTTTAACTTTACAATTATCAATTAAGATTCACCAATTCAATTAATGTTTATGATTATATTTTTACATTTGATTTGAAATATATACTTAGATTAATAATTGAATAATTTATTATTAGAGTAATAAATTTAAGCTCCAAATTTTAGTAATAAATGTCAGTTACGATCTATTAATACTTTTTTATTTGTACAAATAGTATTATTAAAATAATAAAATCAGAAGTGGTACTTAAAATTGTGGGAGAAATAATGTGAACCGACTAAGTGTAGTTTCTTGACGGTCCATCTTTTCCTTAAATTAAATATATTGCATTTGTAATTAAACATATTATCGTGGTTGTTATTGCTGTAATATTTGGGTGAGGATATTCCATAGTTTTTTTTACATGCCATTTCAGATATATATTTTATTTATTTTGTCTTGTCAAATTGCATTATTAAATGAAAGATCATGTCACCAATAGGTGTGCAATAATAATTGATGATTCAGTGTGACTAAACATTTATTTTTCATTATTTTATGTCATTATACTATTCAAGTAATTCTCGGCCAAACGGCCATATCATAAGAGGAAATTAGAATTAGAATACTTTATTAATTAAATAATTAAGATGATTGCATATATATTTGAAAATATTGACATCTATTGATTATCTTTTAAGATTTGAGTACAATAATCTTTTTTAAATATCATTGTTTATATATATATAGAGAGAGAGAATGATTATTGTGTGGACACTCTTTATAGTATAAACATGAAGATAAATATAAATCATTGATAAATCAATTTGAACGCCTTGATTCAATTGACAAATTATGACTTATATGCATAAATGCACAATTATATGCATTGTGCATATGACTAATTTATATGCATATTTAAAGATAACCATTAGATTTTCAAATCTAATGAACATGATTTATTCTCATTTATGTATATTAATGATTGTATGTATATGCATCAATTCATATATATATATATATATATATATATATATATATATATAGGGATGGATCACGTGAGAATGTAAATATTGGTGAAAAATGAGAACGCAAGATTTAACGATAAAGTTGTTGCACTAAATGTATAAATTTGTTGCATCAAATTTAACATATAAAGTGTAGACTTAATATAAAGTTGTTGCACGTAATTTGGTACAACAAATTTATACATTTAGTGCAACAACTTTATACGTTAAATGTTGATTCTCATTTTCACCAATATTGATTCTCACGCGAACCATCCCTCATGAGAGGTTAACGTGAGAACCATTTTTATTGTGAGAACGTGAGAACTAAAACCGATGAATTCATAGTGAAAGTTGATGAATCCGTTGGAAAATTATCAATCCAAAAATAGAATTTTCGCTACCATGGGATTCGAACCCGGTGAAAAATTCAATTTTGAATTCATTAACTTTCTCAACGGATTCATCAACTTTCATAACTAATTCATTTGGTTCTTGGTTTTTAGGATAAGAATTGTTCTTATTCAACCAAACTCTCTCTCTCTCTCTATATATATATATATATATATATAGTCACAATCGCCAAGCGTAGACACACACAAATTTTGATAGTAGATCTGATTTGATAACTTTTATAATCTTGAAATATCATTTGACCAATTAATTAAGTCGTCCATAATTAGCTAATTTAAATGTCGATTCTACATTGGTAAATCCAATTATTAGTAGGTGAGACGTGGAAAATAGTCTAAGCAATACTAAGTTGTATCTTTCAATGGTTGTTGATAACTAGTAATTGTCATCCATAAATTGCCATATCTTATCCTGTCGGAATTTTTTTTAAATAGATTTCGTATGCTGGTTTCTTTATCCACTAATTGATTTCTCTCTTATTTTATCGACATATTGCATAATTCATAATATATTTATATTATTATTCTATTTTTAATGTTGGACATTTGGATTCTAAAAATGTTATCATGATATTAGTCTCTGTCTTTGTCCAAAAGTTAGGCATGTGGATCAACTTGCACAATATATATCAATAAGAACAAATTTATAATTCAGCAAAAAAGTAATATAATAAGAAATTTAATTAATCTTGATTATTCCACTTAGTTATCTCTTTTTACTACATATTATCTATATATGCTATACATGTAGTCGATCTTTAAAAAAAGGTTAATTGTTTGTAAATATACAAATTATAGTCAATTTTTGTTTTTAACTAAACAAAAAATCTTGATAAAAAAAACATGAATCTTATATACTCGATATGTTTTGGAATTTGACCCGAGTCCAAAGTTCATTGGCCAATAACTTGATTGTCCAACATCTGATGAGCAATTCTAATATAATGTTGTAAAGCTCTCGACAATAGTTTTTTATTAGTATCTATATTGTTAGATTTCGATGGCTGGAAGTGGTCAAAAATGACATGAAGTTACTTTCATGAAAATTTATATCTATTTTTTTTCTTCAGATTTTGAATCCTTATATATACAATTAGAAAGCTATAGTCGAGAGCTTTCATGGTATCTTCGGATTGTCCATCGAATTCCAAACAATCGAGTTATTGACCAACGAACTTTGGACTCTGACCAAATTCTAAAAAATTATGAAGTTCGTGTATGTTTTGACAAGGTTTTTTTGTATGGTTTAAAACCATAATTTATGTATTCACTAGCAATTAATTCTGAACAAAATGATCGAATATTCATAGTTTTTCAGCCACGAAATCACACAGTTTGTTTGTCATTTAGCTTTCAGAGAACATATCATCTAAAATACTACATCCGTCCCATTATTGTTGGCTCATTTTCATTTTTGGGCTGTCCCGCTATTATTGACCCGTTCCAAAAAAAGAAATAATTTTACATTAAAAATTACCTCGAATTTCGTATCACACACTACTTTATATATAAAACACAACTCTTCTTAATTTATATGCAAAAAGAAATGTGCCCATAATACCGGGACGAAGGGAGTATTAACTTATACCATGTAAAAAAAATGACTCAATTGTTAGCTGTTTCCAGTTCAATATGTGTGCATCTTAATCCAAAGAATTTTTAACGAAAATGTGATTGTGATTTATTAGACAATGACTCTTAGAGTACATGACGTGACAATATTACTCTTTCAAAGTCTTGAAAGAACAATTAATTTGATCAATACAAATTATAACTGCAGCTAATTTAAAAGGAAATAAAAAAGAGAGAGAAAATCAATTTGTGTATATATTTTTTTTATTAATATTACTCAACAACCCATGAAATTTTATCAATTTTGACACCCCTCTCCTCTGCAAATTCATGTGATGAAATATATAAAGTTAATCGTCGGAAATAACACGATTGTCTATCTAAATTTATAACTTTTACATAACATAAAATGTTACAACATCCCCAGTTTACGTGAATTAATGTTATTAGAGAAATCTACAATCACTCATTAATTATCGGTTAACTTAAAATTGTGTTTAGGTCAAATATTTTCTTAAAAATAACATTTGTAGGTCATCTAGTATCATTTGAATTTTACTCAATATAAAATCTAAATATTATAAAATTCCATTTGTCACAAGTAGATTAGCAAAAAGCTTATGACGGTGAGTAGCCGTATACATACAGCCCACAAATTCTAAAAACACTTAACAGAATTATCATAATTTATTTTTAGATAGTAAAGCAACTGTAAAATATCTCAATATCATCCTATTGAGATGGTTTTCTATCTTGAACGTCGCATGTATTTAACAATGATATTTTTATTCAGTACGAATGATACTTTTCTTTAATATAAATGATACTTTCGAATTACAATATATAAAACAAATGATATTTTTATTATAAATAAATGATATTGTTGTTCGCATGCATCTGAGACAGACGGATATACAAAAAAATTTGTGTATTATATTAACAGATTTCTAAATTTGGGCGGCGCTAAATGAGAATTCAAAAGAGTTGAGGGGTGCGATAGGTAAGTTGGAACTGCTGACTCGATACAAGTTCGGAGTCTAATCATCTACAGTTTGTACTTCATATTATTTTTTGTCGTGTTTTTAATTTTATATTTTGTTTCATTAATATTTATCATATGATATAAAATGAATTTATGGTATTATGAATAAGACTATAGATAGGATAGGGAAAAAATGTAAAATATTGAAGAGCTTGACTAATTAATCCTGCCAGACATTTTTAATTAACTTTTTTAATGAGGAGAATTAATATATATTAATACGTTATATGACATTTTGGATATGCAAAAAATAAAAATAAAAAAACTGCGTAAGGGATTTCGGGCTATTCATATAAATTTTTTATAGAGAAATAATGAATTAAATAATGACCACATTTAGACGGAATACCTAAAAACTGTCCTAATATATTCAAAGTGATTATTTTAACTTATATTATACCTCCTCCGTCCCCCATATTCCTTCCTAGGAATATGGGCATATTCATTCCTAGGAATATGTGATGTGGGTTTTAATAAAAATTGTTGAGTGGATTGTGAATGGAATATAGGTCCCATATTAATGTAATATTAAATTAGTTAGTGGTGGGCTAGTGATAAAATGTGTAAATAAATAGGTTGTTAAGGGTAGAAAAGAGAAATAGTGGTGGGCCATAGATGGTAAAAGGTGTAAATAAAGAATATTATTGAGGGAAAAATTAGAAAGATAGTTTCTATAAATAGATAGGAAGGAAATTGAGGGACGTCCCAAAAAGAAAAACTAGAAAGTAATATGGGGGACGGAAGGAATATTTATAATAAAAATGTTCGATCATATTTTCCTACGTCAAAATATTTACGTTTCTTCCATCCTTGTAATAGGGTTATCCAGCTTTTGGCATGACAAATAGATATTTTGATATTGAAAATGTGGTTGGAATATTTTTGTTATACTATAGAATGAGATTGACTCCTATAAGGACGACCGAAGATATGCATATTGTCACTTTTATTCAATATAAATGATATTTTTCTTTAGAGTAATCGATATTTTATAGTCAAACGATTTTAAAAATGATATTTTTAGGGCTGCTTATTGGAACCAAAACCGATGAACTTCACGTAAACAACCACCATAATCACACTATCTCGATCTCTCAATCTTCTCTCAAAATCTTCTATTTTTTTCTTAAATTTAAGTTAGAACTTGTCGTATCAGCCATCATCATCTGTCGTCACTGTTCACTACCCGAGCTGCGACAGTATCTCGTCGAAGAAGTTGTTTCTTGATTTTTGTATGCATAGATGAAAAAGAAGAATAAAAGAAGGGGCTTTCATCTTCCATCTTTACCCCTCTGTGTTAAAATTTTAAAAAATAATAGAAAAAGAGGTTGTCACTTATCCATTTCTAGTTTGTTTATATAGGCCCAATATGTAATCTAAATTTGATATTACATACTTTTAATTAAATGATATGATACTATATATATATATATATATATATATATATATCAATAATGAAAAGCATTTTAAGATTCAATCCTGCCACGATTGACTCAATTGTTCAATCTTGTCGTTACACTTGTATGTGTGTATATATGTATATATTTTTGTATATATACACACGTATGTATGTGTGTATATATATCTCCATATATCTCAAAGCTACTGCTTTTAACTACTCCGAACAGGGAATGTTTTGCCGTTTTATCTGTTCACAGATAGAGACTCTCATGTGCTTGTGAGTGTGTAATTTGGCTGAGGGAGCAAAGTGAATTTTAATAGTTTATTCTATGGTGGATTCTTGAAGATACGGAGCAGTAATAATTATTTGTTTACTTCTCACGCATTTATAGAAGAAAATTTTGAGACCTTTTTTTAGCCCAGGATTCCGTTAGGAAAAGCCAGAATTTTTTTATTTTGCAGCTCTTGCAATTCTCTGCAAAGGTAATAAATCTCTGTCTCCGTCTCTGTCTCTCTCGCTATCTCTCTCCCAAACACTATCTATGTTGGAGTGCATGGTAAGTTCTTGAATTGAGTGAGGTAAGTTCAAGAAATGCTTCAGTTTCTTGTTTGGTATCTTGAAGGCTTGAAGCAGGACAGATTCTTGAACATTATTTGATTATTATCAATAATGTGTTTTCTGTTAGAATTAGAATCCCAATTCCCAAATGCTAAGAAATTTGATTACATTATTATGTGCACCAGCATTAAAGTATGGGGTTTCAGAAATTAAATTATTACTCCTTGCTCAATATTTTAATGCCTTGTTGGTGAATAATTAAACATGGTATATATTCACATGCATTCATTATGTGGATGGGAATCCAGTTGATCTGCTTTTTTTGTTTGCTTCTGATCTACTATCAGTAGAATAACTCTCTGAAACCATCCTCAACTTTGTGTGAATGATTGTGTTTTGAATTTGGACTTTGAAGTTGTTGGAGGGAGAGGAGTAGAGAATGAAGAACTCGATGTCGGAGCAGAGCTTCTACATAGATAGTGAGGAAGAGGAGGAGGTTTCTGGAAAAGTTGATGATGAAGAAGAAGCTGGAAATGGTTCTGATTCGTTGAATTATTCCAGTGATAATGATATCGATAATGATATTGATAATGGGAGTGGGGAGCAAAGCAAGCCCAACTCCCTCAACCCCTCTTGGCCTCAAAGTTACAGGTTGCTTTCCATCTTTCTGTTTTTGTGTGTGTGTTGTGTGTACACATGAGAGAGAGAGAGAGAGATTTCATGTTGATGCTGGATTTTGTTGTTATAATTCTCTGTTGGTGCTGAATTACTCTTGTTGGATTTTGACCATTTCTAGAATTATTCAGCATGTTACTTTTTCAAGCACAGAGTAGGTATTCATGGTGTGAATGAAGGTAAAGTCTTGAATTTGAATTCAATTCTTCTCGAGTTGAAAATGGAAAAAGAGGGTCATGTTATGCGGTTGTTTTTCTAGCCAGTTCGAGTAGTTTCATGATTAAGAACTTCGATGATGACGTTAATCCTTTCTAGGAAGCACATCGAATGACAGTTAAAAACTGTATGCAGTAATTTGTGAATTCAACATGAGAAGTTTGAATCACTTCTTCAAGAAAATTGTCACTACTGTCATCCTTGGTGACAGATTTGTTTCTAGTTTAAGATTTGTGAGGTTTTTTTGAACCACTTCTCGTTAAGAAAATCTGTCCTATGTTCCTCATATATGCCTGAACCAATTTGAATGTTAAGACAGGCTATGTTTATGGTGTTCAATAGTGGTAATCTAAAAGGGATTTTTGATTGGCTTACTTACCTAGCTAATATGAAGTTATGGATACCGGTAAAGCACAGAAGTACGATGATACTTTGTAAGCTGCACGAATATGCTTTACATCTATAATAAGTTGAACAAATGCTAAATCTGCTGCAAAACTTGTCACAGGCAATCCATTGATCTATACAGTAGTGTCCCATCTCCAAGCCTCAACTTTCTTGGGACGCCTACATTATCACGTTTAAGCAGCTCGTTTCTTTCATCATCCCTTACAAGGAGACACACTCCCGAGATATTACCTACTCTGAGTAAGCCTCTTATACCAGAGGCTGAGAAACCTAAAGAGAGACGCAGCTCACATTCACTGCTCCCGCCTATTCCATCAAGGAAGCCTAGTTTGAAGAAAATAACTCCTGATGGTAAACCAGCCGTCTCACACGAGCTCCCGGTTTCTCGTCATAGCTCATTCGGCCAAGCAGTCCTAAACGGTAGGCACTTGCTATCCAATTGATGATGTACATTATGGACTATTATGATGGTATATTCATTTGACTCTTCATATTTAATGAACTTTTTGACTCGATTATAATCGTCATTATCAAGATTTCATATGTACTCTGCTGTTATATTGCAGGCATGAATGTGCTATGTGGAGTTGGAATCCTTTCGACTCCTTATGCTGTCAGAGAAGGAGGCTGGCTCGGGCTTTCTGTACTATTGATATTTGCTGTACTTTCTTACTACACGGGAATCCTCCTACGGGTCTGTTTGGACAGTAAACCGGGGCTTGAGACGTATCCCGACATTGGCCAGGCTGCATTTGGTACCATAGGTCGTGTTGCCATATCTGTAAGTGTTGCTATATTCGAACTCTCTTACTTCAATAGAACTTCTAAAAGAGGAAATGGTGACTGTTCGTTGCAGACATTGATTCTCCTTTCTGCTTCATTTTGCAGATTGTTTTGTATGTGGAGTTATACGTAAGTACATCTTGAAACTCCAAGAACGTTCTTTTGTTTATCACAAAGTCTAGCTTGATTCACGTATTTGTGCAACTTCTTTACGATCAATTCTACGAGCACCATAGTTTTTCACACATGATTGAATCCTCTATTATTTGCAGGCGTGCTGCGTTGAATACATTATTTTGGAGAGTGATAACTTGTCCTCTTTATTTCCGAATGCACATATAAACTTTGGAATCCTCCAATTAGACTCTCACCATCTTTTCGCTGTGATGGCTACCTTGGCCGTCCTTCCAACTGTTTGGTTACGAGATATGAGCATTCTCAGTTACATCTCCGGTGAGCAGCGTTTTGTCCCATCAATGAACTTTATCTTAACTATTGGAGTTTTTTCCATCATCCTTTGTGTTCTGACCATCTTTTGCTTTGTTTGTTCGACATGATCAGCTGGCGGAGTTATTGCATCAATCTTAGTAGTTGCTTGCTTGTTTTGGGTTGGCTTAGTGGATGATGTCGGATTTCAGACAAAAGGGACAGTTCTGAACCTTTCTTCTCTACCCGTCGCTATTGGTCTCTACGGGTATTGTTACTCAGGACACGCTGTCTTTCCCAATATTTATACATCAATGGACAAACCGAGCCAGTACCCTACTGTTCTCCTCACGAGGTACACAGAATTTTGATTTTTACTTATACTATCGAACTTTTTGAGACGGTCTCATCAATGAATCGATTCTACTACAACATGGTAGTTGGTATTGGTATCATAGCAACATCCTTCAACTTGATGAGGCCTTTCTTGAATCTTCTTCTGTTGGTCTGTCTAAATGCTAGATATGGACTAGGACATTCATGTCCGTTTTTCTACGATTCTGTAGCTATTTTTCTGTAATCGTGACTAAATGATGGCTGCAGCTTTGCGATCTGCACGGTGATGTATGGTGCGGTTGCTGTTCTGGGATACATGATGTTTGGAGAATCGACACAATCACAGTTCACTCTCAACATGCCTCAGGACTTACTCGCGTCTAAAATTGCTGTGTGGACTACGGTGTGCAGAATTTATTTCTTGTTATTTCATATATTATATGAAAGAATTTCCATCTCAAATTTTGTTTCATTTGATTCGTGAGATTCGTGCTTCTTGTTATTCCAGTTACTGTCGTTGATGATAGCTTTTGCTGCAAAAACTCTACTTGCATTGATTGCCTATTAATTTAAGCTCTCTCTTGCAAATTATTGGATAAAATATTTAGTAGTAGTCTTACTTATGGTCTATTTACTTGTGTTTTTATATGTTCTTCTGCAGGTTGTCAATCCATTCACAAAATATCCTTTTCACAATTCATTGGAGTTCACAGTGCAATCCTATCATGTAGCTTTAGAAATTTAGATTATATTTCGATTTAGGACCAGAATGATAACTTATCCATCGACCAGAGACCTAAAAGGAAAAAAAAGAAACCATCCATTTAGGGCTTGAATGATTGAACAATGTCTTCCTTAACTATGAGCACGTATGCATTAACCATGTCTCCTGTGGCGATGAGTCTGGAAGAGTTGATCCCGTCTAGCCACTCCAAGTCATATATGTATTCGATGCTCATAAGAACGGCATTGGTGGTATCTACATTGATCGTAGGCCTCAGCATCCCCTTCTTCGGTAAGTTTTCCCTCACACACTGTATGCTACATTCTCTTCAGCTAGTTCTTTGTTCAATTTTAGTCCGTTCGTGTCCCTCGTCTTTGTTGCATGTTCATCTCAATTTTCATATGAGGGAGTCTTGTGTAAGACCGTCTGATCAGACGGGTGTCAAGACTCAGATCTCAATACTACTAAACACCATCAAAAGGACAAATATGCCTTTCATATATACCCTAATTCTACGTGTTTTCTGCCACACAGGTCTTGTTATGGCGTTGATTGGTTCTCTACTCACCATGCTTGTAGTAAGTACTCTTTCTACCTCTTGTAATGCCATTTTCGCCTTCTACAACGTTTACCCCTCGTGTGTTTTACTATTTTACAATGCTATTTCACTTGCACAGACGTTGATTCTTCCGTGCGCGTGCTACTTGAGCATCTTGAGGGGGAAGGTCTCCGTATTTCAGGCAAGGCGAAAGGCCGACTTCTCACACGAACATTGCTTCTCTAATCTACGTTTTGTAGATCTTTCAGTCACGAGGTACCCTAAAAGTAGTTACTGACCATGTGCATACTTTGCTGCTTTGTTTTACAGGGATCGATGTGCACACTGGTGATCGGAGTAGGCGTGATTTCATCGTCGTTTGGCACCTATTCAGCCCTCTCCCAGATTGTCCAGAACTTGAGCTCATAAATCTTTTGGGGCGTGTTTCTTTGCAGAGATCCTCCTTTTCTTCTGCATTTAACTTCTCTCTAAAGATTTCCTCAAGCATTCTTTAGGCCATTTTGTGTCAAATGGAGATCAACACACTTGTGTTGGGAATTGTTAGTTATATAGTGTGTGATTTTTCAATAACTTCCACAGTTTTGATGAGATGTGTTGCCTTTTGCTGGAAATGTGTTGCCCTATTTGCCATAGCTGGCCTAATTCTTGGACAATATGTGTTGTAAAAGTAGGACTGACAATTCGCGTGTGTCGGATCGTTATCGTATCGACACGACACGATAAGTCCAAATACGAACACAACCCGACCCGTTAAGGTCTATCTGACACGAACACGAACATGACACGAAATGTACTGACACGGACACGACATGAGCATGACACGAACACGAATATGACACGATTTTTTTCGTGCTGACACGACACGATAACGACACGAAATGAAACGATGAATTCAAATTAAAATTAGAAAATATATTAATAAAAGAAATAAAATATATAAAATATAATTAAATTAATATTAAATATATATGAATATCATCGAATTATACGAAAACGACACGAACACGAATACAACACGAAAAGTATCGTGTTACACGAACACGACATGAAATTATCGTATCGACACGATAAGGACATAAACATGATAAGGTTGAACACTAACCTGTTAATTTCGTCTTGTCAGTATCGTCGTGTCGAAAATTATCAGCCCTATGTAAAAGTATATTTAAAAATTCATGTTCGAGGATGTTTTAGTGTTCCAAATCGAAAAGTTGGTCTTAATCAAAATTTTCTACAAGTCGTATCTAAATTGCAAATTGATTAAAAAGTTATGCATTATTTGGAAATGGGAAAAATACTTGTTTATATCCCGACTTTTACTTATTTTTTAATATAATTATATCCCAACGTATACAATCAAAATGAAATAAAAAGCTTTGTCCTTTTTTTTCTGTTCATACATTTAGATTATAATTTCTTTTTGAATGAAAGCACAATTAGTATTTGTTCGGCGTGTTTAAATACTTTCAAAGATATTCGATTAATTAGTATAAGAATAAAAATCAGTCTGCGCCAATCACAAAATATGTTATAAATAATGAACATGATGTTAAAATACTTGCCCAAAATAGCTAGACACTGCCTCCAGTAACTCAACTCTAGTAACTCAACTTGTGAGCAAAGGTTTCATCGAAAATCAAATCGAACGAACAACAACCTTATTGACAATTTTTAGTTTGAAAATTTATAATTGCATTGGCCCAATTCAAATGTCTTAATCAAACTGAACTCATTTATCTTCATTTGATTTTTCAATTTCGATTCGATTATGTTAATCTCTTTTATAACTCAATCAACGGGAGCTCCATAAATAATCAATCCAATTGACCTTTTGTTGAGAGATAGATAGAGAAAATAGGGTTTGGAGAGTGAAGAAGAAGAAGATGAGAAGTGGGAGAAGGAAAAAAAAACTTATTTAATCTAGGCAAAGATGACATTTCAATTAAAGATAAATTTGTTGAAAAGTTTAATACATTGTCCTTATTTTCGTACCCAACTCAAAAATCTAGAAAAAATCAAACAAGAAAAGGCGAAAAGTAAACAAATTCAATTCCAAAAATTCCCGATTCTGATTCTCTCCGTCAAAGTATTGCAGCTCCGGCTCTGTTCTCATTCGTCACCAAACACACACACACACACACACACACACACACACACACAAATAATTAACAAAAAATCAAGCATTGATCATCTTTCTCATGGAAATCTTGCCGTCAGTTAAATTCCAGTATTCAAGAATTCCGCCGTCGCACAGTCCTTGCTGTTTCGTTAATTCGAGCAGAAAATTCAGTTTCTTCAATGGCGAAGCAAATTCCGTTAGTCGTTCCAACATCAGTTTCCATCAAATCAAGGGCCGAAAAATGGTAATAAGCAGTAGTTACGATGAAAGCGGACCGATTGCTCAACAGGGTCTCGAGAATTCGCCGCTTTCAGTGGAATTGGTGCCCATTTCCGACGAATCCCATTTCGATCGCGTCATCGCCGAGGCCCAGCAGCTCGATGAATCCTTCGTCATTTTATGGTCTCTCTCTCTCTCTCTAAATTGAAGGGTGAATTTCCCCCCCTCTGAGTGCTATATTTCATTACTGATTTAGCTGAAGTTTTCAATGAAAATATCGTATTTTTATTTGATTTTTGAATGCATATTTTGTTCATTGTATAGCTATTTTTGTGGCTTATGTCAACAGGGTTTTGATGTTTGAAGGATTGGTGTTTTGAGGTTTTCGTTTGTCTTTATCCTTGCGCGTTTGTTGATGAGATAATGTAGGGTATCTGAAAAGTTTGTTTCTTCTTAGATCAAATGTTGGCAAATTATGCATGAAGAATGTTATTCTCATAGCTGCTTTATGATGCATTGATTGAACAGGTAGCAGCCAGCACTTTCTGCCCCATATTTCTTGAACATTAGTACTCCAAGTAAATTAGCTATTTTGATCTGATGGCGCTTAGCCTTATTTGCGAAAAGAGAAGTAAGGCTACAAAGTCTTGTCGTTGTTTTAATACATAGTTAGATGTAACCGTGAGTGGTTATACTAGTTTTAAGATTGATGTTTTGATGATGAGGGGGGAGTTTGAGTATGAACTTGTATGGATTTGATGTGGGTGAACAAGGTGGGAATGAGTTGGTTTGTGCTGTGATTGTTTTTCAAGGTGTAGAGTGGAGAAGAGAGGTAGGAAAGAGAATTCTTATTTGCAACTTGCACGGAAAGAGGAAGCAATGTAAATGCTCGAAAAAAATGAACTTTTTACTTAATCTGGCATTCCTTTTTACGTATCTGGCTATACGTGGAAGTTTTATCTTTCCCTTCTCTGCCCCTTGCCGGATGGGACGTAGATATAAGGTGAACTTCTTGGCATAAAAGCGAAATTGTACAAGGATAAGATAAGTAGAAAAGTTCTTCAGAATCCCCTCCATAGAAATTAAATAATCTTGAGCATCTGTTTGTTTGGAATTTAACACTTCGCTTGTAGCATAAACGTACACCAAGTACATGTGTTCAAGGATGTTATTTCTGAAAATGCCTTGAAAAGTTGTCCTGAATAAATGTTTAAGCTCTACACGTTTATGCTATGCTTATATGTGGTAGCGGCCGGTCACTCGAGAGTGTGTCATCTACTTTCATGTATAGTTGAATTATTAGACTGGTGTAATCGCGAATGATTAACCTCTTTGAACTATAGTTGCAGAATAGCATTTACTTTAGAGGATTTTTGAAGCTCCTAAGAAAGTGATTTGAGAATTTTTGCTCGTTGAAGCTTGAAAGTAATGTCATTCCAAGGAAAATGATTAAAGAGGTTCTATTTTCTGCATTAATAAAATAATGACACGTGATTACCAAAATTATGGTTTTAGCTGTCCAGCCAATCGCTATCTCCACTTGGCCTTCCCTCTGATAAGAAAATAGAACCCAGCTCTAAGTATCATCCCTGGTTTAGTAATCCAATGTTCAAGCTGTTGCCTCTCCACCAATTGTCATCACTCACACTGTGTAAGGACCTAACCCATCATTTACTCTCAATGTCAAAAGCCACGGGTATTCTGGTAACAGGTGTAGCGCCATCAGTAGGAAGGCGGAAAGAAGAAGAAGACGAAGAAAAATAGAGGGAAATCAAAGGGGTAAAAAGAAAAAAAAAAGGATTAACTGCAGAGACATAGAACGAAAAAAAAAAATTATCAAGAAAAAAATCTTGAGGGATTTAATATTTGATTAGTGGAATCACTAGCTCATGCGTGTCCTATGTTATCATTCCAGCTTGGTATTATCACTACACTGAAATCTTTCCACGAGTTAGAATTTTAGTACCCATTGTAGATTTCTGTTATTGTTGTATATGCTGCAAACATTTGCACATATCTCCATCCTTCACATACTCAACTTCTTGTGTTTATTTATTCATGCATGTTTAGGCTGAGAATATGAAGTATTTGGATATGTAGGATGGCGAGCTGGTGCAGGAAATGTATCTATTTGAAACCAAAACTGGAAAAACTAGCAGCCGATTATTATCCAAGGTTAGCTAGCAGGGTGTGTACACCATTTCTTTTGTTCTAATGCTCAAATAACTGTTGCAGTAGATGGGCTCATTATCTTCACCCATATGTTTATTTTTAAATTTAATCGTTTGTGGATGAGTTTTCTAATTTAGCTGCTCATAGTCGACTTTATTTGCTGATAAGTCTGAATTCCTTTTTTTTTTTTTCTGAATCACTTATTGATGCAGAATAAGATTCTGCTCGGTTGATGTCAACAGTGTTCCTCATAAGCTCGTCGTTCGTGCTGAAGTTACCGTAAGTTAATCTCATCAAACAAGACAAACCTCACCATTTGAATCACTTATGCAATCCTTATCGACTCATTTATCTCTTTTGATGTTTCCTTGTCTCTTTGATATGCAAAACACGCGCAGAAGATGCCCACGATACAGGTAAAGCTCATTCCATGTACATTTTACAAGACAACACATGTTTTAAGGTTACAACGCCCGATTTTTCTTAGGAATTTTTATGGTTTATTGGTTTGTCTGTAAACTTATGTGTGCATTGGTGCTGTAGCTATGGAGGGATGGGAAGAAGCAGGCAGAGGTGATTGGATCCCACAAGGCCTACTTGGTAGTAAACGAGGTTCGAGATATTATAGAAAACGAAAATAGCTTGTAAATCGATTTTCAAGGATCCTTTTGTTTTCATTTCTTTTAGCTAATTCTGTGTTGAATTAATTGTGTTCGGCTCAACTCGTCTCGATTATGTTCACTACTGAAAGTGATGGCGGAAAGTGGTCATCATTGAGTCTTGAATCCGGACAGTGATCTTGGATGCAGCTAATCTTGATTTGAATTTGCTGTTACTGATCAATGTTACTTTGTTTAATTTCCAGAAAGAAAAGAAAAATCGCCGACGTCCAACTAAATATTTTACATTTTATAACTCAATTAAAATCTAATAGAAATGTAAATTGAAAAGCAACAAATAGAAAAAAAATATCAATAAAAAAATAAAATTTTGAACTTCACAGTATCTACTATTTCACTATCTTGAAAAAAAATAAAAAAAAATGCACATGTCAATATAAGCAAAGTGTACACAAGATCATATCTCAGGCATTTGTTGCCTAATTTTTGTCCTTAGATACGGGAATAAAAAAGCTATCTTGCTTCCTACAAATAGTTTAACCAAATTTATATGTAATTATCAATAAACAAATTACTAGTAATTCCCTGAAAAAGTACTCCTTCCGTCATGTTTAAGACGGTTCATTTCTTTTTGACACGGTTATTTAGAAAAAATGATAAAGTGGTTAAAGTGATAAAAAGTAGAAGGACCACAACTTTTGAAGAGATAATTATTTCTAAAAAGGAAACAGGTCATCTTGAGTGGGATAGCCCAAAATAAAATACAATTCATCTTGAGTGGGATGGAGGGAGTACTATAAACTGAACCTTACATAAATTACTATAAAATTTTGAATGCATGATGCTCTACGTTCTGTTAATTATCGATTTAATGTTGATTTTTCGGCGATAAGATTAAGTTTGATGTGTTCATCGCCACTTAAGATTGATTTATTTTCTAAAATGGAATATTTGATTGTTCATCAACATTTTAAAGATTTTGGTTGATGGTTGCATGATTCGTTTTCGGCAATTATTGTTCGAATTCCGTTCCTATTAGGTCTGAGTTCATTTCCGCTGCTTTTCTTATTGGAAATTACAGTATCATGGTCGAGAAAATTGAGAAGTGAGGATTGATTGTTGTTATTCTACTGAATGTGAATTGTGGAGAAGGATTTAGACAGTAGTATCAAGATGAGAGGATCGAGTTCGAATGAGAAAATAAATATCAATGTCAGCTTAGAGAGTGAGCTCGAAGCATTGCTGTTACATCAGCAGAGAAATGTTGCGAAAAACACACACCACAACATGACAGAAAATAGATAACACAAGAATTGTTTACCCAGTTCGTCTTACGACTACATATGGGGGCGATGTCAAACCAGAGATTTCACTATGTGTTTCGGATACAGATTACATGGAGAAACGGATATTAAATAGATAATAACCAAACCCTAACCATAAGCCCATTAGGGTTACGCCTGAGCCCAAAAACATAAGTCCAAAAAATTTGGCTCGGGGGCTACCGTCCCCGAACCCCATCCAACTCTACGGTGAGTTGGATTACCGAGATCGGGCTTAAGTGTACAGTCCATTCAGGCTTCGTACTCCAACAAGAAATTGAGGTTTGACTGTTGAGAGGAGTTTGGACATTAACCGAAGCGGCAGCGCCCCTCCGTCAGTGGAGGGTGCGTTGCTTGCTGCAGGGAGTCTGCTTAGGCATCCCAATTTCGTGCAGCTCGACGGTAGTAGTAGTAGTAGTAGTAGTGTTGATAATACGGGCAGCATTGGTGTATTGACCGAAGAGGAAATTAGATCTCATCCTGCATATTTGGAGTACTATTATTCACATCAGAACTTCAACCCTAGACTGCCTCCGCCTTTGCGGTCGAAGGAGGACTGGCGCGCTGCACAGAGAGTCAGGGCCGCAGGTCTTGGTGTGGGTAGAAATGTGGTTGACAACGGTGGTGGGGTTTTGATGTACTCAATGCCAGTCGGTCTGTCAGTGAAGAAAGTTGTGAAGATGAAATGATGGAGCTGAGGAAGGCAACTCTTAGGAATACGTCACAGACAAACTCTACTGGAATGCTAGACAGAAGTATGATGGGGACATCGAGTTCTGGATTGGGGGTTAGAAGGAAGAGCTTTGCTGATATACTTCAGGTATTCTTTGCTGTCTTGTCCTCTTTATCATAATTATATACGACTTGCAACTTTGAAAGAAACTTGTGTGGCTGTAATGTATATATGTTTCTTGACCATAGTGACATAATATGCTATGATATGAAGCACGGGGACGGGGACGGGGACGAAAATACGTCAATTTTCCAAAAATGAAGATATGATACGTCAAAAATATATTTTGTATTTCATATTTAATATATATTTTATATATAATAAATATCAATAATTTATCAAAAATATGCAAATACCACATAATTCATAACAAATACCACGTAATTCATAATAAAACTAAGCACATAGCAAATAAAAATGTCTTAATACATTAATAAACATAAAACACACCAACTAAAGACTAAAACAAGTAAAACATTCTTCATTCTTCATCCTCATCCTCTTCCTCTTCCAGCGACGGTGAACCCAAGCGGAGGCGAACCTAGGTGGTGGAAAATTGGGTTTGGTTTGTGACAAAAGACCGATTTTGTTGAGAATGAGATTAGCGGCGGCTTTTTTTTTTAAAACTAGGATTCCTACGTATTTTTTCTTGGTCAAAGTATTTTGACCGTATGCTTCTTCACAAAATACGTCCCTTGGATGTATTTCCGGCATATTTTGCCGCCCTGTCCCTGGGACGAGTACGCCCCCTAGGGAGGCGTCCCCATGCTTTAGAGATAATATGACATGGTGAATCATATATACGAATATTTTTTTATTTAACTTAGTTCTTTAATAGAAGTAACAACTATTTTAATTGTTTTGATTTAGGGAATTAATGAAAATTTTAGCTTGTGAGCAGAATTAAAATCTTGATTGATGTGTAGACTATACAGTATAGTGGAGGTATTTTGATATTGCATAATGTAATTTTGTATATGTGTGATTAGTGTAAGATGTTTTTTATGTGGGCTGACATAGAAAAATCACCTCTTTATGTGTTTGCATTTGGCTTTTGCCAGGAAGGGTGTGGCCAGCCTACGAAATCGCACCTTCCGCGTCTTGCTAGCCGGAGTTCAGTTTCAAACATTGCAGATACGTTACCTAATTCCAACGAAGAAGAACTACATAACAAAGCAGAATCATTCAAAGCTCCACATCCCGAAAAATCATTTACGGGCTTATCCAACACTCACAGCATCAGCTCAGCCAACCTGAGCTCCTTGCCATCTTGTGTGAGTAGCAGGACTGAAACGAGGGGCAGGCCCCCGGTTCCTGCTCTTGTCACGCTCGGCAACGGAGTTCATCTCGTCGACAACCTGAGCTGTGCATTGCTGGTTCCTTCGTCTGGTATATTCGAGATAGCTGACATTGCTTCTTCCTTCTGTCCATGTCCATGTCCATGTCCAGAGGTCAGCTTCCTGCTGTGAGTATTTCACAGTCGATGGGGTTTCTGGTGGGGCAGCAGCAGCATTATAGCAACCATGCTAGAGTCGGAAACATGGTCAGTAACATGAACTATGTGAATTTAGCAAGGAGTAATGGATTAAGCGGGGGGACTAGTGTTTCGATACCAACGCTGAACGAACGAGTTGGTTTTCCGAGAAGGACGTCTTCGACTACTAATCTTCAGTCTCAACATCAACATGTCCTTTGTGATTTTGCAAGGCAGGAAGATCTGAAGAATCAAATGCAGAGCAATAATTTTCCTGGTGCTCAGAGGAATGGTGCATATGCAATTGAGCAAAAACATGATGGGGGTAATATGTACTTCCTTCGTCACATCCAAGATCACCAGTTTTATTTTTAGAAAATAATTATCTTTTCAAAAGATGTGAGACCTACTTATTTTTTATCACTTTAATCACTTTATACCATTCTCCTAAATAACCGTGCCAAAAAGAAATGAACGTCTTGGGTGGGACGGAGGGAGTAATGATCTTGGATCATGTTGTTATATTTCGGCTAGATACTCAATATATTAAACTATAACCCGACCAATTAATTCCTAAACTATAGGAAACTAAAAAAAGGGCAATAGTTTATGATATTCGAGTATTCGGCCTTATACTTCTTGATAGTTGATATTATGATTCAGTTTTTGAAGATTCTAAAATATTCTTTATTCGAATATATTTTTCAAACATTCTTATAGGTGCACACATGTCTGGTGGTAACGGAGACGGGCAAATCTTGAGACCGAGCTACCCTCCGTGGTTCCACATTCCGGTCATGGATCCACTGCGATGATCCGAAAACTCAACAAAAAAGATCATGGATGAAATAATGAGAGCTGTCTGTAAGCTAGCTCAAGACCAATATGGAAAATACGTCATTCAGGTACTCGAAACTGCCTTCTTCGTGTTACACTGTCTTCCTCGAGCACGGTAAGCCCCACGAACGGGCTACGATAATCAGCAAGCTGGCCGGACAGATCGTCAAGATGAGTCAGCAGAAATTCGCCTCTAATGTGGTCGAGAAATGCTTGACTTTTGGTGGTCCGGAGGAGCGAAAACTCTTGGAAAACGAGATACTCGGTTCGACTGAAGAGGACGAGCCATTACATGTACGCTGCCATGCTTTCTGTAACTAGCCTATCCCACAAATTTTACCTTAGAACACACCTTTTTTTGCTGTCGAATGTATTTATGCTTTTTACAAGATGCACCAAAATTCAGAACATAAGTTGATAATAACCATTTCTATAAATAACCCTCAAACAGAGCCATTTTTTATTGTCGGAAATATTTCTATGATCACCGAGCTCTAATCTTATCCAAAACTTCAAATTTCTGGATATGATGAAAGATCCCTTTGGCAACTACATGGTGCAGAAGGTGCTCGAGACATGTGATGACAAGAGCCGTGAACTGATCCTCTCCCGCATCAAGATTCACTTGAGTGCACTCAAGAGGTACACTTACGGCAAGCACATTGTATCACGCATAGAAAAGCTCGTTGCAGCCGTAGGTAAACTAAACTTCAATGGACACATCATCTCTCCATCTCCAAACCATTCCAACTGTTGTATGTGTGACTGCATACAATGAAGACAAAGGTTGGACGAAAAAGAAACAATTACAGATAAATAAAGGGTCTTAATTGTGATTCTCTCCAACGGTCATTAACGGGCTCAACCATCGAGCTAACAGAATTCAAGAAACTATGGAAAGAAAACAAGAAAAAAAGTGGTGCAGTTGAAGTGTGTTGCCTGTGGGGCAGGTAGCTTTTTTTCTAGCATGCATTATTCACATGATCTAGCAACACTTTGTGGCAGACATAGGTGTCCATTACTTTTAAGAGCACTGTCCTTTTCACTTACGTGGCCCAGCCTGTATACCAAAGTTCAGATTCATTTACAAAACATGATCACTTTCATCAACTATGGTCCTACCCACTAAGTGATAGAGACTTTTTATTCTAATTCCTCTAAGGTATACTTTAGACCCTTTAAACACATGTAAAGTTTTCTCCAGAAGATTTACATTCATATCCTTTATTTTGTAACCATCCAAGTGATAACAAATTACGTTTTAATGGTTACAAAATAAAGGATATGAATATAAATCTTCTGGAGAAAACTTGCATGTGTTTGAAGGGTCTAAAGTATATCTTAGAGGAATTAGAATAAAAAATCTCTATCACTTAGTGGGTAGGACCGTAGTTGGTGGAAGTGATCATGTTGTTATAAATGAATCTAGACCTGGCATACAAGGCTAGGCCACGTAAGTGAAAAGAGACTTAGTGCTCTTAAAAGTAATAGACACCTATGTCTGCCACAAAGTGTTAAGCTAGATCATTGTGAAGAATGCATGCTAGAAAAAAGTAAAAAGCTACCTTACCCCATAGGCAAGCACACTTCAACTGCACCACTTCAATATGTCTATAGTGACCTGTGGGGGCCTTCAAATACTAAATCCCTTGGTGGCGCAAGCTACTTCATGTCCATCATTGATGATTATTCTAGGAAAGTATGGGTATACATAATAAAACATAAAAATGATGCTTTTGACAAGTTTGTTGAGTGGTGCAGAGAGGTAGAAAATGAAATAAATTGCAGGGTGAAGTGCTTGAGGACAGATAATGGACTAGAGTTCATATCTGAAAATTTTCAAAGCTACTGCAAAGAAAAAAGAATTAAAAGACACAAGACCGTACCTGGGAATCCACAACAAAATGGGGTAATAGAGAGAATGAAATGTACATTGCTCGAGAGAGTAAGGTGTAAGCTTATGGGTTATGGACTACCAAGAAGGTTTTGGGGTGAAGCCGTTGCTACTGCAGTACACTTGATAAACAAATGCCCTTCTGCTGCTATAGATTTCAAAACTCCTGATGAAAAATGGAGTGGCAAGTCTCCTAGCTACTCATATCTGAACACATTTGGATGCTTAGCCTATGCTCATCTTAGGCAATATAAACTGAAGCCTAAAGCAATTAAGTGTGTGATGGTGGGGTATCCAAATGGAGTGAAATGATACAGACTTTGGTGTATTGAGCAAGGAAAAGGCAAGACCATTATAAGCCGAGATCCCTTCCTAAACTCCCCAGATGCAAAAATTGACACTGAGTTTGAAGTGAAGGCACTCAAAAGGAGGAAGAGCATAATAAGAGGGAAGTAAAAAGTGAAGACCACTGTGAAGATTCAGATGGGTTGTCCGAATATCAGTTGGCCAGAGACAGAACAAGAAGACCCATAAAAGCACCTAACAGGTATGGACATGCAGATAGTGTAGCTTTTGCTCTACACGTTGTAGAAAAGGTTAGCTATCAGGAGCCAAGGACATATCAAGAGGCCATAAACTGTGCAGAAAGCAAACAATGGCACAAAGCCATGAGGGAAGAGATGGACTCACTCCTCAGAAATAATACTTGGAAATTAGTCCCCAAGCCTGAAACACAGAAGTGTGTAAGTTGTAAATGGCTCTATAAAAAAGAAGGTGGAGGTTCTAGGAGACCAAGAGACTATAAGGTACAAATCTAGGCTTGTTGCTAGGGGTTTCACACAAAAGGAAGGAGTAGATTTCAATGAGATTTTCTCATCGGTTGTAAAACACTACTCAATAAGGATATTACTTGCTATGGTTGCTCAGAGTGATCTGGAATTACATCAATTAGATGTTAAAACCGCATTCTTGAATGGAGAACTGGAGGAAAGAATATACATGATTCAACCAGAAGGATTTGAGATTGCTGGAAAGGAAACTTATGTATGCTTCTCCATAAATCACTATACGGATTAAAGCAGAGCCCTAAACAATGGAATAAAAGGTTCGATGAGTTCATGCTGAGAATTGGCTTCAAAAGGTTGCTACATGACAGGTGTGTATACTTAAAGAAAACTGATGATGCTAGCTCTGTATACCTACTGCTATACGTTGATGATATGCTTGTGGCAAGCAAATCAATAGCAGAAGTAATCAAAGTTAAAGAAGACTGAGTAAGGAATTTGATTTTTGAAGGAACTTGGTGAAGCAAGAAGAATACTTGGCATGGATATTTTCAGAAATAGAAAGGAATGTAAGTTGTTTCTTGTACAATCTAATTATATCAAGAAGGTCCTCGGGAAATTTAACATGAATGAAGCAAAGGGGACAAAGGTACCTATGGCTCAACATGTGAAGTTAACTGGAAATCAGATTCCTAACACTTATAAAGAGCAGGTGGAGATGAGTAGGATTCTGTATGCCAACGTGGTGGGGAGTATCATGTATTCCATGATTTGCACAAGACCAGACTTAGCACACGCAATAGCAGTGGCTAGCAGATACATGTCAAACCCAGGAAAGTCTCATTGGGAGGCTCTAAAAGGTATCCTAAGGTATCTTAAAACCACAGCTGATGATATTTTGTTTCAACAAAGGAATGAAGTAGGAGAAAGGAAATTAATGGGTTTTGTGGATGCAAATTATGCTGGAGACATAGACTCAAGAAGATCTCAGTCAGGCTATATGTTTAACCTATTCGGTTCAGCTGTAAGTTGGAGGTCCATGTTGCAATCTGTGGTGGCCCTCTCAACAACTGAATTAGAATACATGGTAATCACAGAAGCAGTAAAAGAGGGTATTTGGCTCAAGGGAATGCTTGAAGAGCTTAATATCATACAAGAAGATGTTACAATTCTTTGTGATAGCCAAAGTGCAATACACTTGGTAAAACACCAAGCATTTCATAAAAGAAGCAAGCATATAGATGTAAGGTTGCACTTTGTCAGAGATATAGTTGAGAAATGGACTATAAAATTAGTTAAAGTTTCAACTGAAGAGAATGCAGCAGCTATGTTGACTAAGTCATTGCCTAACAACAAGTTTGAATATTGATGTAAGCTAGTTGGACTGTGCACTGTGAAGGGGAGTAAACTATCATCTGTATAAGCCAAGATGTGGAAGTGGTGAGGTAATGATTGCTATGCAGTCAAGGTGGAGAATTGTTGTATGTGTGACTGCATACAATGAAGACAAAGGTTGGAGGAAAAAGAAACAATTACAGGTAAATAAAGGGTCTTATTGTGATTCTCTCCAATGGTCATTAACGGGCTCAATCATCGAGCTAACAGAATTCAAGAAAGGAAACGTGCTGAAAAGAGAAGAGGTGATGACTATATATCAGCCATGTATCAGACTTTCATCTATCCAAAAATTCTAAGTATCTGTATATTTGATACAAACCTTTTTTAGAAGAAAAAGAGTTAGAGTTGTAGCCATTGTAGAAGGCTTGTCATCACTGCGCATTTTTCTTTGTAGATTGATACTTGATTGTATCTGTAATCCTTCTTGATATCATAGTAAGATCATAGCCTCGCTCGTGGATGTAGATCATTTGATCGAACCACGTAAAATCCTTGTCCTCCAAACACAATTAGATGCGTATAAATCTGCATGCTGTGTTACATGCGTTTGAATTCTTGCGATCCAATTCTTGAAATTCATAACACCAACTCTTAACAAATACTTTCAAAAACATGTCATGTACAGAAAGGCACATTGGGCAGTCTTCATCGTCCAGGCAAAATAATTGAGTTTTGTACATACAAGGACGGCTATTCGACCAAGGGTTTGTAGTCGAGAAGGACGAGGTAGTGTTACGTAGGTTTCTGCTATACATGGAGCTCTGTAATAAGCCTGCATTTTTGTCTCTTGATTGTGTATAGGTTTTTTTCGCTCATGATTGAGCTGATAAATAAACTCTTGCTCCGTCTTTGTTTAATGGTGTACATTTTGTTGATAATTTTATATGTAGTGTGATAGAGTCTCATTGTTTAATGTGTTAGGGTTCAAGAATGAGATCAAACACAAACCAATCTTAAAGTATAAAATAATAACCATTTTCAGTCATTGATTCGTAAAGATCTATGGTGAATTCATCACCTTACTTGATAAATTCAAACGCATTGGTTCGAATCCCATGAGGGATGAATTTTTAATTTTCTGAATTCAAACACGTTCGTAGTTTATATGTTAAGGATGGTTTTTACAATAATCACTCCCTTATGGTTCATCATGGGTGTTACAGAAAACAGATAGAAAGTTTAGAGAGAGCCACTTTTTCTCATGAGGAACTTTTGTGATTTTGCAGTCTTCTTCAGTACTTTAAATATGTTTTGGGTTATTGGCATTTAAATATATGAACTTTGGGCATATTTTGGCTTTTCCCACGAACTTTAAAAATTGTCAATAAATACACGAACTTAACATCATTGTGATTTTTTCCACAAATTGAATAACGGTCAAAATTGAAACTGACGTGGCAGTCGACGTGGCGCAACTTCATCAAACGACGTCGTTTTATTTATACAATATATATTAATTGACGGTTAAATACATGAACTTTGGGTCTATTTTGGTTTTTCCACGAATTTTAAAAATTTGTCAAATAATACACACTTAACATTATTGTAATTTTTTCACAAATTGAATGACGGTCAAAATTAAAGTCGATATAACAATCGATTTAATATCACATTATTAAACGCATCGCTTTTACTTGTACAATATGTATTTAAAAGATCTTAAATCCACATTAACTCACACTCACACCGCATCCCACCCCACCCCATCTCTCTTCTCTAACCTTAACTTACGATAAAGTTTGGGTTTATCGTTTCTTATACAATATGTATTAAAAAATCTTAAATCCATCTTAACTCACACTCACGCAAGATCCCACCCCACCCTTATCTTCTTTCTCCAACCTCAACTTACGATAAGGTTTAGGTTGAGAGAGTTATGGTGTATTTAAGATCTTTTAAATACATATTGTATAAGAAACGACGTCGTTTAATAATGTGATATCACGTTGATTGTTATATCGCTTTAATTTTGTCCGTCATTCAATTTATGAAAAAAATTATAATAATGTTAAGTGTGTATTTATTGACAAATTTTTAAAGTTCGTGGGAAAAATCAAAATAGACCAAAAGTTCATGTATTTAACCGTCAATTAATATATATTGGTATAAATAAAACGACGTCGTTTTGATGAAGTGGCGCCACGTCGATTGCCACGTCAGTTTCAATTTTGACCGTTTTTCAATTTGTGGAAAAAATCACAATGATTTGAAGTTCGTGTATTTATTGACAATTTTTAAAGTTCGTGTAAAAAACCAAAATATGCTCAAAGTTCATGTATTTAGGCGCCAATAACCCATATGTTTTTCACCAGCTTTTCTTTTGCTGTTGATTTGAATCAAGTGTCTAAATTGTTGGCTTGTTATTTAACAATTAAAATATAATATTTACATAATCTCCACAATAAAATAAAAAATGAGACCAACATAGCAGATCTGAAAAAGGCATATGACCAACATCTCTCATTCATCTAAACTAACCAGCATATACAAGTTTTAACACATCTGCGTAAAGATTAATTTATAATATATGATTGAATGATGATATATCTACACCAAGTAAAAATGAAAGAATGAAATCAAATGTGCCATCAAAATTGCTATACACAACTAAAGCAGATGCAGCTAAACAATGAGGAGTCATAAACCTCATCTTCTAACCATGATCAAATTCAATCGTCACCACCACCACCGCTTCTTTTTCTTACTCTCTACCTCAGGCATTTCTACAGACAATAAATGGATGGATAGCGATAAGAACATACAGAAACCTCGTTGCAGACGTGTTTCAACAGCTATGGATAGTAAAGAAAGCTACTAAATTTGAAGGTGCATTATGTAAATCTTACCTCCTAATGGATATATCGAGTTATAGTGGACCTCAGCCCAGAAGCTCAAGAATATAGCTGCATTTGGAACAGAAAGGGTATAAGTCTACAGAAGCACATTGTTTATACAACAGCCTAGCAAATGAGTAATGGTTATGTCGTTAATTATCCTATTTGAATTAATTTGGGAAGAAAAAAAACCAAAGATACAAAATTCAAGATAAAGAAAGAACTGAAACAGAACTCACTTCTATTCGACTTCTGTTCAGTTTGTGGAAGAATCTCAATGTAGCATGTATCCTTGAATGATGTCACGACGAACATTTTAATGCCAAACTGCCACAAAATACTACTGTTAAAATTTCATTTAGATATAGCTAACAAGTACAGCGATGCAAGAAACAAAATCATACCCAATCTGCAGCAGCCTGCAATGTGACGTGATCACCCCATTCCCCATTCCTGCAATTATGCAAAGTTGATTAAACGAGTGCCAGCATACAAGCTAAACAAAGATTATACTAGGTAAGAAGGGTACTCTACTTGCTCATTTTCTTTATGTATTCCTCATAGGGCATCGGGACATAATTTTCATACAAGTCTGGTCGTAACTTCAGCTGAAAGTTTGCAGATAATAAGAGCAAAGAGTGTCAACAGTACATAGGTTTTCAAGACCACGACTTCGATTAAATTGAGAAGTAAACCTGGTTGACTACTTGTTCTCTCACAAATTTGTGATGCTCTGAGGTCCGATATATTTGATCTGACAACGAACGGAACTGCAGAAGAGAAAGAAAGGCTTACTATGGTTACGAGAATGCTAAAGACTATGAAGCTTAATTAGACAATTAGCAACAAGAGCTATAATCAACAATGATATGTGAAGATACCAACAATAGCAATTTGATTTTTCAACAAAGGGATGTTGAAAACAACCAACCTGACAGTTCCCGTCTCCTGAAATTTTGAGTTCAACCAACTCGTATAATTGCAATCTGACACAGATAACAAAAAATGCATTAGTTAAGAACTGTAGTGCACAAGAGTGATTTACTGTACATATTGTGAAACACAATGATTTCAAGAATTATTTTGCTTAAGCATGATATGTATTGAATGAAAGAGAGTGCCATAGTCACGAGATAATGTTGAAAAAGCAAAACATAAACACAAATTAACAGACACTAATAAAATATGCAACTAAGCGAACAGTGTACAAAAGAAGGCAGATGGAACTTTGGAGACAAACCTGTCCAACAACCTTTGATGGTCCGATGTAGCTTCATCAATGGAGGGTATCTCACCGTTGATTTTAGGAACATGCTGCAATAGCCAAACACAAAGATAAACAAAGGTCTATACATCATCCCTTGAAACCTCTTCTTATTCAGAATGAATTAGAGCTAACTTACAGGAATTGGAACCAACTGATTCAGCCTTTTCCCCAATTCGCCATCAATAACTGAATCATTTTCAATCTCCGGTAAGGTCTCCTGACACTCTGCCGAAGTTACGTAAGGTTAATAACAGAAAAAAAATACAAGTCTAGGAAACAAAATAAACAGAGTTTTCCACACCAGAGCTGAAGTGCCTCCCCGAAGGCCCAAGCCAATTCTGAGCAAGAATCGACTCTTTCTCATGTTGTTCTCCAGAAGATACAGATCCTAAATCCTGTGCAGCATCGAGTCTTGATAACTCTTCCTGAAGAGCTTGAGCAATTGCTTTATCATTCTCCACTACAGATTCCACCGGAGTAACAAAGTTCTCCTTCAATGTATTAGTTGTTGATTTGTCCTCCACATAACACGTCACGGTTGGTTGAGAGCCATTATTTGCTAGTGAGCAAACATCTATGAGGTGAAGCCCCCATCGTACAACATCAGGATCTAGATCACACATCATTCTCGTGTAATTGCTAGGTTTGACAAAGATGTTCCGAAAAAAAGTGTCGTGCGTAGATTGATGAGTTAAGCCTGGCCTTTGTTCAGGCAAAAAGAATGCAGCTCCAATTCAGAAAACTTAAATCACCCGTATCATATCCTCATATTAGATTGTATAACCACGAGCACAAAAATGAGACAGAATAATATGATAATTAATATATATAGAGAGAGAGAGAGCACACTCTAGAATGCATCTAGACCACAAAGAATCAACATGATCATCAAAAGGAGGACAAAATATAATAATTCACCTTGCATGAACCAAATATTAACCTTTCTAAACTTGTGTACTCTTCGAAATAGTGATACATTAAGCCACCACATTAATCCATAATATGCTGTTTATGGTTCAAGTTTGTCTAAAGCTCTGATAGATCCTACTCAAAATGGCAACTTTTCTCTACATTCAAGAATTAATGGCATACAAAGCACATTTTTGAATATTTTCTTTGAAAATCTAATACCATGAGTTGAAGTGATTTCCTAAGCAATCATAAAGTTAAATGAAGTAAGGAACTCTAGGTAACGAATTCATGGAAAAAGAATCTCTAGAACACCTAGTTCTGGGTGGAACCATTATTTACTACAGCACATTCAAGTGCATTAGGAATCAGAAGCATATACCAAGAGATCGACAATTAAAGCCCATCTTTCCAGATTTATGCAATAACTAAGAGAAAGCCAATTCACTAATCACTATGATACCAAATACCATATCATCCAACAATAAGTGTAAATGAGAATCATTAACTCAACAAGGACCAGGACACTTCCTGATGCAGTCGACTGCGTAGTATAAAATCTCTTCCAAGTTACAAATTAACGAATGCAAATACTTTTAGCACCGGAGAGAATATATATGACCATCTATGAACTAAGCAAGTTCAATATTTCCCCCATTTTCTTTCATTTATTTCATCTTCCAAACATATTAACCACTTTTTATATAGAGAAACAAACTTAAATCATTCATTTATGTTGTCAACGTTGATATCAACATTCTCTGTAAAATATGCCTCACCTTCTCTATTTTTATATCAACAATTCCCGCATAATAATAGGCAGAAAATTTTACAACGATCCCACACAATTTCACATATCCCAACATAAATCAATCCTAATTCTTGATCCTCGTAACAAGGATTCGAAAACCCATATAAAAAATAAATCAATCATTAACTACCAAGAGCGAGCAAGATTAACTTCAATCACAACCATACGTGAAGAAACCTTAAACCCATAACGAAACAGATAATTTGCCGCCTGATCAAGAAGAATAAAGAAAAAAAGAAAAGAATTCTTACACGTTTGAAAACAATGCTTAATCAGGAGAAAAAAGCGTGTTGAATCGTATAGCCAACCTTTGAATTTGAAGCGAAGCAATCCAGATTCCCAGAGGTAAAATAGATAAAAAAGATGAGTTATTTTAACTATTTCCTACAACGACGAAAGCAGCCGTTTTATCATCCAAGTGGAAAACCGAAAAGTTAAAGGGTTGGCGGGCAGGCCGCGAGAACCGCAAGCCATCTAACCGTCTGTTCCAAATCAAAGGGGACACGTGTTGGCTGCTGAGACGCAGGATTCAGGTGCGTGCATGTCTTTGGTCGGTGGCTGACTGGGTGCATCGTTCAAGGTTTACAAAATCAATGCGATTTCGGTGGATTTTAGGTTTCGGATAACGCGGCTGAGGATTTGGTTAAATTAATTTATTTGATGCTATAGATTAGGGTAAAATTTTATGGATTTTGTTAATCCCTAAATTAAATATAGTCCAAAATTATCAATCATATATCTTGGTCCAACATTATATAGTGTTATACCATTACTAAGCAGATCTTGTATTTTATATGATTCGAGATACGAGACTGAAATATATTCTTTTCATTCATGAAATTTGTTTATCTATTTTTTTGGCTATTTATAAAAAAGTTTACTTCCTTTTATGGGTATGGACTCACATAACCCTCCTAACTATCCTTCCTATATTATCAATTTATTTACAAAAAATATGCTATTATCCATTTTTTTAATTTCACTTACCATTAATTTATTCATTTTTTTCATCTAATAATCCTTATAATTGTGGGTCTCATTCTCTATTAACTCTACATTTATTATAATTTATTAAAACTCATATAACTGAAGTTGGAAACGAAATTCGTAAATGGATGGAGTAAGTAAGAATAAAGCTATCAAACATGATTGTTCCTATTTTTGGGAAGTGATGTCACGGTTTTGTGCATGTCTTTGTTGGGCCCACTCTAGCAAATCAAAGTAATAATTTAGTGAAGGCCCAAGAAACATTTAACCCTTTAAAGCCCAACATATCAAGGACTGGAGTATACAGAAAACCTGAGCCAGGATCTTAGAGGACAATCCTAAGTAATATCTCATATTTGGATGCCATACAGGGCCCGAGTCTACCGGACATGCAAATGGTATTGTGCCAGATTTGAAGGAAGGTCCCAAACCTGAGAAGACGTCAGCAAACTAAGATGGTGTTTGGCCATGTTTTATGTTTCATCAAAATAAACATAAGTTATTTAGGAGCTTTATAAACTCATATAAAATGTTTGACAAAATAAGTTCATAAACAACATGGTGTGAAAACAAATTCTAACAATCTATAATCTCCCAAAAATAAGTAGTTCATTCCCAACTTTTTTCATAAGTTTATAAGTAATAAATGAATTTACCAAAATAACCTTACTATGGTTCGTCATTTTCTACATATATACTATCGACTTCTGCTCTTGTCAATTTTCTTTCTCTAACTATGATTTTATCTCTTTAACTCACGGTTTTTTCTCTATCTTATAAGCGCAATTAGCCAAACACTTTGACAACTTATAAGCTATTTAAGCATTATGTCTTATAAGCTCTTGAAATATCTTATAAGTTCTTGGAGCTTATAAGCTCTTTAAAATAAGCTTAGCCAAACAACCTCTAAGTGATGGAAGGATGGTTGAAGTCCACTTGGAGAAGGATTCATGAAGATATGAAAAGATTCTATGAAGATTTATCATTAGTTAGGATATCTTATCCAATGGTTGGTTATAAAGAGAACTACATTTTAGATAAGAACTAAGAATCAATAGTCATCCTTAAATTGAATAAGATCAGATGGCTCGTAACTATTTATTGATAAAAATAGTTACATCTCTAATTTTCGCTATTTGGATATCTAAATCTCGAAGATCTCTCTTTCCATTTGGAGATCTTTATCCCGAAAATCTTTGTCATTACATTCTTCGTTGTTTATATAATTAATGTTATTATTCATGTAATCGTAGTTCTTGTGCATGCTATCACATTTCAATTCATTATTATGCTCATATAATTCATGATGTTGTGCATGTATTCGAGTGATTGTGCATTTGAGATCATATTAAATCTCTTAATTATAAGGCTGAAATGATTAGCAATAAAATCTGAGGTAGTTCTTAGTTTTCATAAAAATTGGAGTTTTCATTTGATTCACTTCATCTTATCCATATGTCCATATTTGCATATATCTATATCGGATTGGTAGTTATCATTAGCGAAATCTCTATAAATAGCTTAGATTCCATGTAATTCGGGGTGGGAAAGCGGTTAGGGTTCTGTAATCGCACCAATTTTTCGTTAACCGAACCAAAATTTTCATAAATTTAATAACCGAAATCGAACCGTTTATTAAATTTGGTTAACCAAAAACCGCATCGGTTAGTGCGGTTCGGTTTTCGGTTAACCGAAAAACCGAAAAAATATTTGGAGATTACATAAATTTATAAGAAACGACATGTCATAAGATACAGCTTTGCAATCAAATGTGTAAATTTTTCAAATTTTAATGTCCATAAAAAAATTCACCCAGTATCCATCAATAATTCAAAATAAATCAAAGCAATCAACATCAATCCATCAACAAACTATCATGTGCATGCAATGATAATTTGATACATTAGAGTAATTTAATAATTTGATACATTAGAGTAATAGGGTTTAACTTTAATTAATATTAGTAATTAGTTTTCACAGATTTATAAAAAATTAAAATAATTAATAAAATAGAAAAGATTTTCGGTTTTTCGGTTAATAACCGTTCGATTATCGGTTAACCGAAAACCAAAAAAAAATTAAAATATTATACCGCAAACCGAATATGCAGCATACGGTTAACCGAACATGGTACGATTTCGATTAGGTTCGGTATTAACCGATAACCAAAAACCGTTTCCCCAGCCCTACATGTAATAGCACATCATCATACACATAGCTCAATACTTGTACTAAATATATTGTACTTTTTTTTCCTTCGATCATATTTTATCCAATTGGTATTTTTTAGGAAAGGTTTTAATGTGATAACTTTTGTAGGTTATCTTCCTTCATCCATTTGAAATGATACACACGGGTTCAACTCTTTACATACTCTTTCATCATCATTGTTGGATCGTTAATTGTACATTACTCGAATGGAATAGGATCAAGATCAAACCTTATTTCATGGCATTTACATGGGGTTCCTTTTTAAGAAAGTCCATTTGTGGAAACATGAGAATCTCTTTCATTCTAAGAATTTTTAAATACAGCATGACTTTCTCTTATCACATGTGATATAGAATACACATTGCAAATGAAGCAAGGAATACCGATATGAATGAATAGTTCGTTGGAAGCTCCAATGCCCGAAATTCTTGTTGATCCACCCCTTATTTCACTATAATTCGTTACTTCAACCACTAAATTTTTATTCCTTTTCCTTATTTACACACACACACACACAGACACATGCAGTCGCCTCAAGTCAGGTATCTGTAAAGCCTGTAAAACCTGAAGGGTAAGGTAAGAATAAATCCTTGACAGTATCTTCTTCAGATTTTAATTTTAAAGATAAATTAGCACATATAACACATATAACTTGGCTCTGATACCATTTGATGCAGCCTTTTTATGCAGCGTTGTAATAAGAACCTTGATTTTCGAAGGCTTTTAGACTTCGTCTAGCTCTTTTTAATTGCGGAATATAAATATGGGTTTTTGATGTTTCATCAATATTGGGATTATTAAGTTGTTGTTCAATATAATTTATAAGAATTTTTGTTCTTGTTATTTTATAATGAAGACTTTTAAAATAACATTGTTGTTTAACAATTATATAATCATTCGGAGCATAAAAGATATTATCAACAGCAAAATGATTGAAATTTATAAAACTAAAGCTTACATATTATTTCTTTAGAACTTGAACATCAAAGCAGCTTCAATACAAATATTTAGAGAGAGAGATGAAGGAAGAAATGAGGCGAGCAAACTCAAGCGTACTCTCCATCTACTAAACAATCTTATTTATAGAGAAAACACACACACTGCACTCACTTCTTGAGGAAGTGGAAACACACAGCACTCTCTTTTACAAAGTGGGACACTCCACTTATTTTAGAAATGGAAAACACACGGCACACATATTAACAAAGTGAGAGTATTTTCCCAAAAGTCAAAAAAGTGAATCATTGGGTCACAAATCACATGGTGGGAGGCGTCATTGCATTCGTCATCAAATTCATCCGTCATTGCATTCGCCGATTGATTACTTTGGGGATGGTTCTCCTTGTAAGCAAATACGAATGCATCAAATGGATCTTGAGCTTGAAATCATCATTATCTTCCATCAAAGTATCTTCAATAATTTTGGTCTCGATGAAGATGGTTCCAAATCGAACTTGAGCATTTTGCTTGAGAATTCTCGGATCCAAAACTTCTTTTAATAAAAGATTGATGATTCTTTATCCATTCTGCTGTAATAAATCTTTTAATAAAGACTCATGCGATGGAGTTTGTGCATTAAGATTTTTTATAATCTCTGGACTAGCAGATTTTACTGCCAAAATTCCTCTTCTATCAAAGGTTTTACCTTCTTCAAAGAAATTCTCCTTAGGCCACCATTTTAGGAGAATTCTCCTAACAAGAATTGTAGGAGTGAATTTTATCTCATTTTTTGAACGTGTTTGTTCTTGCAAGCTATAATCCCATCGAAGAATCCATGGAATTGTATAATAATTAGCAAATTGTAGAACTGCAGGAAGACTTTCAAGATGGTTATTAACCTTATGGAATTTTATCCAAATATCTTTAACTTTTCGAGGAAATATCATAGGCATTACCCCCCACGAAAAGAAGAAAGTCAAAAACCAATTTGGTATTATTTGAAATGGGTTATCGAGATTAAACTTAACCCACCAAGAATGTTTTCGTGAACTATTTTCATATAGGAAAATATTATCTCATGATTTGATATAATCAAAATAATTATAATAGTTGGGATTAGCTTGATAATTATCAAGTTGCCTTGTTTGATGAGAAGGCATTCCCCATTTTGAAGGTAGCAAAATTCGCTTAATAACAAGTTTTGAAAAAGCAAATTCTTTATTTGCGCGATCCATATGTTGAATTTCAACAGATCCAGCTTTATTAGACTTGCTTCAAAGTAATCACGAGTCTTTTTCCAAAGACTTGTGGAAGATCTTTATTAAGATGGTCGTAAGCGATTTGAAGCGGAGAAAGACCTTTTAGGTCATCTTCAATTGACAACAATTTAAATATCCGATATAATATATGGATATTTAATTTCATCTTTGATCCTTTTGAAGAAAGATTGCATCATGATAGTATTGAATATCATATGCATCTTCATCATTTTCAAATTCTTTAATAAAATCAATTGACCGGTAATTCCTCAATTTCTTTTTAAAGAATTCATTCCTTTTAGGCTTTGGATTTTGACTAAATTAGTCATGGATTTTTACCCAATGCTTGTTTTCTTACGATTTGATTCCAAGATTTGTCCTGTAAAAATTCTCGTGTTAGAAAATCGGTAAACAATTATTTTTCCGAAATATGTTCAATATCAAAATCAAAACATGCTAATATAGCTTGCCATCTAGCAAAAATTTGTTTCAAGCAATATTTTAACATCTTTGTTAATATATCTTTTGCGATTTACAATCAACTCTTATTAAGAATTTTTATTTAAAATATCACTTTCAAATTTAGTAACACATTTTACTATTGAAAGTAATTCTTTTTATTGTAGAATAATTCATTTGAGCATTATTCCGGATAACGTAAGTATATCTAACAAGTTCTTCTTTAGAATTTTCTGAATTCTTTTGTTTAAGAATTCCTCCATATCCGATTTCGGATGCATCCGTTTCAACTATTTTGAATGGTTCAGATTAGCTATTGATAAACAAGGAAGTTCTTTAACTCTTTGTTTTATTCTTTTACACACAGATGATCATTAGTCCAAGGTAAAGGATTCTTCTTTAACCTTTGAAATAATAATTTGATCTTTTGCTAAATCTTGGTAGAAATCTCCAATATAATTAAGACTTCAAGAAATCTTTGTAATTGATTTAAATCGGTAATTTTATCTCGGGAATTTGTCCATAAATAAAAGTACTCTTTCAATAGGAATAATAATTTTATTTTCAATATAATGTCCTAAGAATTTTATTTTTGTTTGAAATATTTTTACCTTTTAGGATTTATAGCTAAACCAACTCTTTTGTAGTTTGTATAAAAATATTAAGATGTTTAAAATGTTCTTCGATGGTTTTAGAAAATATTAAAACATCATCAATATATACAATAATAAAATCCATATGAGGATTATAAATTTCATTCATAATATTTTGAAATTCCATTTGAGCATTTTTAAACCAAATGGCATAACATTCCATTCAAAATGTCCAAAGGGGACGGTAAAAGCGGTTTTATATCTCTTCTTCTTTTAGAAGAATTTGATAGAATCGATTTTAAATCAAAAGAGGAAAATATATTTCAGTAAACATTCTATTTAATAAATCTCTTTATTTGGTAATGGATGTTTTATCCATTTAAGAGCCTTATTAAGGGGTTTATAATTTATAACTAGTCTAGAGCTCCTCTTTCTATTTCGGAGGCATTTTCAACATAAAATGCGGGACAACTCCAAAGACTATTACTAGGTCTTATTAAACCCTTTTTAAGAAGAATATCAATTTCTTCTTTGCAGAATTTTAATAATCTTTCTCCCATAGCAATTGGCCTTGCCTTAGTATTAACTTTTCTTTCATCGAAATTATCAATATATGGGAGAGACACTTCATGTCTTTTTCTATTCCAAAAGGCATTTGGAACTTCAGCACAAATTTCTGTATTTATTTTTTGAAGGATTTCTTTTATTTTATTTTGAATTTTTTCTGAGACTAATTTTTCTTTGATTGTTTTAAAATTAATTTCTTCTTTTAACGAGTTAATAAAATTATTTTTATTTTTAACAACTTCTTGTAAAACATTTATAGATTTTGTTAAAGGAAAAGAGGAAAATGGGAAAAACAGATTTTTTCCTTTAACTTTAGTAAATAATCCATTTTCATTAATTTTATTAATAGGGAATAACATTTGGAAAAAAGGAGTACCAAGTATTATCATGTAGAAATATTTTTATTAAAATAAAAGTTAGAAATATTTTTTATTAAAATAAAAGTAGTATTGAGACAAACTCGAATTACGAGATAGCAACATCGATAATTTGTAATTAACAATTAAAGGTTGCTTATTAGCGTTGTTATAAATCGGGTAGTTTTAGAATAGTATTTTGTAGGTATAATTCCTTCACTAATACAATTAACATCTCGCTCCTCGTGATCTAAGAGAGCATTAATGGTAATAGTGAACTCTTTATTTACAATAAGAGTTACCTTAGAATACCATTTTGAGAAAGAATCGATCAATTTTATTGATCCAAATTAGATTCTTAAAATTAATTTGATTTATTTCTTGATCTTTTCAAGAAAAGTATTTTTTCACTTTCTTCATCTTCATCCGATGAAGTGGAGTCATTCTCCAATTAGTATTTAATAAATCAATTCTTTCATTAAGAAATTTTATTTGATTTTATCGATTAATTTCTCCTTTAATTCGTAAATCGTAGCTCTCTTTCTTTTGATTAGCCTTTTCTAATATTTTGATATAGGAATATAATTCTTTTGTTCATTAACCTTATTAGTAAGTCTAATTTCAGACTTTTCAGATTTAGAATTTGAAGCAATAGAAAGATAATATTCTATAGCTTTTCTTTTTTCTATAGGATCTTTTATTTGGTCTATTAGATCAAGAATAAAATTTTCTTCTTTAGTTATAACATTAATATTTAATCCCATAAATTTTATGAGACAAACATCACAATCACAATCAATCACAATTTTGTAATTCGATTGATCGATTCATCTTCGAAATTTCAAGATTCATCCTCATTTTAAGGATACTAATAGAGATATCTTCTTCGCCTTCTTCTTCATTAAGAAGAATATTGCATAAAGATTCTTTTAAATCTCATCAATATTAAGATTATTAATTTTCTTTTACATAACATTTGTTAGCCTTATGTCCTATTTTTCCACATTTCCAGCAAATAGGCTTAGTTTCTTCGCTTTTAGAAGATGGTTTTAACTCTTTTGGAGCACTTCTTTAATTGCTTTCTTTTGTTTACAATAATTTTTGAATAAAATTTTTCTTTTTCTAAATTTATGTTTTTCTTAATCCTATTAGGATATTGTTCGGATTGAAGACCTATTTGTTCACAAAATTTCCAATTATATTTTTATTTTCATTCTTTTGAAAATCTATTTGTCTTTTAATTTGATTTCATTACACGAATAATTCCTTCAAGATTATTTCTTGAAATATCACCATAAGAAAGATTTTCCCAAATAATATTATTGTTAACAAATTTTGTTTTAACCTATTTAAAACTCTTTCGAAAATAATGTTGGTAAACCAAAGAATAAATTTTTCTTTCAAAGATCATATTACAATCATTTCTAGTAAGAACTTTGGACATAAAAACGTCTTTATACCATCTAAAATCGATAGTTTTGACATCTTAAATTCATTTATTTGTTTATGAGTTTTATCTAATTGAAGCTCATTAGCTCCTACAAAATTTGTAAGTATTGTATAAATAAGAGTATTAACCGCATCGGACTCTTCTCTTTGGTGATAGGTCAAATACACTTGAATTTAAAATTTTGCTTTTAGCTTCTTTTGAAATATAAAATCCCACCATCCTTGTAGTTGGTAGGTAAACCCAAGTAATAATAGCTTGAGCAATTTGCCTATCATTATTACCTTTTAATTTTGCCGCAAGCATATATAAGCATTTGTTTTACAATAGTTTTTATCGATATTCGATTTTTCGTCTATGTTCCATTCGTGATAGATTCAATCTTGAATTGAGCATAGTCTCCTTTTCTTCAATTTGAAGATCTATAGGAGTGGATTTTTGTAATAAGGTTTTACTATAGAGACATCGCAAGTTTATTAACTTGTAAATCGTCATCTGAAGAAGTTTTTCAGTTTCTTTTGTTATAATGTAAACATTTTATAGGAACATTCTTCTTCTTTTCTTTTCCTTTAATATTAATTTTTGTAATCTGTTTATTAGACCTTCTAAGAACTCATTATCCTTTTGAGTTTAATAAAAATTTCCTTTTAAGATTAGGAGGTGGTTTAATCATAATAGTATTGGAACACTTTTCTTGATTTAGAAATTTTGAGAAAGAATTTCTTCAATTCGTTGGTTTGATTTCCAATAGTATGAAGCGAGATTTGTAAAATTATTTTGTTGTATAATATGATCAAAATCTCCTTTTCCAGTTTCGATTTTATAGGAGTTGCAAAATTTCTTTTCTCCTTTTGTATTTGTATAGTAGAAAAGGGGATGAATCTCATAGATTCTTTTCTGTTTCATGTATTAATATTTTATATTTATTTTCTATAACATTTAAAAGTTTTCATCCGAGAAATCTGGAAATTCTTTATTTCTTGAAGGAAAATACGGGTTTGTAACGGATGAAAAATCAAGTTTAGAATTATTTTTAGACTCCACTCTTCGTATCTTTTAGAATATAAAGATTTTTGTTTAGAAGAAAGGGAATAAAGAAACCATTTTCGTTTCTCATAATTTTTTGTTTTATTAAGACTTTTTTGAATTTTTTCGGGGAAAGAGTTATTACTAATAACGAAAACATTATGTCCGGAATAACCCATATCCGAAAATGTGGGTGATCCTGGATTTCTTTTAGAACTTCTACTTTCAGGAATTTCTACTTTATATTTCGTTGAGATACTTGTTCTGGAGTTTAAAAATTCCAGAAATACCGATTTTTTCATAATCAGTCAAAGGAATAGAAGAAGTTGAACTTCTTGCCTCTTCGTCTATTTTAAAACGAATTTTCCTTTGTGATGAGAATTTTATCTCAGCATCTCCATCAACATATCAGTATTATACTTTCGAGTTGTCTATTCTCTTCTTTTATTGGTGGAACTACACTTTCTAATTTCCGTGTTTCGGAAGTGTAACTTGATTTCATTTTATTGTTTTAGGAATTGCAATATTACTTTTAGTAATATCATTAGAAAGAGGGTAGTTTCTCCTCTATTTGTACAAATCTCTTTAGATCTAAAATTAAATCTAGAAATTGTAGTATTCATAACTTTATAACAAATTCTATAAATTAGAACAAGATTTTATGTTCCTTCTTTCATATTAAACCCTTCTGTTTTTATTTTTAATGTAAGGGCATCCAAAATATTTGGATCATTTAATGATAATGGAAAATTTCGAAAAACATCTCAAGATTGAAAATTACCAGATGTATCTAAATCAAAAATTTATAAACATGAAGCTTTGATTTTAAAAGCGACTATGTTATAAAACAATTGAACAATCAATTCTCTAAAAGGAGGATATGATTCTTTCAATCTTTTATCAAAAGTCTAATAGAAATTCATAAACGAAATATAAATTTTACATCTGGATGGTCCAAATTGGATTAAAACCATTAACGAGAGAAGGATTAAATGTCGGGTTTTAATTATGGTCGAGACCAAAGGCATTTAAGGCTAGAAGATTCCTAATAGGGATAATTGAGTGGGAGGATTAACGTGAAAACCATTTTTATCGTGAGAACCAAAAAATGATGAATTCACAGTGAAAGTTAACGAATCCGCTGGAAAAGTTACTGAATCAAAAAAAATAGAATTTTCGCCCTTCATGGGATTCGAACCCGGGTTAAATATTCCAAATTTTTGAATTCGGTAACTTTCTCAATAGATTCATCAACTTTCATATCCAATTCATTTGATTTTTATTTTTATGATAAAAATGGTTCTCATTTGATATATATTAAAAAAAACTAGACTCAACAGATAAGATGGGTCGTGTTTTCATATGTTCTAAATGTCGACCTAAAATTGGTCTGGTATTTTATATTGAGGTTGTGCATCAGTCGGTCGGTTCGGTCGACCGACCAAAATTCTCCAAACCAAAAATTTAACCTAACCTAGTTTTTTGAACCGAACCGATTTATAATTTTGGATCAATCGAAACTGAATCGAAAAAATCGATCGGTTTGGTCGGATCGAAAACCGATTGAAACATATATTTTTATATATTTCTAAGTAAACATATTTTTATCTTAATTATTTAATTAAGATATTAATTAATTATTATGTAAAATATATAAATATATAAAAAGATAATTTCAGTTCGGTTCGATTCGATTACCGACCGAACCTAAAATGTAAAACCAAGAACCAACTTTCCTAAAAATCGAATCGAATCGACCGTAAATTATCGATTCCATCGGTTTTTTTGGTTCGATTCGATTGATGCACACTCCTATTTTATTTCATAGGATTTACGGATGAAACCGTCAATTATGGTCGATTTAATTTTTGGGCGGATTGGTCATAAAAATATCGGCCCAAGTTGAAGTTATGGCCTTTTGTATCATTGAGTTTGCAGAAGTTGGGCCTCCCAAAGTAAAAACAGATTACGTCATCATTAATTATTTAATTTGTATGAGATTTTTTTTTGCATAAGATAGTATCATCTCAAGTTAGGCGAGTTTACAAGTAAGTTCATAATCTAGAATTTAGGGACTCAAGTTCAAGTTGTGGTTTAGGTAAATATGAATTTCATAATTAATGATTAAACGTAATACACTAATTTTTAAGTCGTTGACTTTTGTGCTTAAATGACATAACAATCTTAGTGGGCCCCGTAATTCGTGCATAAGGCAAGTCATGCTCATGGATGCTAATTTGGACTATAAATTTTCTAGATACTATAAGGCGAAACATATTCTCAAGTTTCTATATCTTCGGTTTTTGTTTCATTAGATACTAGGTTTGCCCTACTTGTTATACAGGATAATATTTTTTAGTTAAATGAAATATAGATAACTAAAAATATAAATTACGTAAATTAAAATGTAAAATTATAAAATACTCCCTCAGTCCTCAAAAATTGTTCTTGGAAACCTTTGATGCGGATTTTAATAAAAAGTTGTGAAGTGTTTTATGAATAGAATAAGGATCCCACATAAATGAAAATGGAACAAATTTGAAGGACGTACCAAAAAATAAAACTAGAAACAAATTTTGGGGACAACATGAGTATATTATTAATTTTTAAATATTTATGTTTAACTACAATCATAATAGTATTGCATAAATATCAAAAAATAATTTTAACCAATTTACAATCAAAATAAATATTCCTTCATCCACCAAAAGTTTGCATTGTTTATGGAAACATGTTTTAATAAATTGTGATGAGTGTAAAGTGAGTGAGATAATAAATGAATATATTAATGGATAGTGAGAATAAAAGGTGGACTATATGTGATTATTTTATTAATATTACCTCCGTCCCAATTATATAGATTTGTTTTTTTTTTGGATGTCCCAAATATATAGGCTGGTTTCCATAAATGTTAATGTTTTATTAACTTATTTACTAATATACACATATTTAATTCTTTGATTTATTCGTGCGTTAAAAAAGCAGTCAAATAATAAATATGGACATATCAAAAAGTTACTTTATAATTATATTTTTCAATGAATTTTCTTAATCCTGTGGGTGGTTGATGTTTTCTCAATCAATCTATATAATTGAGACAAAGGAGTAAATGAGTAAATTAAGGGTAGTTAATGTTTGAAAAATAGAAAATGTAAGTTTTGGTGGACGGATCGAAAAAAATTAATTGAAAGCTTTTGATGGACGGATGAAGTATTAAATACATGTGTGATTCATGTAGTACTCAATCCTTAGATAATCTACGATCTTCAATCTTGAATGAGAGTAATCTATGAAAACACTATAAATTTTCGCCTCTATGAGAAGCTTGTGATTTTCGAAAATCACAATAATAGAGAAGAGTGACATTATTTTCTCTTATTTTGTATTTATAGCTCTCCCTAGAATCCTAATTAGATAGGATTCTAGCATATATAATAAATACAATAATTATCTTATTCTCTGAAGATAATTCATTTGTAGAATAATTATCTCTTGATATCTAGTAATATCATATAATATCTATCTAGACTAAGAGATGTATTAAATAAATAATACATTAATCGTAAGTAATCTCATGGGATATAGGGGGTGGCCGAAAATTGTTGCAGCAATAGGCCTTGGTGGGTCAACCCATAGATCAAATACAAGGAATAAAGATTGGCATAAAATGAATTAATTGTCTTATGTTCAACCTATAACATCAAGGTTATTCATAAACATTTATTTATTCCACTAGAGAATAAATGCTGATTTACCCATTTATTTTCGAAGTTGAGTCGGACTTATACTTAGACTTACAAATCTTCGTATTTAAGATATCGCAAGTCTATTAATTATTTATAGCATTCCGACTGCTTAATATAATTAATCTTTTTAATTCTTTAAGTAGTACCATTCAACCTTATTATTGTATTTGAGCTAACTCAGCCTGCAGGATTTAGTATAATAAACATTTTTAGCTCTTTAAGGAGACGTCATCATCCTAAAGGGATACGTTGACTCGATATATGTAACCAACATGACATACATGCACTGTTACTATCCAAGATACGGAAAAGTCACCGACATCTAGGGTTTTCATGACGATCAGATAAAAGAACTCATATCACTATGATTTATCAATATGTCAAGATGTACTAGCACAGACAAGTAACCAAGTCAAGTTATGTGCATCATACACATTTGCAATAATAAAGAAAAAAAATGTCTGTCAAAATTAGATGAATAGAAGTCAAAATTAGATGAATAGAAATATTAATAATTTAGTAATTAAAAAATAAATTTTATTTGTGAACTCCTATTGTATTTTATATTATATTATTTATGAAATGTTTCTTTTAGATATATAGTAAAAGATCATATTAAAATAATTGATTTTTTAGAGGGACAAAGTAATTATTGAAAATAATACATCAATGAATAATGCATATTATTAATTATTTTAAACAAATATTTTTGTAATATGCTATCTATTAATATATAATATATTTAATGAATACACACACATATATATATATATATATATATATATATATATATATATATATATATATATATATTCAAAATGGAATGGTGATTTGGGCGTGAAAAACTTAAGTTATTATTTTTAAAATGATTACCCTTCAATATATATATATAGAAATTTATGCAATTTTTCATCTTAATAGACCTTTATATTTTTTTCAATTAATTTTTATTTAACAGATTTTAAAGATCCGCTAATTCTTTTAGTTATCTACATAATATTATACTATAAATCTAAATTTAATATAATAATATCATTTAAAAGTTGAAAAGAAACTCATAAGAAACAACTAACCGTTTAGATTGTTCCGGAATATGCCAGAATATGAGTGAGTATTCGATCGTTTCGAATGAAAAATAACCGAACCGAACCGAATAACCTAAATATATTTCGGTCATTTTGATTAAACTGAATTTTAAGAAAAAAAATTCAAATAAATAAATAAATAATATTATATATTGATATAATATATATATAATATATTTTTATATGTTATATATATAATATTTTGCAAAATAATAATAATAATAGTATTATATAATAAATAAATAATATTATATAATATTATATATTGATATAATAAGGAGGAGAGAGAGAAATGAATAGGATTAAGGATATTGACATATTAAAACTATTATTCTATATAAATAAATAAATATTATATATATATATAATTAATTAATCAATTCGTTTCGATTATTCGTTAATTTTTTTCGATCGATTGAATCGAATTGACCAAACCAAATTTGATTTTTCGATTTGGTTCGGTTCGATTCGATTATTCGATTTTCACATATTTTGGTCACACGTATGCCAGAATGCCGACGATAATCTATTTAGGGCACACTCTGGATAGATCGACCTTATATCGCGGATGCTCTTATCGTGTTCTCGCATATCCCCACATATGGGAATTGACATCACGAAACATATGTGTTCCGACCCTTCATATGTGGGGATATACATGACACATATTTGGGTATCTGCAATTCGATCTTATCAAAATTTTCACAATTACATTTTGAAATAATACAAAGTGGTGTAGCTATTTGTTTGATAAATTTATTAATTCTGTGGTACAATGTCACAGATTTCGGCGTCGCGTCCAGGGGCAACCCCCTTCCGACGTTTATCCGGTTAGCCCGTTTTGAAAAATTTTGTTCTCGCTCTTAAAGTTTCCACCTCAGAAAAGGAAAATACTCGATTGAACTATATAAATTCATCCATTTTTTAATCTTTTCCTAATAATTAATTGGAAAATGTTCTAGATTAACTTTAGTCACCTATAAGAAAATAATAATTTTTTTTCATAAAAACATAGAATTGCTCCTGCGTTACGACAGCGGCAAATACGCGTAGAACATAAGTCCGGCAACAATACAGATTGTACAAGTATCTAAGGATGCGTTTTGCCTTAAATGTAATATTTTATTTCATCATTGTATATCATATTATTATTGTATTATATGTACACGCATGCTAATTTGAACTTAAAATTATATGTATTTTTTAATCATTGTATATGACATTATTATTGCATTAAATATCACACACGCTACACATGATGAATATTACAAATCCAAACAGGTGTATTTAGACATGAAGTATTGGATGTGTCATGTGTGGTATAAATGTTGGTATTTCATCAAATAATCTTGGGTTAATTAAAATATTAAGAGGGTGTTTGTCTAAGCTTATAAGCTCTTTAAAACAACTTATAAGCTGTTTAGGAGCTTATAAGCTGTTGTAAAGCGTTTGGCAAAATAAGTTTTAAGCGAACATTATATGTCATGAAAATAAGCTCCAACAACTTATAAGCTCCCCTAAAAATAAGTTGGTTAACCTTAACTTATTTTTTCATAAACTTATAAACAACCATGAATTTACCAAAATAATCTTATTATAGTTCGTTATTTCCTACACATACACTATCAATTTCACATCTCGTCAATTTTATCTCTCTGACTATGATTTTATTTCTCTAACTCACGATTCTTTTTCTATCTTATAAGATCAATTATCCAAACACTTTAACAACTTATAAGCACCTGAGACATTACCTCTTATAAGCTCTTGAAACATCTTATAAGCTCTTGGAGCTTATAAGCTCTCTAAAATAAGCTTAGCCAAACACCCCCTTAGGCGCAACATATTATTTTCACAATATAATTATCTTGAAGGCGCGACAAATTTTACTTCCAACTTCCAAATTACACATACGAAAATAAAAGAGACCAGAGACCATCAAATTGTAACTAATTGAGATTATATTATTAATATCACTTTATGCAAAATGGAGCATATAAAGCTAAAAAATTGTGAATTCTGTAAACTAATCCTATTTTAATTGTAGGATAAGTGATCAATGTTGGTGGAATTTCGCCATCGTTATAGGGTTGCAATATAGACAAGCTGTTAGACTCTTGAAGCTTGGTGACGAGATGTGCCGTGGCGTCCACATATGTCGGCCTGATAGTGTCGGATCGTCCTTACCCAAGGTGACGCGACGGGAATTGAAGTTGTGGGACGATGAGAGTAGGCATCGGGCCAAAGTTGTGCGGGACGCGTCGTGTGCAGGCGTGCGGCGCTTTGAGTGTCGGACGCAGGGCGTGCTGAGCGGGTACAACCTCAAGTGTTGCGGAGCACGGATATACGCACGGGCGAGCGCATTGGGCGAGGTCAAGTGCTGCGCACCGAGCACGCGTCGAGTGTCGAGCGTCGAAGTGTGCGAGTATCGGGTGAGCGATGCACGCGCGGATAACGGGTGGAATATTGTGGCGTGCAAGTCATCCCGCCGCACACGTGGGCGAGCGGTTATGCCTGATCATGGGGGGCGAGTGTTGAAGCCAAGTCAGCACAACGGTTGGGCGAGTTTGGTTGGAACGTGGGCGGTTATGTGTAGATAACCGCCCCACAAAGTGGACTGCGAGTGAAGGTGCGACACGTAGGCCACTTGGCCGAGTTTTTCGGTGGGCCCAGTGTTGGGGGATTGTGCAACACGTTAGATAGGCAAAATTAGCCTAGAGTTGCACATAATCTTTGTTTGCAAGCTTGAGCATCCTTTGTACGAAGTTGTGAGTAAATACAAAGGTTGGGAGTATGATTCATGTATGTGCTGTGCGTACTTATGATTATTGGTTGTTGCTTGTTAACTTGTTGCCTGTATGTAGGGCTGCCTATTCGGTACGGGTCGGGTACCCGACCCCGATTATGCATAAAAAGTGCTACCCGACCCCGACCCGATTTTGTAAATCGGGTACCCGAATACCCGACTTAGTGTTTTTTTTTTTTTTTTTTAATTTTCAATTTTTTTATATGAATTAGGGTTTAATAAGTCTTTATTGGAAGGTATGACATGCAAAATACTTGATCCTATTCCATTGGGGGAGGGTGCTGGTGTTGGCTGGCCGAAAGGTAGGGATAAACTGCAAATTCCTGAAGGTACAACTCTTTCCAGCTAGTTGAGGCTGGAGTTAAAGACTCACATGCTGCTGTTGGAGTGGTAGCTAGTAAGATTGAGGAAGGAATTATCTAAAGTTACTAGTGTTCCCGTTCTTATTGCAATTGATCAAGTGAGGATTCTTTTGATTTCTTATATTTGTTTCCCCAGAGTGACTGTTTGCCTTTTGGAATTTATTAACAATTGGTTCATTTACCGACTTTGAGGAGTCAGTGACAGATCATGAATTAATTTATCACCATGAATCAAAGCTATTAGCAATCAGCTAATATAAGTTTTTGCGTGCTTAATACGCTTTCACATGTAATTCTAATTATAATTTCTAGGAGTAACTTGTTTCATGAAAAAAAAATGACAATTTTTTTTCTTCAGTATCCTATTTATTACTGTAAATAGTAAAATATCTTCAGCTACAAGAGTATCCTATTTATTACTGTAAAACATTTGTTCCACCAGATAGAGTGCAATTTCTTTTCTTCTTCTTTTTTCAAAAAATCTAACTTTACTAGCAAAAATATTTAAATTGAAAAATATTACTTTTCCGTGGAGAGTGGCGAAACCGAAATGGTTGAATTGGAGTTGGTGGGTGGGGGAATGGCCAAAATGGTTGATTCTAATGATCATCATTCATGCATTAGCGTATTGTACATTGACGTGCAAATGTGTGAAATGATTTATTCGCGCATCATTATAAAATACGCAAATTAGTTTATTGAATGATTCTTTCATAAGAGTGATTAGTTTTATATGTTATTAAGTTTGTTACTACTAATTTGCTTTTGTTAACCAAAATGGATATTTATAATTTCGTCTCAATCAATACTACGATGTTTATAATTATAATGATTTCAAATAAGTCATACTGGACTTTTGGAAATATCCAAGTTTTCGTTATTATTGAGAAAGAATTACAGGCTTTTGGGAAGATATGGTTTTGATTAATGAAATTGCATTAATTATCTACAACTGTTATGGCTAAAGAATTAAGTAAGCAAGTTAGACGTTATGAATCCCAGGACCCTATCTTGTTGGACTGAAAACATTTTTTTGGGCCTATCTCGCATGGAGTTCGCTGTCTAAAAAATCGGGTATCGGGTATACCCGACGGGCCTAAATAACCTACCCGACCCCGATCCCTACACCTGATTTTTGGATAATCGGATACTTGATACCTGAGAAATTTCGGGTCGGATATCAGGTACCCGACTACCCGGTACCCAAATAGTCACCCATGTACGTTCGATTCACACCAACTCACTAAATAAATTAAAATACTGAGTGTTGGTGAGGACGATGGCCGACTGTGCATGATCGGCCACACAAGGCGAAAAATTCGAGTCGGCTTAAAAATCTTTTGACACAAGCCATGGTAATAATGATGTCAACATTTTCTCTCGAACAAATAGAAATGTTGTAATTTTTAGGCCCAATAAAAGTAGCATAATTCAATGGCCCAAAAGCCCATTCTTCTCCAAAAGCCGATCAACCAGCCCACAACACGACCGAAACACCGCTCTCCATTTCCAAACCTCACTTCCACCTCCCCTCTTCCCTTCTCGGGTTTAACTCCCAAATGCGAAGCTGAAATTCAAATTCATAGAAGGAAAATCTCTGCATTGGTTGACGAAGAAGGAAAATGGCATCGACATTCATGCAGCAATTCGCGAAGAAGAAGACCGTAGTGAAGCGATCGTCGAAGAAATACTTGGAGGAGGCGTTGTACAAGAAGCTGTTCAGCGATGGCTGCGAGGAGAGGAACGTTAGGTCGAAGGTGAACGAATTCCTCGAATCTCGTAAAAGTGCTTACAAATGGGAGTTTGGCCGCACCGTTAAGATCCTCCGCGGCCGCAAACTGTACGGACCCGCAGCCAAGGTAACCGTACAGAACCTTCAAGCCTTATTTTGTTGCACAAATTTGGTCGATTTTTTGTTTTTATGATGTCTTTGTTTGAATGATTTGTTGGTAGGTTTGAATTGTGATCGGGTGGGCTGTTGATCTTTGTTGTTGAGCATTGGAGCATCTGATTCATACTATGTGGATGAATTATGCAAATTTCTGCGTAGAGCTTTCTTATGTGTGTGTTTGTCTTGATTAATGATTCGGGCTCTCCTTTTTTCGGATGGTGCGAGCATTTTTGTGAAGGAGAGTGGAAAATGTGAGTCGACTGAAATAATTTGATGAAACAATTACAGTAACTTCCTTAGAACAGCAAACAAAATGAAGAGAGTTGTAAGAATGTTTGAATCCCGAGACTCGTGAAGGAGTGTGTAAATATGAATTTGCAGAAATAGTTTAAAGTGAAACAAGCAATGTAGTTTGTTTAGAACAGCAAACAGATGGATAGAATCATAGGATTGTTTGAATACTGGATTCGTGAATGAGACACTGATCTTATTGATGAGGGCTTGTGAAGATGAATCTGGATCATTGTTTCTAAGGGATTAAAGATTCTTTGGAGCCCTAAATATAACACTACATTTTGAATTATAACTGAAATGCCTAAGCTGCTTGCTCACATTTTCCCTCGTTTACAGCTCGATTCTTATCTAAACATGTACTCAATTATCTGAATCCGTCACTGGTTTTCCACAGCTGTCTGAGACTATGGAAAAAAGAGGTATGAATAAAACAGTGAGTGACCAAGCTATTCATCTTGATCTGATAGCGAAAAGCAGAGGCATTCATGCTGCGGAGACCTATTTTGTGGCTCTGCCTGAATCATCAAAAACCCATCTCACTTACAGTGCTCTTCTCAATTGTTACTGCAAAGATTCAATGACTGCGAAGGCACAGACATTATTCGAGAGGATGAAAGAACTTAATTTGGAGATGACTTCCATGCTGTACAACAGCCTCATGACCCTGAACATGAAAAACAAGGTGCCACAACTCGTCCCTGCTCTTATCAATGAAATGAAGGAGGCTAACGTCATGCCCGACATTTTCACCTACAACGTGTGGATGAGGGCTCTTGCTGCTACAGGTGACATTGATGGGGTCGAGAGGGTTATTGATGAGATGAAGAGAGATGGTCGAGTTGCAGGAGATTGGACTACGTACAGCAATCTTGCATCTATCTATGCTGATGCCGGACTGATTGATAAGGCTGAGAAGGCACTTAAGGAACTGGAGAGCAGAAATGCCCATAGAGAACTCTCTGCTTACCAATTCCTGATCACACTGTATGGACGCACTGGAAATCTGCTTGAAGTGTACCGAGTGTGGCGTTCGTTGAAGCTAGCTTTCCCCAAAACTGCAAACTTGAGTTATCTGAATATGATTCAAGTGCTGGTTAAGTTGAATGATTTGCCAGGTGCTGAGAAATGTTTCCAGGAGTGGGCGACCGCTTACTCAAGTGGTAGCTCGACTTTTGATATCCGTATTGCAAATGTCCTTATCGGCGCTTATCTGAAAGAAGGCTTGCTCGAGAAGGCTGAGAAGCTCAGAAGGCATGCGAAGAGGAGAGGAGCCAAACCCAATGCCAAAACTTGGGAGCATTACATCAGCTACTATCTCAAGAAGGAGGAGTTCAAATCAGTGGTGAAATGTGTCAAAAATGCCGTCACAGCTGGCAAGGGGAACGGAGCTGGGTGGAGCCCGTCACCTGAAGTCGTGGAGGAGGTTATGCGACATTTTGAGCAAAGCAAGGACGTTGAGGCCGCTGAAGGTTTCTTGGAGAACGTGAAGAAGTCAACAGACGAAGTGTTCGAATCTTTGATTCGAACATATGCAGCTACGGGAAGAAAGAGTCCCATCATGCATCGCAGGGTGAAATTGGAGAAGGTGGAATTGAGTGAAGAAGGGAAAATGTTACTGGATGAAATATCTGCAGAATGAGATTGTTTCAATTTTGTATCTTTTCTTCTTTTTCTGATGGAGATTTATCTTTCAGGAGGTGGTTTGATCTTTTTCAAGTACCATTGTAGAAGATTTGCAGCTGATTTTTTCTGGTTATAACTCTCTTAACAGGAAATTTTTGTAGCCTTCAGAAACCATAAATTGGAATAATGGTAGGAGTTATTTCATAACATTTTTCTACTATTTAAGTTTCTACAAATGATTTTTCATTTTTTTCTTGAAATCTTATATCCTCGATTTCGATCTCGTGTTTGAAGACATATTTGACACCATATCATTAATCACAATTGGTAATTCAGTAGTTCTTGACACGATATGACAACACAATAACGACACAAAATAGTATCAAAATGTTTATCTTGTTTCTGCAATTATCCATTTATCCTGCTAACTCACCAAGATAAAATATATTTTTATTGTGTCTTTATCACGTCAATACTGTATGTATTGTATAGTCGATGACAATTTCTTTTAATATTTATGTATATTAATAGTCGATGGACTAACTTTTTCCTCTTATGTATCATCTGAGGAAATCTGCAAATACTTCATCCAATTCCAAACAAAATTTTGGAAGGCAAAATCCCTTCTACACACTAAATCATAGAAAATGATACAAATTGAAACAACGACAGAAACTCAAATACTAACATCTTTCCTCCCAGCAAGGTCCTCAAGAGTGAGATTCATAGTCTCAGCTGAACCCTTCTTCACTTCCTCCCCGCGAGCCGCCAAAAACTCCTCAACGCTGCTCGGTTCTCCAAACCATCCCAACCGGTCAGCAATGAGGTGCAGATTGTTGCAGCCATTGCATCTAGCGATGACCACGCCTTTGTCGTACGATTCACGGCAAGCGGTCTTGAGGTTTCTGGTGTCGCAGACTTTGCACGTGAACATCATGACAAGATCGTGCCTCTCAGAAACCTTCAAGTTAGATTTCACTTGGTGCTTTACATCAGCCTGACCACTTGTCAAACTGGAGGCGCATTCGTTCGTGCTCTGGTCACTATTCGGGCTGCAACTTCCGTTTTCAGCTGGGTTTTCCACAGATTGAGTACTGGCTTCTGAAAGAGACTGGAATCCTCTAGTATACTGTTCATAGTTGCGAGAGAATGAGTTTGGGGAAGGATGAAACTTCCTAGAGACCTCTGCAGCATAGGAAACAGAGATAAGAGATTACAATTTGCTTTTGCTTAATCTCATTTGAGAAAGGAATTTCTAGAGCAATATCCCATGCTGCCACACATTCTACCAGAGAATTCGAGTTATATAACACTTTTCTATTCCATGTTCTCAAACCAGGCTTATATGAGTATCTTCTTTCCCAGATTTCTTTGCCATTATTGCCACGGTGCAACCGGCTCATACAGTAAGGTTTTTTCTTGAACTTTTTCCCTAACCTTCGTTGATCAAACAAATTTTAATTGTCTTTATCACAAGAACATAATATTAAGTCTCGATCATAACCATATTTGAAGGACAGTCACATTTTGGTGTTTTTTATAAGTTGCTCGTACCACAGATGATATGAACTCAAATAAGAAGCAGCTATGCAGATGGCAGCTGCGATTAACATCGAAGTGATCGAACTGCTCTATAGATAACATATTAATATACAAGAAATGACTATACATTCCAAATGGCCTAAATATACTTAATTTCTGTTTCTTTCTGAAACCACAGAATGAAACGTACAGCATTAAGTTGATTTTGCAACTGACCTCCATATACAAAATATACCCAGAGAACTGTAGTTAATTTCATTTTAGTATGATATCCTGCCTAAATCAAATTTTCACACTTATACTTCACCCAAATCTTGCTTCAATATTCTAAAGGCGATATAATAGCATCAAAAGGCAGCATGAACTTTCTTTGCAAGACATAGATATACTAAATATCCACAAAATTGAACACCTCAGCTTATCAGGTGTGTATATATATATATTAGGGTTGTGTTTACATAATTTTCCAGCTTTGTCTGCGCAAGGGGCAAGAAGCACCACCAATAGAACAAAAACACGTCATATCAACAAATTAGGCCACTTTCTGCAAGAAATTGGGCATAAAGTCCTCAAATTTCACCCAAAATTTCATCTCAGTTCGAAGGAATCCCAATTTTTGCTCGAGTTATTTCATTTGAAACCATAATTAGTTTAGGAACTTAAACATTCAAACAAAACAAATCAAATATCACCAGTCCTCTTCAATCCCAAAAACTATACACACGCACAATTCGCAAAAGAGAATGCAGTGTAGGTTACCTCTGGGGAGGGGATCCTGTGCATATTTTACAGCGATGAGAGAGAGAATTCGCCGAGCCGCCATTGTAGTAGTTCCCTTTCTTCTCTTTCTATTTATAAGGAGTCGAAATAACTTGCGGAAAAAGCAGATTTCCGTAGAGAGAGAGAGATGGTGACGGTGGAAGTTGTTTCAAAAGGAGAAAATAAATAGAAAAAAACGAAGAAAAGTAGCTAAATTGCTCCCTCCATCAATCAAATTCGTTACTAGATTTTGATGGAACAAATTTTAATAAATTATAATAAATATAAAATAAATAGATATTAAAATATGAGTCATGAGATAATAAATGAATATATTAATGAATGATAGGTGTAAAAAAATGGATCATAAGTGGGTTTTTTTGTAAATAAGTGGATAAATTTAAAGTAAAAATATAAAGTTATGTTTTAAAAAATGAAAGTGAACATTTTTTTGTGGACGGATCAAAATGAAATTAAATGAACGTATTTGGTGGACAGATGGAGTATTATTTTCTGGAACTATGCAAATTTTGATAAGAAAATATAATTGTTTTTAATAAATACAAAAATTTCTTTAAATATTTTTATTAAATAAAATTTACACTTTCAGTTGTTTTCACGTTTGAATTTCAACCTTGCGCTTAATGTGATTAATTTTTCTTTTACTTTCCTTCATTCATCGTTTTTTGCTCTTCTTTTTAATTATTCTTTTTGAACAAAATAACATTTCTAATAAAAGAATTATGAAGAAGGGAAGGAATTTGACTAGGTTAGATCGTGTTTAAAATGAATCACAATCTCAACTACATGTTAAAACCACAAATATAAATTTATTTTATAAATGAATCCCCGTTTTATATATACGATAAATGTCTATTTTATATTTTTATAATATTTTCATGGTCTATGTTAACTATTTTTGTCACGAAAATGTAAATAAATACGTGTTAGCAAGAGCACCATTATTGAATAGTTGAAACAATAATTATTTGGAAAAAAAATACATGACATAAAAACAAAAAGTAAATTGAGATTGACGGAAGATGATCTACTAGAAACATCTAAACTAATTTAGTCCCTAAATCTTGAATGATAAATAATGTGTTAATATATGTAAGTAGCCCAAAAAAAATAGGAATAAGAGTTTTATAGCCTAGTCCATAAAAACATGAGTTTTATAGCCATTTTGACTTAAAAAGACCAAAATATCCTTGGAAAAATTTAAAAAAAAAACGGATATACTCTCTCTCTCTCTCTCTCGGACTCACTCTCTCTCTCTCACGGACTTACTCACTATAACAAAAAAACTGAACTCGCTCACTATCTCGCTCACTCACTCTCTCTCTCTCACTCACTCACTCTCTCGCTCACTCTTTCTCACGACTCACTCTCTCTCTCTCACGATTCACTCGACTCACTCTCACTCTCTCACCGAAAACGAAACCCACAACCCACGGTGCTCCTCCACACTCCCGGAAAACCCACGACTCACGACACACCTCACGACTCACGCAAAACAACAACATGAGTGATACGGATATGAATCTGGATCCACAGTACTCCCGGATGCGGCCGAGCAAGCGGCGGCGAAGAGAGAGCTCCTCCACGGCGGAAGAAGCTTCTCGCCGGAGCCCGCCGCCAAGCAGCGTTAAGCACGCCGTCGACCTTCGCTTCGGGTCGACGAACTTCCCAAGACCGATTTAGGAGCACCACAACTTCGGTGAGTAATCGTGCATTTAAAATTGGTTTGTAATATGTACGGGATAGTTATCATGTGACACGATAATTTTCATGTATGACACGATAGTGATGAAATTTCGATAGTTTGTGTGTTTAGAAACTTATAAATTAAAATCGATTGCTATTTTGTTGAAATTACGTTAAAATTAGATTGGTTCGTCAAGACACGGTTCTACCGTGTATCGAAGATCAGATGCAGTAGCACCGTGTCCGACCAACCGTGCACGGTTGTTCAGCCTGCGCACCAACCGTGTATAGATCTTCAAGATACTGTTAGCAGTGTAATCAAGAACCGCACTGCTGGTCAAGACATGGTGCTAACCGCAGTGCGGTTCGAAGACACAGTTAGCAGTGTATAGATTTGAATCGTGTATTCTGTTGTTAGAACTTCGTTTAGTGTATGCCGATTAATCTTGTGCATTTATAGCCTCGTTATAGGTGGTTACGGCCGCATATGCAAGGCTATGCCGGACGATCAACCAATACATCCGAATTGATATATTAGCCGAGGTGAGGACATGTCTACAAACAGTAGCAGATGTATCGGCGATATTTAGACAGAGCCGCTTGGGCATCTTCTTCATCTCGGGAGAGGAAAGCGCTAATAATGCACCGCACAACTCGATGGCCCGGCAGGTTGTGGATCCTAGTTTTATGAGTTCGAGATTTGGTTTCACGTTTGTGGAACCGATATACGATTGGGATGGTTGAGTTTGCCTCGGTCTCCGGATTGCGCTTTGGGCCGTCTTCCTTGATCCGAACTTGAGGCACGGATTCCCGCACCAAGATGTTCCATAGGTTGTTTCGGCCGGAGGACTACTATTTCGAGCTCCGCACCGATTCATCAAACAACGGCTAGGTGATGATGCCGCAGACTACTAAGGCGGCTTTCATATTAGTAGCTTACCTCATCGTCCTTTGCCGCGATAGGGAAGCCATCGAGCCATGGGTTTGGACGTTGGCTGAGGATTTGGATATGTGGCAGAGTTTTCCTTGGGGCTCCTATTCATTCAAGGTCCTCTGTCACGGGATTGATGTGCTCAAGAGGCACCCGAGCGAGATGGCAGCTTCGAGGAAGACGTACCATTTCTATGGTCCTGTTTGGGCCTTACAGATTTGGTCGTATGAGGCCATCCCCGACTTAGGACGTATATGTGGGTGCCGAGACAGCGAGATACAGATTCTGAGATGCTTGATGTGGACTACATGGAAGTCCCCGACCCAGTATACTAGATTTTTTGACGAGCAGGTAATTTTAATCTCATGTTTAGTATTTGCTATATATTTATTAAATACATTATAATCAATAATGTGTATGTTTTTGTAGCGTTTATGTCATCGTGTCCGGAGCCGCCGAGACCGAGTTGTCAGAGGCATACTACTTGAGCCTATACGAGGGCGATCCGATGGCTATTCGGTTTGTGCCTCATGAACGGCATGCGAGGCGCACATGACGAGCTGCGCTGAGCCGGCGGTGCGTCGTGCGTGAGAGAGTGCCCGCGGGGAGGATGGCGAGCATGTCCCGGTCATGCGGCGAATGGCGGCGGCCGGAAGTCAAGTGCGAGATACATCTCGGGTTTATGAGCCCGTCGACTGGCGTGTCTCGATCGCGATCGGCGTTGTAGACATGAGGGCGCGAGCGGACCACGTGTGCTGCGAACACGCCGAGTGTTCGACTAGACGAGGCCTCCATTGCTATCATGGATCGAGACCGTCCGTCGTGCCATTGTGGACGACGATTCGGAGAGGGGCCTCATAGCTCGAGTGGCTCGACATGTGTTCGAGCGGTTGACGGATTTCTTCGGGTGCAGATCTTCGAGACGTAGATCTCGTACCCCTATATCTGCACGTGGGAGCTACGCCGGCTATTCTGAGCATGTCGGTCGGGCGCCGGTGTCCCAAAGATGAGGAGATACTCGCGGTAGCCACCGACGATCGCTACGGCGGTCGAACTGCAGGAGGTGTCCCACACTAGCCACCGACGATCTGCTTCACGGCAGGTTGATCCAGAGGAGGGGGCCCGTACTAGCCACCGACGATCTGCTTCACGGCAGATCGATCCAGAGGAGGTGCCCCATACTAGCCACCGATGATCTGCTTCACGGCAGATCGATCCAGAGGAGGGGGCCTGCACTAGCCACCGACGATCTGCTTCACGGCATGTCAATCCAGATGAGGGGCCCAACACTAGCCACCGATGACCGGGTCGTCGAGAGTCTAGTCACGCCAGCCAGCGGATATCGGTAGCTCGAGAGCTAGTCGCTACCGAGGTGATGTATCGTCGATAGTGGGATCTTGACGGAGACCTCTGCATTTGAGACCCCACATACAGCTCCCGTAGATGTGAGTACCCTTGAGACGCTACTGAGGTCGTACGAGATCTTTAGGCAGGCAGGCCCAGATGCTTATGTCGTGGCTCAGTTGAATGGGTATATGTTGACTCAGGCACTGTTCGATCATATCACCGACCCAGACGCTGAGTTCATTGGCGAGGTACTTTATTACCACATTTATTCAAATTTTATTTATATATTTATAATTCAATTGTAGTTGTACACCTTGTATACTTTTTTTATGTGTGTGTTAGGTTATGGAGTTGTACACCTTGTATATACATTGGAAAGTAACCAACTCACATCATCCTGCCAATGCATTATTTCCCACGATCAATGAAGCTCGATGCGTTATAGCACCGATTGGATTTTATGTAAGTTTGAAATGTCCCTAAATTTATTTTAACTCATCCAGTTTATATAAATTATTCCCGACTAAATTTATTCATTTATGCAGCAAGCGCTTGTGCGTGAGTTCGCCCGGCTTCATCCAAATGATCCCCAGGGCTATCGTGTGGTATCAAAGACCACCTATCCACGATGGCAAGTACCCGATGACTTGTTATCGATGGTACATGGGACCGATGCATCGCATAGCAAACCGTGGTTGTGCGCTGATATGGTAAATTTATTTCCTCATTTCTATTATTTTTCTATAAATTGAATGTAAACTTTAAAATTATCAATGTTGCGACTACTAGCCATCCGTAACGTCGGAAATCATCGGGTCACGAGACGCATATCTCATTGCGTGGACTCTTGAGGTGTACGACTCTCTGGCGCATAACCCCGACTACCGGCGTTGAGACGTTACCAGATGTTGCCCATTATTCGGCTTTTCCCTCGACTGATGATGATAGCTGGATTTTGGAGCAACAATGTATTGAGGACGGTACATTCTGAGCATCTGACATTGGCGGAGGTGCCCGATGATGAGCAGTTCATGCGCATCGACTACGTGAGTTGCGGTGTCTTTGCATGCCTTTATATGTATCGCCTCATCACAGGTATGCCTCAGAGGTTACGTAACCGAAAGCGGTACATACTAGCTCAGCGTACAGCGATAGCTCGTAGGATATGGTTACTGTGTCGATTGGCTTAGTTTCCTCGACTTTTTTGTATTTATGAAGGATATTGTAGTATTTTATCGAAGATCGTTGATATTTTTGTTTGTGTTTGTTGGATATGGTTACTGTGGTCTTGTTGTTGGATTATGTCGGATTTTGTTTGATTGTTGTTGGATTATTAATTCAAAGTTGTGGAGGCTGTGACCTCTTTTGAAATTATTGCTTGTTGTTGGCTATTTGCTGAGTGCAGGTTGGCTTATCCATATTTTAGAGGTTATGTTTGCCGTTTTTGTTGGATTGTTGTTGGCTTGTTGGATTGTGTTGGATTGTTGGATTATGTTGGTTTTGTTGGATTAGGGATTCATTGGATTCACGAGGCACAGGCGCACGAGGGCACACACCCACGCACGATCAGTGTCATCGTGCACGATCGTGCGCGCACACGGTCGTGCATGACGCGTGCACGATCGTGCGGGCGCGTGCCCACCGTGCACGCCCGCACACGCCCATGCACGGTGTGTACCTCGTGAATCCAATGAATCCCCTAATTCAACAAAACCAACATAATTCAACAACAAAATCAACATAATTCAACACAATCCAACAACAATCCAACTGAATCCCCCTAATTCAACAAAAACCAACATAATTCAACAAAAACCAACAAAATCCAACAACATTCAACAAAATCCAACATAATTCAACAAAATCCAAAAACAACGAATATCACTTCATATAACAAATATCCTTACTCACGAGGCCGTTGAGGACACAAATTCCTCAGTATGCTCTTCACTTCGACAAATACTACATTTTTCCCACGCCGTGTCCTTTCCACACATGTTTCATCACTAATGGCAATAAATCGTGCATGAGCGTTTGTTGTGGCCTTGACCGCTATAACGTGTGCATATTTGACGACGCGATCTTGACGAACCCTCAATAAGCGATTGCATCCTATTCAATCTAGGACGCCCACCGACGCGTGATGATTGGAGGTCGAATAATGTAGTCGATCTGATAGTCAGTACAATCCATGCGGGATGTGATACGATGCGGTTTGATAAGAATAAGTCGCCGCAAAAAGCATCGCCTATAATATCTTGAGCCACAAGGTAATGCTTGAAAGCATGCAAACTCTGTCCAAGAGCAAGAAACAAATATCAAAATTCGCCATCATGAGCCGTCTCAATATCATATAGTGTCCCGGGGTTTGATTCTCTCAACAGATGCAAATATGATGGAAGCAATTGATAGGACCGTTCGAAATCGCCATATGTCATCTCTATAGCGACGTTTCTTGCTCGGAGAGCAAAGCTGTAATCCATCTCAATGCCAAACTGTCGATGCATCTCTCCAATCATCTCTTTCGGCTTCAGTACCACACCTTCATCGACCAATTTCCGTGCAAAATACTTGCCAACAATCTTAGGTGCACCGTCGTGAGCGGGCGATTCAAATCAAGTGACAAGTATGATCGTTGTTCAACTTAATTACTCTCCATATCGTTGCCCTCCGGACTGCTCGTAGCTTAAAGGACAACCGTTGCCATGCTTGCAAACATACCCCAAACGTGTTTTACTTGACCGATCGACCACGTACTCTACATGGTTCTCCAAGTGGTACAATCCCACGGCTATCGCCAAGTCATCTTTCGTCTTAAATATCGAATCAACGCATAATTGGTCGGTATGGGCTCCACAAGGTTCGACCCAATCTAATGACAATGCACTGTCACAATCAAGTAGTGGAATAACCCAGTTGCGTAACTCATGCGTTGTATCATCCTCTCTGGTTCGTGAAGTTGTAGCATGAGCCTCACCATCATGCTGCTGTTCGGAAGTGAAGTCATACCGTCCGATAACCTTATCAAGATGTCCCGTTGTCGAATCCAAGCACCAAATTCAGTAGCCAATGAATCAAATATATCTCTACGTCGGTTCGTATCTTCCTCTTAATCTGAATACACCAGCTCGTCTTCCTCCTCATTCGAAGACAACGGCTCATCTTCGTGTATAGCTGAACCAGTACATCTTGCATTAGACTCGGGAAAGACTCTAGATCGTTGTGAACCATATAATACCGATGTCTCTGTGTGTACCGTGGCTGCAGACTGCTTGCTCTTTTCAATCACATACACAACTGGATCATCCTTTTGTTCCACAATCAATCGGAACAAATCGTTGTCGATTTCAACGATACTTTTATTCTTCTTCCATCACTAGCGCCGTCGTATAGAAAAGCATATAATCCGATCCACCATTGTTGTCTACTTGCTCATGAATCTCTTAGAAAATTAGCACGTGAAATCATTTCTCTGACCATGTATACGAGAACCTCGTCACGCTATATACTCTACGCTCTGTCCCAACTACCACCATGACGATAATAAGACGTTGCAAGACATCTGTTGCAAAATAAGATATAAAAGATAACAGTCATATACATAGGATGCACGAGATACATAGGATGTACGGGATGCAAAAGCCATGCACGGTCGTGCACCGTGCACGGACCATGCACGGTCGTGCATTGTGCACGACCGTGCACGGTGCACGACCCCTTGCACTGATGAGTTCCGTGCACGGTTTATGCGTTCATAAGTACACGGTATAGCCGTGTACTGTACACGGTTGGGTGTTAGCATCTCATATTTTTAAATTTAACTTATTAATTGATCCTAAATATTAAATTAATCACTTTATTAACATAAAATCAACACAAATAATATATGTGACGTATAATACTTCTACCGTGTACAACCGTGTACTCAAGAACGCATTTTTTTTCTTCAAAACATGAAATTTATCATTCCGAGTATTAAAAACATATTTAGGCTATAAATCATCAACCGTGTACTCAAGAACACGTAAAAAAAAATTCTATACTGGATTTAATTTACCTTAATCCATTAGCAATGCTCGATTTCCTTTGCTTGATTGAAAAACGCAGTAACAACTTCTTCTATTAATTATTTTCGCTCTCTTCTCTCTTTGAAATTGTAATGTTACAAATGAATTCGTTTGTGATTTGAATTCAATGTCACTGCGTTTTCAAATTAATGTTTACCAACCTTTTTACAATTAATGTTTATCAACTTTAATTTAATTCCATTTAATTTTTGGCAGAGAAAGCATTCAATTTGGCATTCATTCAATTTATTCTTATTCTTTTCGGCAGAGAGAGAGAGGATCCAGCATTAATTTAGGCAGAGATAGAGAGAGTCGAGAGAGAGAGAGGAGAGAGAGAGAGAGAGAGAGGAGTTATTATTTTAAATGAGGGACCCAGGGATATTTATGTCTTTTTAATCCAAAATGGCTATAAAACTCATGTTTTTATGAGTGTGGATATAAAACTTATCCCACTATTTCTTTTGAATATATATAAAGTTCCCCCATAAATAATTATGATTTAAATGGAACATGTTTTCTCACACATAAAATTATGGTTACGATTAATTTTTTAAATGGAACGTATTTTCTCACACATAAAACTATGATATCACTAATTCTCATGTTCTTTTACGCATAATATAATGTTTTTTTATTCATTCTATTATGTTAATTTTTAGTTGCTAGTAGATTGTTTCTATTGGATACTCTTCCTAGCATTGAAAACTAGTCTCTATTTAAGCAAAATATGCTAGTAGTTGTTGTCAATGTCATGAAGATCACCATCTATGAGTCTCTTTAATTTGATTGTGAGTACGTTTAAACATTGCAATTACAATTACAATACTAGAACTATTATTGGGGTGTTGGGAACATTCCTGAGTATCGGAAATATTAAGAAATTCATGTGTATCGGGAATTAATCTATCTTAACTGTGTATTTTTAATTAGATACCTCTAGTGATTGTCTTGTTGTAATGCTACTGAATTATTCGCGAGTTAAGTGTTTATGTTACAGGTTTTAACAGCGGAATTACCAGTATGGACATACCAAAGACTGAAAAAGTTCAAACAGTATTGAGAGTCAGTCATACTGATAGGAGTAGCAGTATCAGCGCAACTAATGATAGTTCAACTAAAGGATTATCTACTGAAGACTGACGGAAGGTCAATTGGTATCTGCGATCAAGACAAGCAATGTCAAGATCGAGCTATTGGGTGAAGTCGGAGACCGAAGGCGTCGAGAGATTGGAGCCTGATGATTGAAGACTAAGACTCAGTGCTAAAGGACGAGAATGAGTCAAGATATGAGTAAGTGTCATGTCAGGCAGTAGACCGTCTTTGCGGAAGTCAAAGCTCGGTACAAGCAATCAAAATTGGGTACAAGAAGTAAAAAGCTGACTACTAGAAATCAAAGTTGATGTCCAGGAGTCAAAACTGCATATCAATATTCAAGTTGACTATCAGTATCTACGTCTGACTGAATGTATCATACCGACTCATGAGTTATAAGCTGACAAAAGACGGAGTCCAGATTGCTGATGAAAAGGAGATGCAACCTCGACTGGCCCTACCTGAAGTCAATGCTGACAAAATACGGAGTTAATCTTCATTAAGAAATACGGAAGAACTTAAGCCTTGAGTGTTTTACTCACTACGTGTAGTAGTGTATCTGCAGAAGATTCTAACATGTCATACCACATGTTAGAAGGTTACCGAAACGTTGCACAATTGAAATCTCAAGTATTTAAGCTCAAAGCTCAAAGTCAATCAAACATCGATTTTGAAGTAGAAAGTATTCATTGTATCAGCAAGGCTCAAAAGTTCAAATATACTTATCAACTCGAGACTTCAACATACACTTCCTTATGTTTAGGATACTCACGTTGTTTATCTTAAACTTAGATATCCTGAGTTTATCGTTTGTGATAACTCAAATCCCTAGTTGGAAAACCACTCTACAAAACCCCCAAAGTTGAGTAGTAGTTTGAACAAGTAAGTAAAGAAGTGTTAGTTGTTGAAAGCTTGGTTTCTAGCGCCCGTAAGCTAGAGGTTAAATCGACTGTGTCCTAAAAACAGTTAGTGGTTCCTAGCACCAACAAGCATATGAGGAACACTAAGTTAGACGGGATACTATAGAATGACCTCAGCATGTAGGTTTTACTCTTGTATCCGTAAATAAGACTAATCCCAAGTTAGTGGATTGACTAAATAACCAGTCCGTAAACATAAGAGTTGATCTCTTCGAACCACGTAAAACTCTATATGTTATTTACTTTCAGCTCTGCTTTAAAACATGTTATTGAACTACCATCAACAACACACAACAGCATTGCATTGTTTTGAAACCTTCTATCAGTATCAATTCGATACTGAGGAATTATAAAACTAAAAACTGACTAATCAATATTCGAGTAAGTATTTAAACCTAAATCTCAATTTTCAGTAATACATTCAATAACCAACACATTTTACACGTACATTAATTATCAATACAACTAACTTATTGTCTAGGTTTGTTAACTAATATCACTCAATACAAGACATTCTCTATCTGAACTAACGAACAATACTAACACCGATGCTAGACTACCAATTATCCATTCAGTTGCTGTCTGCAACCGGTTAGCCTTATCTCCAGAAATTTTTTTATATTTACCTAACTTGTATATCTCCCATACATCAATATGTACCCAACAAGACCCATCATTGGGGTTAGATTCTAGCGTGTCCATACGAAACAACCATATTCTACTCATTAGGAAACATATAACAACAGTTTATGAGATTGAAATATGAATCAAAAATGTTAAAAACATAAGCTACAACATATTCATTCCTCTATGAGATTCATAATCTATGAAGTCTCCAGCAGGCGGACCAAATGGCGCATTATACCCATACATATCGAACATCCTCTCCTCCGACGTCAGATGGCCACCTTCTCGTCCTTTGAATATCTCCAACGGGGAGGCCCACGGGGCCGGAGAGGGAAGGTTGGAGCTTGAACCTTCCTGGTTCAGATTAGGCGCATGCTGATTCTGAGGCGAAGTTCCGGTTGGCCTCTTGGAGCTCGAATTAGCTGTTGTCAGAGAGATGGATGCGGACTGCTGCTGATTCTTCATCGGTGACTTGGGCCGGAGCGCTTCTATTTCAGGAGTAGTCAGGACAAGATGAGGTGCCTCCGGTGGTGGGTTTCTTCCGCCCCCTCCGAGCCAAATTTTCCCGTCCTTATCTCCAAAGTTCCTCACATATGCCTGAAAATTCCCAGGGTTACAACAAGAAACCAGATGAAGCAAACAGACCATACGAGAAAAATAAACGTTTGTGCATGCAGCGTTCAAACATCAACACATTGGAAAAGCTTCTTATATTCTAAAACCAGATTTGTCTAACCAGATAACATATGCAACAACTACATTGACACATAATGTTTTATGTTTGAGAAGAGCACGATAATAGCCAACATCATTCGTTGTCTCAATCACAGTCTATTGCCAACCTGTGAGTCTATGACCTGTCTAAGAACTGCGAGCTGAAGGTGATTGTAATGCCAAGGGTAACTAAGCTTTTCAGCACAATAAACAGAGGATAGAAAGAGTAAAATCTGAAAAGAGACCAGAAGAAAATAGGAAAAAAAAAGAAAAGGCAACGAATTCAACATAATCACTGGAAAAAAATAGTAAAAGTAGAGAGAGAGAGTTGATCATGTATATGGAGACCACAAAGAGGCAAGAAGAGGAAAAGGAATGAAACAGAGATTAGAGATAGACTAGAGGCTAGACTTATATTTACTTATCAATTCAAGGAGCAGGATGAGGAAAGTTCTTAAGGGAAAAGGGAAAAGGGGGAGCATACCTCAGAATTGAAATTTGATGAAGATAGTCCAGTACCGATTGTCAACCAGCCGGAACGAATGTTATGGTCTTCACCAAAAAGCTCGAGCCTTCTTCTACCAAGGGCAAAATGCTCAATTATTCGATACATGTCCTCAGGTTTTGCAGTTGATCCTAATATTCCATTATAGAGTTTCACAACAAAAGTGAGGACACCAACAAAAGCTGTTAGAAAGCAGGATCCTTAAATTTTAATTAAAATTCAAGAACTTGATGACTAGTAAAAGCAAATTAAAAAAAAAAACTTATTTTGTTTACATACGAATTATTTTGCATCACGAAGGACCTCTTAGCCCAGTGTATCTTTCTCCTCTCATACTCTATAGTAAGTAAGTACATGATTTATACACCATCTACCACATACTCATCATGAATCATAAAAGATAAAACAAAAAGGAGTGACATTTAACCACATTAAAACAGCAAATAGAAGAAAATTTAAACAACCAAAAACAATTCTATGTACATGAAAAAACAAGTAGACCAGATAAATATTCTTGCGCGACATACAACAATCATTCAAATATATCAAGGAAGAAGAAATGGGCAATAGAAGACAGATTAGTTATGGGAGTTAGAACCAATCAGCAGAACCACAGAAGAAAATTTCCATTGAAGTCAATATCACACTTACCATAAGGAGGCTCCTCAGCAATTATCACATCAGTATCGATGTTGGCATGAATTATATGACCATCTGTACTGCGACGAACAGTTCCCTTTATCCCCATCAGGCAATGCTCCTTCAGATCGATTAAAAGAGTAAGTGAAAAGATCAAAAGATGATGGAAATATGTCATCCCTTTATTTACAGAACAACCAAATAAATGGAAGGGAATGGATATGGGGACATCATTGAAAATTAACCAACAAAAATGTGCAGCTCGAGATCCATCACAGTAGAACAGAGCGATAGAGCGGCAGTGACATAGAAAGGAAACGTGGAGCATATAATGGACAACCAATAGAACAAGCTGTTTAATAGTCTAGGACTCTAGAAGTTGATAAAATAAGTTGCAAATAGTTAGGTAGTGAGAAATTTTTTCCATAATACAATAAGATTTCTAATGCAAAAGCTACTAATATCGGCAGATAATGAAATCATGTGAAAACTAGCAAAGGTATTGAGATCGACTCCATGTTAATGCAGCAGCAACTCTATAGCAAACATAGTTGCCAGCAAGAAGAAATAAATCATTTTTAGAGTTTAGAGCAAGCACTCTATATATACTCTTGCTGTTTAAGGAATAATCAACATCAGTCAAAGTATCAAACATTCGTAGTCTTGATTGGATCAGTTGTTCACATCATAAGGAGCAAAACCGTTTCTGAGATAAATATATAACCTCTATTTCCTAACCTAAGGTGTGTCTTTTCATTAGAAGTCTTCGGAATCTAAGAAAAATGAAAACATCTAAAAGGAGTTTTTAAATTTAAGAATGCTTTAATTTTGATATTTCCTGTACCAGTCCCTTATTCTTTGTTTCAGGCCTTCTCAAACTTGATTTCTTATTCTATCAAGTGCAAAAATGCAATATCTACAGAATATATTTTATGTTTGCACCATTTTTACTGAACTTTCCTATATGCACTAAAAGATTATTCAATAGAGTATATGAAATAGTCTCTTATATACTCAAAAAGTATTCCAGTATGACATACCGATATTAAGCATTAAAAGAATAGCTATGCCTATTACCTTCGAGCGTTGAAACAGAGTATGAGAATCATGGCGTAGTCCAGGTGTTGCATTTGTTTTATTTGTCTTCACCCAGCATATATCTTCACATCTACGAAATCCCCACTAGATAGATCAAAAAAAGTACATGTTAGTAAATGATGTTTTAGACTGTAGAATGAATTAGAACAGGCCAAGGAAGGGAAAAGGTGATATGTATGAGAAACATAGAACTAAAAATTCGCTCTTACAATGCCTCTAGTACTTTACCTTCTTCAGACATTGCCGTCCTTGCTCTAGCCCAACACCGTCACCAACCCAAAGGAAGATAAAAGATGGAGTGTCAGCAATTGCCTACAATATAACAGGATTAAGAAGAAGGAAAAAAAAAGGAAAAGATAAAGCTATTCCTAGGGAAAAAGGGAGATACATTATAATAAAAGTTAATCAGCAAGGATAGCAACAATTTTATATAGGTAAACTCAGGAGAGAAGCAGCTGATGTATTTCAACATGCAAATTCCAGGTGACTCGTTACTCAATTTTCATGCATTAAAAAACTGCAGAATAACAAGGTATATGTCAAACAAAACCAACCTCAATCTTCAAGTTCATTATTTCTTCGAATGTCCAGTACTCTGTATGGTCAGTGACACCAGGAGCTCGATGGACATATTCTTCCCATGGTGGGTCTACAAGAATAACATCAAACTTGGTACCAAAAAACTCTGGAGAAAGGAACTGCTCCTTCAGGTCACACTTGTAGTACATAGGAGGAGAAGCAGATTTGGAAACAATTTCATCCTTTTTCTGTATAAGTTCTCGAAGCTTTGGATAGTCCTCCACAACACTAGTGAGCTCTAACTCCCTGATAAAATTCTGCGGGCGCATACCTGTGTCAACGAAGTTCTGAGAGTAATCATTTTGCTCTCCTCTCGACGGAGCTTTGCCAGGAGGGGCATTTATTCTAGGAGGATTCCATCCTCCAGATGCTTTGTCTTGTGGCTGACCACGACCTGCTGGAGATATTGCATTAAAATTTGGACCAGACATACTGGGAGGCATTCCCCTTCCAGGCCCTGATGGGTTAAACATCAAAGCACCATTTGGAGCATTTCCTAGATTTGGGGAGAATCTAGGTCCTAGTGGACTAGGAGGGACAGAAGGAAGACCGGGGAACAGCAAGCATATTCATATCAACACCTCGAGCTCCTGGCCATAAAATGGGAGCTTGAAATGGTGGAATAAAGACTCCAGAAGAAATGGGACCTGGAGCAGGAGACATATTAGGAGGCAAAGATTGCATTGGCCCAGGAGGTGGCAGTCCAAGTGGACCAAAAGTAGATCCAGACAATGGTACTGGAATACCACCCTGCTGATTGTCTCTTCCAGCAGGTCTACCCCGTCCTGCTCTCCCCATTCTGTTTCCCCTGTTACCTTGAGAAGCAGATCTACCATAAGAGCCAGGCTCCTGACCCCCAGGTGGAGCTAGAGAGCCACCACTGGAACTTTGGCCGCCCGTACCACGGCTGGGCACGATAGGTTTCTGACCTCTAGATTTCTCTCCCTGAAAGTCATTGTCATCTCTCCATGAATTCTGGTCCTGCATTGCAACATCACCATCTACAAATCTGTCTTTTGTATCTTCACCAGATAGTGAAGATCCTTGTACATTTCGTGATCTCTCCTCCCTTGTATAAGCAAATTCCTCCCCTTCCTGAATAACGTCATTATTTCTGGATCTAGAATCTTCTCTTCCATAATCAAATGGCTTGGTTTGGATTTCAATGACATCATAATTCTCATTTGATATTCCGTACTTTGAAGAGGTTTTCACAGCTTCAGTTCTGCTTCCATCTTTTCTGCCACCAGAACGAACATCAATCCTGTCACGGCCTCGCCTGGGCAACTCCCAGTCCCTGATGCCATCATAGGTTGGGTCATTATCTCTTGCCTCATTGTCTTGCTTTCTTTTCCAAGCATCTTTAGCATTTTCCCGGTCCCAACTTCTGTCACTCCAATTATCATCTCTTCCTTTTGATCTATCATCATATGAGCCATCTTTCCCCAATTCCTTCCTCCTAGTAGTAATGCTTCTTTCATAGTCAATCTCAGAATTATCCGACTCAAACTGACGTCTTCCAATCTTCTCAGGCATTCTGGATGTGTTGTTTTCTATATCTCTTTTGCTTTTGTCTCTCCCCCATGCACCCACATCTTCATCAGCATTTGAAGACCTCCCATAGCAGTCAGCAATATCTCGAGTAGGATTTCTTTGTTGTCTATGCTCCTGAAATCTTTCTATATTTGATGCATCATCTCTTGCCAAACTTCCCCTCTTGTCTTCCTCAAGAAATTCAGACCTTCCTCTAGTTTTCCTTTCTGAGTCAACTCGTCTCTCCTCTCTGTCATTAGACCTTATACCTTTGTCATTAACTGGCTCAAAGCCCTTGTTTTTGATATCATTCGATTCAATTTGCAAAGGATCACTTCTCTCTCTTTCATTTGCACCATCCAGTTTAACATCAGAAGGCTTGCTACCTCTTGCATCAGATTTTTCTCCATAGTCAGTTTTACCAATGTCATCAGGCTCATCCCATCTCCTGCGATGGCTTCTGCCATGCTCAGCAAAACCATGTGCCTTCTCTCTCCCCATATCTTTTTTGACCATATCTCTATCTGGCACCTTCTCCATATCAGCATCCTGTTCTGGGTACTTGGAAGAAGATCTTTTTCTCTCACTTTCTTCAGTTCTACCCTGTCCTCCACTCCCAGGTTTGTCCCCACCATCAAGCTTATTTTCTGCATCACCATCTTGGTACCAGGAGCTTAACACATCTAACGTACTCTCTTCTTGCTTCTTCTTCACCTGCTTAGACAGTGAATCTCTTCTGCTTACATAGTCATCCTGATCACTATCAGCTCTGCTTGAACTGCTCACCCTCTTTCGACTCTCATGTCTGTCTGATGTACTTCTTCTTTTCCCACTACCATCCAGGCCATCAACATCATCACCACTCCCCAGTTGCCTAGACTTGCTTAACCGTTGCTTCCTCTTATCATCACCAATCCATTCATCATCATCCCGCACAATATCAATGTTTACCTCTATATCCTCCTCAATTTCCCGTTTCTTAGAACTCCTCACATGTTCAGGAGAGCCCATAAGAAAGAAGATCCTTAAAAATTAATCTCCTCTTTATAGCCAAGAAATTATACTCATGTAGACGTAATCAAAGCAGCATCCTAAAATCAAACAAAAAGGAAGGAAAATGAGAAACAATATGTCAGGACAAATGAAAATCATCAAAACCTAACAAAAATACTCCACATTCATAAATCAAACAATTCACCATATTGTATCTAGAGCACTGCTTATCCCAAAAACATTTTCTTTTGGACAAAATAATCAATAAAGCAGAACATTTACACAGCACTGGGTTTCAAAATCTAGATCAGACATTTTTCTTCAATATAAAGCTAACTTTCCTAATTCACCATATAGTTACAAGAAACATCAAGAATCCACTCTAACATTGAAGTTCAGCCCTTTTTATCTCTCTAAAAGGAAGATGTTGTTCTTACGTAACAATTTTGAGCCGCAAATGTATAGCTCCATATCAACAAATAACTCAGAACCCTAGATATTCGATGTTTCGAACCAGAAATGGACAATTAACAAAATCCAAGCTTTCTCAAATACAGACATCCCGCAACTCTACGGACGTTAACTTCAACTAAAAATCACAATGTCAGATAGAAATATTGAACTAGACGAATGTATAAATTCAGTTGAACTTCGATTCAGAAATCGTGGAGCAAATCATCGCCAGACGAATTCATCCGAATGGATTCATCTATCTCAAAGCAATATACAGAATGGGAAACAGAGAAAACAATAGCCAATGCTGGAATTCAATGTTCCACTGACCCGAAACAACGCCTGCAGCGGTTCGGATGTTGGCGGCAGAGGTCAAAACGTCGTCGTAGTAGGCGATATGGTGTGTGTTTCAAGTCGCAGAGGGAAGAAAGCGGGTTTGAAGAGATTTGAACCCGAATAGCTTTAGGTTTTTGGCAAGGGATTATCAAAGGATAAATATGTTGGAATGTTTGGCGATTTTTTACTTAATAATATTTATTGTTATTTTGATTATTGATGTTTTCGAAAATTTTTATTAATGTCATGTCGATTGATTTTCGACAAATAAACATTTACGTGGTTCCCAAAATTTTATGTTGGACTCCACATCAGTATAAAAAATAAATAAAATGTGGGAAAAACGCTTCTAAACAATGCCGTTCTATTTCTTCCATCATATTGACGTGGAAAATAAATGAAACGTTGTTTTTTAAAAGAACTTTTCCATGTGTTTTATTTATTTTTATATTGACGTGGAATCCAACATAGAATTTTGGAAGCAACGTAAATGTTTGTACGTCAAAAATCAATCGACATGACACTAATAAAAAAATTCTGAAACGTTAGCGACTAAAATAACAATATGCTGCGTTGGGACATTAGGTGAAAAATTATAAAATGTTGGCACATAAATTGATGACAGTGAAGTGAAGTGGTTGACTTTAATTTTAGGGTTATTGGTGTCTAAATATATGAATTTTGGGCATATTTTAGTTTTTATAAGAACTTTAAAAATTATCAATAAATACACGAACTTAACATTATCATATATATATATATATATGGGTTCACGTACATACACTCATTGACGTACAAATAAGAAAAATATAATATTGTAATTCCTCTACATATACGTGTATAAAATGGAAGTTGGGCATCACACTATCGCTCTCCCCCGACTCCAGTTAGGGGTGAGCAAAATAACCAAAAACCGAATAATCGAATCGAACCGAACCGAAAAATCAAAGTTGGTTCGGTTATTTGATTAATTCGGTTGAAACCGATTAAAATTAGGTAATTCGGTTTTGATTCGATTCAAATTTTTTAAGCTGAATAACCGAAAATCGAATTTATATATATATATATATATATATATATATATATATATAATATTATTTATTTATTTATTTAGAATTATAATTTTAATATATTAATATCTTTAATTCTATTCATTTCTCTCTCTCCTTATTATATCAATATATAATATTTGTAAAATATAATATTATTTATTTATTATATAATACTATCAATTTATTTTTTTGCAAAATATTTGTATATATATAACATATAGAAATGTATTTTTATATATAAATATCAATATATAATATTATTTATATATTCTTTTGAAAAAATATATTTTTGCTAAAATAAACCATTTTTATATATATAATATCAATAAATAATATTATTATTTGTTCACTTGAAAAACATATTTTTTTGCTAAAAATTCGGTTTAACCGAAATATATTTCGGTTTTTTCGGTTCGGTTACCGAATAAAATTCGGTTCGGTTCGGTTATTTTTTTTAAAAATTCGGTTAATTCGATTCGGTTATTTTTTTGTCCGAAACCGACCGAATAACCGAATACTCACCCCTAACTCCAGTAGGCTACAATGTAGGAGGAAGAAACCCGACAAATAGAGTAGCTCTGTTGGGTGCAATTTCAAGGAGTGGAAAATGAGATACCTTTTATTTATTGTTATAAAGGTAAATATCAGTTTATGTCCCAATGTTTCGTATTTTTTTCACTTAATGTCCCAACGTAAGTATATTGTTATTTTGGTCTCTAACGTTTCAGAAAATTTCATTTAATGTCACACCGATCAATTTTCGGTTTACAAATGCTTACGTGGTAGCCATAATTCCATGCTGGACTCCATATCATTATAAAAATGAAATAAAAACGTAAAAAAGCTCATCCAAAACGACGTCGTTCTATTTCTTCATTTATATTGGCGTGGAAAAGAAATATAACGACGTCGTTTTGGAGGAGATTTTTCACGTTTTTATTTAATTTTTATATTGATATGGAATCCAACATGAAATTCCGACAGCCACGTAAGCGTTTGTACACTGAAAATTGATCGGTGGGACATTAAGTGATTTTTTTTGAAACGTTAGGGACCAAAATAACAATATGCTTACGTTGGGACATTAAGTGAAAAATCGTGAAACGTTAGGACATTAAGCGATATCCTTGTTATTATTTATTTATTTTGAACTTTGCCTATATTGTTGCTTTATTGCCTTTGAATTATGATTAGACACTTTTTTTTTGAAATACACATATAGTATTCAATTAAGGAATGTCAATTATAGCGAACATAAAATATCAAATTATAGCCAGGGTGTTGGGCCTATTGGGACTATTATAACCAAATAGGACCAACTATTTTGTTGGTCCCATTGGTACTATTTGGTGATAATAGTCCGATAGCGCAACGACTTGGCTTATAATTTGACATTTTTATGTTAGGCTATAATTGACATTCTTAACTCGATTGCTATATAACGCACGCTCTTTTTTTGGTTCTCCTTGATGTTGTATCTATCACTCTAAAGTGATATTTTTATTATGTACATTATATATATAATTTCAAACTTGAATACTAAATAGTTAGCTCTCTCATAGCGCTATCATATCATTATCTTAAATGTTAATTCAAGTGTGCAACGTAAGAAAAACAAATAATGAGGTAATTGGACTTTTAGTGAAACAAATGAATGACAATAATAAAAAAATGACAAATAATTGCATAATTTGACATAATAGATTTGTTCGTGTAGTGGTTTATACAATCTCTTTTCATTTAATTTTTATTTTTGCTAAAGTGATATCGTGTAGTTGTATCTACATACAAAAATTTTAGGGGAGGTCTCCTATGCTGCTGCGTGCAAGTGAGACCCCTAATTAATTAATCAATTAATTAATTTTAATTAATTAATTAATTAATTTAATTAATTCTAATTAAAATTAATTAGTTTAATTAATTTTAATTGTAAATTAATAAATAATAATTTTAAATTAATATATCTTAATTTTGAATTAATAAACTCTAATTGTAAATTAATAAACCCTAATCATGAATTAATAAATCCTAATTTTGAATAATAAACCTTAATTTTAAATTAATAAACCCTAATTGTGAATTATTAATCCCTAATTTTGAATTAATAAACCATATTGGGATTTAATAAACCCTAATTTTGAATAATAAACCCTAATTTTGAATTAATAAACCCTAATTGAAAATACTAAACCCTAATTTTGAATAATAAACCCTAATTTTGAATTAATAAACCCTAACTTTGAATTATTAAACCCTAATTGTGAATTGATAAATTCTAAATATGAATTAGTAAACCTTAATTATGAATTAATAAACCATAATTATGAATTAATAAATTCTAATTTTGAATCAAAAATTATAATTGAAAATTAATAAATTTTATTATAAATTAACAAAATCTAATTATCCTTACTCACTATAATTAATATATAATTATTTTAGCAAAAAGCAAGGGTGAGCTCACGGTGAGGCGGAGCTCACCCAAGTTTTTGTCAAAATTTTATTCAAATAAAAGAGTGTAGAGTATTAGGTTGATTTTTTTATTTAGGAAAAGAAGGATTATGTGAACTGAACCACTTTTATTATTATTATTATTATTATTATTATTATTATTATTATTATTATTATTATTATTATTATTTCCTCCATATACCAAGAATATATCACTTGATGGAGGGCACGAGTTTTAAGAAATGTTTGGTAAATTATTTGAATGAAGAAAATATCCCATCATGTAAAAAATAGAGTGATTGAAATTGAATTATGAGAATTAAGTGTGGATCAAAAGGTGATTTTTTGATATAGAATGAATGATTGTGAGATTGAATTATAAGAATTGAGTGTCCCAAAAAAGAAAGTTATATACTCTTTGTTAACGTCGAATAAGACAATTTTAACACAATTTTGGTGGACGAGGTAGTATTATTAGCATTAATATTGTTATTTATGATCGAATTGTTGAATAGTCCAATATTATCGAATCGATGAAATAATAAATAGTGTGTCAAACCAAACAAGTATAATTAGTGTGATTTTTGTTTCCTTTTTCTTAGTTGAGATTGGAGAAGTGAGATCAAAACTCTAGTCTCTCATCCTTTAGGATGAGATGAATTCCATTGAAAAATGATTCATACTTAAACAAATAATTATGTAATAGAGAGAATCGATGTTATATCGATGGTGTTAACGAGGGACATGCAAATATTAACGTACCAGATGGCATTCATTGAAATTCTATGTGGATCCAATCCAATGATAGTTAAAGAAACATATCCATCATCCATGGCCGCTCCATATGATTTAACTTATCTCCAAGACAAAAATATTGACCCCGACACTCGATATAGTCGACTCGATTAATCATACATGATTTTCATAAATACTACATCTTAGAACATATAATATTTAAGTTCGGACAAAATATGCAATTCGCATGCGATGCTCAATATTCTGAACAATGTCCACAAATGAATTTTTAAATGATTTGAAATATTCAGATTTGTCGAACCACGAACTGAATCTAAGGCTACAAATAAATATTGACCATTCTATTAGGTTGTGCAACACGTTTGGTTAAGTACTGAATCTAAGGCTACAAATAAATATTGACCATTCTATTAGGTTGTGCAACACGTTTGGTTAAGTATCGAGGGAAGTTTACAAATTCAACTCGATTTAGGCTAGATTAATAATCCAAAAACAAATTTAAGCCAAACTAAGTTGTTTAAACTGGAACAAAGCTTAAGCCCCTACAATTTCAAACAAGACCAATTCGAGTTTGGCTTGATCTAAGCTTAACAAAATTAAACGAAGCTGAAGCTCGAGCTCGTACAAGTTCAACTCAAACGGGTTCATTGGCTCAAAGAAGCTCGAGCCCGGTTGGATAAAAGAAGCTCAAAGCAGCCTAGGACTAGGGTAAGAGGGTGTTTGACTAAGCTTATTTTAGAGAGAGCTTATAAGCTCCAAGAGTTTACAAGATGTTTCAAAAGCTAATAAAATGTAATATCTCAAAAACTTATAAACTGTCAAAGTGTTTGAATAATTAAGCTTATAAGTTACAAAACGTGAGCTAAAGAGAAAATCATAATTAAAGAGAGAATATTGATGAGTGATGAAGTTAATAGTACATATATAGGAAATTACGAATCATAGTAAGATTATGTTAGTAAATACATTATTGCTTATAAGCTATGAAAAAGTAAATTGAGATTGATGAGAAAACTAACTCCTGCTGTCTAGTAACAACATTCTATGTTTAAGATAGGAAATAAAAATAGTGCCACACATGTACTATTAAAAAGATCACATACTTCACCTACAAAATCTTAAGAACAACTCGAGTCACAGCATTCATCATTACGATCCATAGCAAGTAGATAAGATTACATCAAAAGCACCCAAACCATAATTTGGAACCATCATTGCTTCAAACTCGACATGAAAACTCGAAATGAAAGTAAATCGACATAGATTAGCCTGCCATGTTACAAGAAATATAATCCACAAGAAAAGATTGAGGTAGAAACACATGAAAATGATCATAGACCGAGTTTTTATTTAGATTATATCCCATTTTACCTCTTATTTCCTAACACAACGAAGTACAATTCGAGACCAAAGTTCGGACATCATTTCTACCATAGTTCATCATCATCATCATAATAATATATCTTTTGAGATTAGGTGCTATATTGATCAATCAATCAATCAATCCACACTTGTTCGTGTTATATAAACCTCTACTCACCAGATACAATAACACACAAAACTGTATCAACATTACCTCTCATTTCCCAACACAGCAAAGCCAATTCCACACCACAGTTGGATATCATTTCTATTATAGTTCATCACAACATATACTTTGACATTAGGTGTTATATTAATCAATCATCCTGACTTATTCATGTATAGACCTCTAGTTTTCATCTCTCATTTCCTAACACAACAAAGCCAATTCCACACCACAGTTGGGACATCATTTCTATCATAGTTCATCAAGATATATACTACGACATTAGGTGCTATCCTAATCAATCAATTATAATCTATTCATGCTATATTAAACCTCTGATCAGTTCGTAAAATAACACACAAATCCGTATCCCTTTTTACCTCTCATTTTCTAACATAATGAAGCCAATTCTACTATGCAGTTGCGAACTTGGGATATCATTTCCAGCATAGTTCATCACAGCTATGACATGAGGTAATCACTAATCAATCGACTCCGACTTAATCATGTCATATAAACCCTTAATCACCATGTAGAATAACACACAAAGACATATCAATGTATTATGTATCCCCCTTTACCTCTCTTTTCCTAACACAACGGACACACTAGAGCTGTAAACGCATCACAACTCAACACCTAGAAACATAACGAAGCCAATTCCACACCACAGTTGGGATATCATATCTATCAAGTTCATCACAACACCATGAGAGCTATAACGCACCACGACTCAACAGCTAAAACAAATCGAGCAAGGCACATACATTAATTCAAACATAGCTCAAGACATCACAAAGAAGCAACGCAGCAAATTTCACCAACACAAAACCAATCTCAACACTCAAATCAACAATAAGCAGATACGAGATTTCACTAAGATACCAAGATTTCATAACTTCATAAGTCATAACTCACAATTCAACGTGACAAATAACAATGAACCTTCACAGCAACAAGGAAATCTTGAAAGCTCAAAACTAACATGGCCAGTACCATTCCCCCTAAAAACGAAGTAGCAATTAGAGATTGATACGACCAAAAGCACTCAGCTCCTCGCCGCTCAACCTGCAAATCCTCCACTCTGGCAAAATCTTCGCCCCCATCTGCTCGTAAAACGTAATTGCATTCACATTCCAATCAAGAACCACCCACTCCACCCTCCCGTACCCCATCTTCGCCGCCTGTGCCGCCACCGCAGACAGCAGCAGTCTCCCCAGCCCGTTCCGCCGGTAACACTCCCTCACAAAAATATCCTCAATATAAAACCCCGGCTTCGCCAAAAACGTCGAATAATTGGGGAAAAACAGCACGAATCCACCAATTGTAACATCGTTCCCTAAAACGTCCCCGCCGACGACGTTGCTCCTGAACTCCTCTCTATCCGGATCTTCGATCGGGAGGTCGAGGTGGACGGGTTTGAGAATAGGGTTGAAATGGGGTTTTCGGCGGCGGCGGAGGAAGGGTGCGGAGGAGAGCTCGAGCATGAAGACGGTGAAGGAGGTGAAGGGCGGGGGTTGGCAGGGGAAGAGGGTGGCGGAGAGAGACTCCGTGGTGGCTTCGAAGAGGTGGGTGAGGCGCTCGAAGACGGCCATCTGGTGGATCAGCTTGTGGATGTGAGGAACATCGGCGGCCGTGGCGAGGCGGATGCGGGTGAAGAGCGTGTCTCCGGGAGGGGTGACTTCAGGGAGAAGGATATGGACTTCAGACGGCGGCGGCGGCGGCGCTGCAGCTGCCATTTATCTGGAGGTTTTGAGAAAGTTCTTGAGAGAGAGAGAGAGAGATGGTGTATTGGGCTACAGTATAGTTTACAAGGGTTTTAACGTTTAAAGCAAAAGCAATTAGGCACTGTTTGCAAATGAATGGTGGGAAAGTCGGAGGAAATGCAATATTTTTAGACAAATGTTACTACTCTAATTTTTACAAGTGATAATAATAAATAAAATGATTTTTATTCTAATTTATATTTTCATATATTTTATTTTTAAAATATTACAAATATATTATTACCTTTAACTTTTTACGGTTAAAACATCTGTAATTTGTTTAACAAAAAAAATACGTGATTTCATCATTAAAGAGACATCTTTTTTGCAGTATATGTTGAGTAAATTTCATTGGAAATTTTTTTTACATAAAAGAAAAAAAAGTTTAATATGCTATTTTTGTAACCCTTTGAATTACTTATACTAATAGCTAGGTTTTACAACGTACAAAATTTGAACCTTCGTTTAGCATAGAACCTAAAATTAAATTATTTAAGGCACAAAAATGTTCTCCATTTATTGTCAACATTCTATGTTAACAAGATAGTCCGATCTTGTGTGTGTGTGTTGGCCTAGTGGTAGAGTGGTTAACGCCTTGGCGAGAGCCCGAGGCCAAAGGTCTCGGGTTCGAGTCCACCGTGACGCAGCCTTTAAAATTTCTGTATTAAATTACCAAAAAAAAAAAAAAAAGATAGTCCGATCTTGTTGTCTATATTAAGAATATTAATGGGTGAGTTTTACTTGGATCGATCCATAACCACTTATAGGCTTATAGCCATTAAATTTTAAAGCAGCGGTTCGATTCCGGTTTCAGACCCTCTTTAGATCCGGACCGTTTAGACCCATAGTTTGACGGTCCTATCCGATCCGATTCCGATTCTGGTGATACTTATCTATTGATTCTGGTCATAGTAAAAACTCGTCTATTAACAAGCCTAAGTTTAAGTAGGCTTTTTTATGAGCCAGTTTTACCCATACGGGTCTAGAATAACTTATAGTCCATTAAATTCTAAAGCTACAATTTCGGCTCCAATTTCGATTTTGGTCTGGTTCGTTTGAGACTTTTCGGATCCGGACCGCTTCGACACATAGTTAATGGTCCGAGTCCGATCCGGATCGATTTCTAATGGTTGGGTTCTAGAATCAGAATCGATACTTATTTATTGATTCTGATCAAGATAAAATCCGTTCATTGACATCTCTAGTCTAAATCATGAACCTATATCTAATAGATAAAGTTTAATATAGAGTAAACTGATTCAAAAATGGAAACATTATGATAAAGTAATTTAAGTATGTATGTGGTAATAACATTGATTAATATATCATTATTAGAATTATACCAACAGTTTAAAGTTTATTAAAATAATTTAATAGGAATCCTATAATTAATAAAACTCTTCATTAATGTTAAAAGTTTTTATAACTACTGGACTTCATGAGCCACTTTATAATTTGGGTTTTAACATTCGACAAAGCACTAACCCATTATTTCCATTTCAATAAATATTAGCCCATTATTTTTATGCAAATCCAACTAAGTATATAAATCAGGTAAAATAAAAAATATTTTTAGAAGGACCTTGTGGGAGAAAATAAAAAAAAAATAGTGCATGGACCTAATAAACAAAAAAAACAAACATGAAAAATACGTTAACTTACACATATATGTTTTATCTTTTCATAATTTTAATTTTCTATATTTGAGCTTAGAAATGAAAAAAAAAGGAAAACTCTTGAAGAATCTCAACTTCTAAAAAAAAGGATTGTTATGATAACTAAGCAAAGGCTGGTCCCTTTTGAAGATATGTTTGATTAGGCTACAACTGACAACTCTTTCAATCTATAATTTATTTATTACATTTTCACATAAGCAAATATTACTTCTGTAGCCTATGACCTCCTTTTATAATATATTAGACAAAAACAACAACCCAAAACATGAAATGAGCCAAATTGAGTACAACAATCGAAAAATGAACATAGATAAAGTTCTGTTGCAAAAAATACAAACAACAATCACGATAGAAAAAATAAAGAACACAAAAATTGTTTACCTAGGTTAAATCTTGCGACTACGTCTGGGGCGATCTGCAGGAGATTTCACTATATGTTTGGATCTGATTACATGGAGAAGCGAGTATTAAATAGACAATAACCAAACCCTAACCCTAAACTCATTAGTGTTTCGCTGGATCCAAAAAACATAAGCCCAAAAATTGGAGCATTAGCAAGGAATAAGTCTCGAAGATCATAGATGCAGTAAATCAATTTTAATTAATCTGAACTTTTGTTTATGAAATCCCTTAACTAACCAATTAATTATTAAATATATGTTTGATTAGGCTACAACTAACAACTCTTTTAATCTATAATTTATTTATTACATTTTCACATAAGCAAATGTTAATTCTTTAGCCTGTGACCTCCTATTTATAATATACACGAGAAAAAACAACAAACAAACACATACATACTGTTTTTTAAACTAAACACCTTCAAGAAAGCAAATAACATTTCCTATATTATTGTCTCCTGACTCGATGATTCCTCAATGCTCTTCTTCTTCTCCTGTCTCTGGCATCGAACATTTCTTGAACAACATCTTCTATTTTCCCAAAGTATTTCTCTCTGAAGCTTCTGCAGAATAGAAGTAACCACACGATGCTTCCTAAGCCCACAACATATCCAAGTGCAGCACATACGTATTCCCACTCAATCTCCATCTTCTCTTCCCCATCGTCATCTTCTCGTGGTGATACACCATTGTCATCAGTGTGACTGCAGTCAATCTCAAGATTGAAACCACACAACCCTGGATTTCCTTTGAAAGAATCGGCTGAAAATGTTTGTAATTGACGCCCATTTGGGATCTTTCCGACGAGATTATTGTAGGACAGATTCAAGACTGAAAGGAATGTGAGCCCTGCAAGCTCTGTGGGTATCTCCCCTGCTAGTTGGTTTCGAGAGAGGTCGAGTGATTCGAGTTCCCCTAACTTACCAAATGACTTTGGGATGCTTCCATTTAGGGCATTACAAGACAAGTTGAGAAGACGGAGTGAGCTAAGATCACCAATTGCATTTGGTATCTCACCTTGGAAATTATTGCAAGAGAAATCAATGGTCGTAAAGTCTGGAAAAATCTTGACAAGCTTTACTTCTAGCCCTTTCATGGTTAAAAAAACTCCAACATCAAACCTCGTACGATTGTGATAGCCTAACGCGTAGTGCCCCCATTGTGCATCACTCATTGCCGTCCAACTAGAGAAGTTGATTGATTCCAGACTTCCACTGAAATTATTTGAAGATATATCTAGAATTTGAAGATCTGTCCAGCTTTTGTTGTGACATCTCACTTCTCCATGGAATCTGTTGAAGTGCAAAACAAGAACGCGCAATGACTTCCATGATGATAGCATGCATGGAAAGTGTCGTTGATGATGTTGTTCCCAATATTCATGAACTCCAACATCGTGCAATGTTCGAGGGACTTTGGTATTTTCCTTCTAAAGTGTTGTTGTTAAGATCAAGATATTCCAAGTCGCAACGGACAGAGAAATTATCTGGGATGCGACCGCTGATGTTGTTTCGCCCTAGATCCAACACTCCAAGATTCACAAGGTTTTCAAGTAGGCAGGAAGGTATGCTACCACTCAACTTATTGACAGAGAAGTCAAGAACAGTGAGCTGTGTGGCACTGCAAAGGGAGGTTGGAATTGATCCATTAAAACTGTTATTACCAAGTGACAAGTAGCTAAGACCAATGTCAGGTGGAATGGGCAGGTGCAGCTCCCCCCTGAGCTGATTAGAGTGCAAGTCTAGTAAGGAAAGAGAAGCAGGGATATGGTAAGGCATTTGAAAATCTGTCAGATGATTCAGAGAAAGGTTCAACTGCTCAAGTTGTTTTCCCCAAATCCAGCTGGGTATTTCCCCAACAATCCGATTGTTTGAGAGGTCAAGATCTCTTATATCAGAATGTTTTAGGAAATGAGGAAAATCAGACATGTTACATGAAGCTAGGAGCAAGCTGGTTAGTTGGGGAAGTCCATATGTACTTGAACTATTGTCACTGACATCTACTGACAAGTTGTTGTACGATAGATCAAGGACTTTAAGATTGGCCAGGCTTTGAATCTTGTTTAATTGAAAAGTGCCATTGAACAAGTTTCCAGAAAGCCACAGATAGTTGAGACTGAGAAGTTGGAAGAAAGAGTTGGGAATAGGTCCTTGCAGTCGATTGCCACTCAAATCTAAATAAACAATGCTACTGGCATTTACAATAGGAAATTCTTCAAGCTGCCCTATAAATTGATTTCCGTAAAGCCAAAGTGTCTGCAGTGAAGGGAGAGCAAATAGAGAACGGGGTATGTAACCAGTGAATGAATTAAACCCCAAATTTAAATAAACAAGATTGGAAAGACCTCCAAATAGCGTAGAAGAAAGTGACCCTGTGAACAAGTTATTGTAAAAGTCGACATAAATTAGTTGGGTTAGGTTAGCGAAGGTGGATGGAATAGATCCTGTGAACCGGCAGTAACGGAACTCTATCTCAACCAATGTTTTGAGATTGCTAATTGAAGTTGGTATCAATCCCGAGAAGTTGGTTTCGCTTAGCCTTATAGACTTAAGAGATGCAATTTGAGGAAATGGTGGTAAGCTTCCACAGAGTAGTTCATTTCCAGATAAATCAAGATTTTGCAAAGTAGGAATCTGGAAGATCATACTAGGAAAATAACCGTTCAAACTGCAGCTGATAAGAGTCAAGGTGGTCAAACTTGAAAAATTGGCAAAAAAGTCTGGAACTGTTGTATTTAGATTGTTATAATCTAGTCGAAGAATAGAAAGGGAATGTAATTGCGAAAAGGAGGTAGCAAAAGGGCCGGACAAAGAACAATCACGCAAGCTCAAAGCAGTGAGGTTGGGTAAATATGACAGTATAATGTGGCTCCATTTTCTCCTTTCGCGAGAGGATGTGATATTGACACAATCAAGATAGAGCTCTCTAAGCCCTGTAAGATTTTGGACAACCATCTCCAAATTTGGGTAATCCAGTTTCAGAGACTCAGTGGTCGGATAAAATCTGTTGGAGATATCGAGAATAAATAATCCCACAAGAATCTGTTGGAGATATCGAGACTAATCAATCTCCTCAAGGACAACATTTCAGCAGGAACCTGTCCACCAAAACCAGCAGATGACAAATTCAAGTGTGTCAAATAGCTGAGATTGTGAATACCTTTTGGAATGGGAGTGGAGTTGAACATATTGTAGGCCAGGTTTAGCTTCTGCAGATACTCAAGTCTGAACAGACTCGATGAATCTCCAATTCCACCAGAAATGAACTCATCATCGAGCTGCAAACTGATGACGTAGCCTGCAGCATCACATTCCACGCCGTACCACTTGCAGCACTCATCCCTTTCATTCCATTGCACAAGTTTTGTTGAAATAGAAGAATTGAAGATCAACTCGTGTTTCAGTTGAAGCAACAAGGTTTTCTGATGTTCAAGACATTGGGTATAGGAATGAGTACTCAAAAATAAGGAGGAAAGTAAAGAAATGAAGAACAACATTCGAAACATTGTGAAGAGGATAATATTGATGATTGCAATTGTGTTGTGAAATAAACTTGCATGCATGTGGCTTTAAATAGACGCTTCGACGACTATTGAAGTTCATCTGGAAATCTTATTAAGAAAGACTAACGCAATTTAACATATATCTCTATCAAATAATTATTTCTTGGAATAAGAAAGATATATAAATTAATACAAACGGGTTTGGTTTCCCATTTAAAACTCTTTTACGTAAAACATGGGACATTGTGAAACACCAAACAACGCGTAAATTCAAAACAACTTTCCTTAAATTTTCAAATCAACACTGTACGCATAAATTTTCAAATCAACCTTCTAGCCAATAAATTAAATAAATTCATGCATAAACTACTAGTTTAGATACATGATTCATGAGTTGCTAGATAATCAAAATTCACGAATAAAGTTTACTATATATTCAAAATTAGGGGTGAGCAAAAGAGTTGAGAAATCGAACCGACTGACAAATCATACTAAAAATGTAATTAACCGAACCAATCGATTATGTTTTAATTTTCCATTAATAATTATATAAACATTAAATATTATATATATATATATATATATATATATATATATACCTTCATCACCATCGGGCTTTTTGCACGATTTTAAACACGTTAGGGATGAAATTGTACTAAAATAACGAAAGATACGTATTTGTTTTTTGCAAAAACCTTGAAGGGTGTTTTTGCACCTTATTGAGGATTATGCTAATACAGATACATGAAGCTGCCATTGCAAAGAAGAGGATTATGCCAATTGAGTTGAGATAACTATATGTAATCGAGGATACCGATTCAGTTTCAATTTGTAATTACGGTTAACCGAACGTACCTAAATCCATTAATAACTATATATATATATATATATATAATTATTAAGATGTTAAAAGTTAAATTGATCGGTTAATCCTAATCTTTTACCGTATTATATGTAGTGTCAAAAATTTCATCCTTGACATGTATTCTCAAAATTCCATCAATCTCAATTGTGACATCAAGAAATTGAGTTTAAAGTTTATAGATATCAACATCATGTTATTAATTATAGGCGAGTTTTGCTAAAATTATATCAATTGTTAAGTTAATTAATTCCACTACTGAATTAACTTTATTTGATAGGTTTGAAATTTGGGTTTTTGTGTTCTCAATTGTACCGACAATTTTAGTGGGGGCTTTAAAATGAGATGACTTTATTTTTTCTTCTTTGGGAGAAGACCAGAGTCATCCATTGACAGAGTCAGGGTGGAGGCGTTGGAAGAAAAAAGAGAGCAGATTCCAAAAGATATCAGAGTTTTAGGAAGTTCACTATTTTTCTTCGCCAAAAACAGGGCATTCGTAATAAAAAGAATGATTCTGATGAATTAGTTTTGATGGGTGTAATTCACGTTTCATCTCATCTAATATGAGGTGGTCTACTCTGAGGATGCGTGGAGACCACACTTAATTAAGAAATCCGATCATAGTTTATTAGAATTTCTTAATTCAATATGTTCTCATATGGTCTCCACACGTCCTCACGTATCATAACAAAGTCTGTTTTGAGGACATCCTTACGTAATAATGTAGGGAAAACATGCTCTAATTGAGATTTTGCATGAGAACCATATTTCAATTGAGATTTAGAGTGTAGTCTTCATGCGGCTTCACTCGAGGACATCCTAACAAGACACTTCCTCTACTATTTTTTATACGTTTTAATCCAAGTGTCTTAATTAGGAATTTTTATGGGATTTGAAACTCTATAAATTTTGAGATCCGACCCAGTTGAGATCGTTAGTAGATTGCATTAAATCAAAATGAAATCATACATATCTGCTTCAATTTTTTTGATTTTGTCTTTGTTATGTGTGATCACTCAAGTATTTAAAATGTAGAAACACAAATTTTTCTAATGATCGAGAGACAGTCACAAAGTAAACGACAATGAATCAAACTTTTGTGAATTTCATGGAAGCTGAAGCCTCAATGTGCTATCGTTGGTTCATTTGATGCTTCTTTTTGTAAATTCCACAAGTAGGCCAACGCATGATGACCTTCTTCTTTGTCTATATTTTTACTTTTAAAAAGCTTTAACAATTTTTGATTCCCTTTTCTTTACCTCACAAGTCAAAAGTGCACACTTGCGTTAATGTAAAAATAATTTTGTTCATGAGAACATGAGAATAAAAAAATGATAAATTTATTTTGAAAGTTGATGAATCCATCGAAAAGTTCTTGAATCCAAAAAAAATCGCTCCTCATAGGATTCAAACCATGTGAAAATTTGGTGAAATTTTCAAATTTTTGGATTCAGAAACTTTCTCGGAGTATTCATCGGTTTTCATAGCGGATTCATTTTGTTCATAGCAAATTCTTATAGTTCTCAATTCTCACGTTAAAAATAGTTCTTATTTGAACCTCACTCTATGTGTGTAAGAAATAAGAATATATCTTAACCACTAATTCAATTGAGATTAAAGGTCCAAATTTAATACAAATGAGTTGATGATGTCAGTATATTTTTAATTCAATCTACATGATGGTTCCTTAGGGGCCGTACTGGAGGGGACTGGCAGATTGGTTGAGTTTGTATACAATATTTTCTGTTACCACTATTATGATCTCCTATTTGAATTATTACTTGATTGCATATGTTATTCCTTTATCTCATACAAAAATTAGATCATACAGTGTATAGAAGATCACTGAAGTTTGTATGATTGGTCAAGCTAGTTGAGACCGAGACAACTTAAGGATGGGTTATTGGTATGAGCTACAGTATAGATAAGAAGTAACTTGACTTGGTTGCTTATTTATACTGGTACGTCTTGACGTATTGATGGATCACAGTGAGATAGTTTTTCTATCTGACCGTCATGAAGAATTTAAATCTCAGTGTCTTTATGTTTATCTAAACATCGATAAGGTTTCAGATGAGTATGAGTTATTAATCATCACTTTGACTTGTTATGGTTGAGGCTTATATGTGATTACCCAATATTCTCCACATCTTGGGTGGTGGCAGTGCTTGTATGTCATGCTAGTTATCTTTATCGAGTTATCATATCCGTTTAGGATGATGACGTCCCCTTAAGGAGTTCAAAAGGTTTATTGTACTAAACCCTGCAGATTAAGTTAGCTCAAGTATAATAATAAGGTTGAGTGGTACTACTTAAAAAATTATTAAAGAGATTAATTATTTTAAACAGTGAGAGTGCAATAAATAATTGATGGACGTGCGATATCTTAAATACGGGGATTTATAAGTCTAAGTATAAGTCCGACTTAACTTCGATAATAAAGGGGTAAGTCAGTATTTATTCTCTAGTGAAATGAATAAATATTTATGAATTAATTTATGTTGTTGTCTAAACATAAGATAATTAATTCATTTTAGGTCCATATTTATTCCTTATATTTGATCTCTAAGCTGGTCCATCAAGGCCTATTAACTATAGATTTTTTTCCACCTCATGCAGTCCATGTATTCTGATTATTGTATTATTTATTGTATTCTGATTATTGTATTATTTATTTAATACATTTCCTAGTTTAGATAGATTTTATCTGATATCAAAAAATATTAAGAGATAACGATTTTTAAAATGAATTATATTCAGGGAAGAGGATAATTATTTGTAACGACACGGCTTCCGGATTGACGGCTGACCCCACAGACCAACATGAGTCTTTTCAGTGTGCTTTGTCCTCACTCACACACTCCTTGAGAAACTTCACAGGGAGTCACTCATCCCACAACTGCTCCAAGCCAAGTACGTTTAACTTTAGAGTTTTTATGAGATGGACTCCCGAAAACAAGATGCATCTTCTTTAACTAAATAACTATTATGTACGGTCCAAAACACTGCTGCACTAAAGGGTAATTTGTAGTTTAGTTGGGCATTAATCGACCATAATATAATAAAATCACTAAGAAAAAGAGAGAGCTGAAAATCAAACCTATTTAATAGTCACAAAGAAATACATTGACCCATTGGCTGCTCTACACCATATATATCTCTATACAGATCCAACCAGTTGTGGAAGTGATTGCACAATGGCGCGACTCATAATATATAGAGTAATAGTCTCTAAATTATTAAATTTTGGTTATGAACATCTTAAAAGGAGTTTCTCTGTAAATTATTATATTTTAATTGTTTGATTTTGAAACTGAGATAGTTTACAACCAAACTTTGAACAAGTTCAAGGAAACTGTGGTTCACTTATAGATTCAAACGGGAGCAGTGATGATGACTTAGACTATAACCTTAGTGAATATGAGTTCTCTGGACTCGGTGAGTCTAGGTCAACTTGACTCAATTTCTGATTTTAATTTGAAGGTAAATGAATTTCGATTGCAAAATTAGAATCAGTGTATAATATTAATTTACATACATGATCATTTTTTTCGCATGCATAAACCACAAAATTAGGGAATATAAAAAGGATTAATAAAATCATTTGTATACTCAGTTTGGTTAGTTCATCGGGAAATCTTATTAAGACGATCATTGGAAAGACTGACGCAATTTAACATATATCTCTATCAAATAATTATTTCTTGTAATAAGAAAGATATATAAATTAATAGTTATATTTTGAATGAAGATAATCTGCATTTTGTAAATTCCACAGCCTACATGACTAAGATTTGGAGAAAATGATAGAACTGATATATAGCTTTAAACTGGACCACACGGAGTTGACTTGAGGTCATTCTAAGTCATAACTAAGAACTATTGGAAAATTTATAAAATACTATTCTCGTTCTATCGAATTTGACTCATTTTTTCAGCACAATTATTTAGGAGAAGTGTATAAATTGGTAAAGGGATAAAAAATAGATGTAACACACATCTTCTGAAGAGATATTTTTTTTTTAAATGGGACAACTCGAAAATGAATACGGATCAAGTTTGGTAGAATGGAGAGAGTAGCTTATAAGCTCAACCAAGCAATCCATAGGTTAAATTATGGCATGAGAATTTTGAATCGGTCTCCACCTTAAGCATATTGATTGATTAGTTGTAAATGAGAAAACGACCTTTCACTATTGTAATTTCCACAAATATAGATCATTGCAAAGAAGAGGAATATGCTAATTGAGTTGATAGCTATACTAATTGAGTTGCACGATTTTAAAGACGTTATGGATGAAATTGCATTAAACATAAAGAAAGAAACGCTTTTGTTTTTGCAAAAACGTTGAAGGGTGTTTTCGCACCTTATCCCCTTTTTTGTAACAAAGTTAAAGTCACTGTTTTTCACAAGGGCTATTTGCACAATTTTTTATACGTTAGGGATGAAATTGCATTAAATATAACAATAGGGATGCATTTGCTTTTTACAAAAATATTTAAGGGTGTATTTGCATCTTATTCCTATTATCAACTGTAAATTGATGAAATATTTAGGTTAACCAATATAATGATTTTTGGTTTCTATTTTTCACTTTCTAGCGGTTAATCGAATCAATGAAAAATCACATAATCGATATTTTATATACGACAAATGAGTGATAAATCGAATCGTGCTCACCCCTATTCAAACTCCCACTAAAACTTGATTCTTAAGGACTTCAAGTAGTTACATAATTTTGCATGCCATAACATTTTAGCTTAATTATAGACTAGTTATATTTTTAATTAAGATAATCTACATTTTGTAAATTCCACAGTCTACATGATTATGATTTAGAGAAAATGATGGTATTGGCTTTAAACTGGCTACACGAAGTTGACTTGAGGTCGTTCTAAGTCATAACTAAGAATTATTGGAAAAATTATAAAATAATACTTCCATCATTCTATTAAACTTGACTCATTTTTAACATAATTATTTAGGAGAATTGTATAAATTGGTTAAATGGATAAAAAGTAGATGTAAACTACATCTTTTGAAGAAATAATTATTTCTTTAATAAATGGGATAAGTTGAATGGGATAATCCGAAAATGAATACTGACCAAGTTTAGAGGAATGGAATGAGCAGCTTATAAGCTTAACCAAGCAATCCTTAGGTTAAATTATGGCATGAGAATTTTGAATCGGTCTCCACCTTAAGCATTTTGATAGATTAGTTGTGAATGAAAAAACGACCTTTCACTATTGTAATTTCCACAAATACAGATACATGAAGCTGCCATTGCAAAGAAGAGGATTATGCTAATTGAGTTGAGATAGCTATATGTAATCGAGGATAGCGATTCAGTTTCAATTTGTAATTATAAAAATCATGATTAACCGAACATACTCGATAATCATTAATAACTATATAAATATTGATTTTATATATATATATATATATATATATATATATATATATATATATATATCATATAATTATTAAGATGTTAAAAGTTAAATTGAACAATTAATCCTAATCTATTACCGTATTATATATAGTCTCAAAAATTTCATCCTTGACACGTATTCTCAAAATCCATCAATCTCAATTGTGAAACCAAGAAATTGAGTTCAAAGTTTATAGATATCAGCACCATGCTGTTAATTATAGGCGAGTTTTGCTAAAATTATATCAATTGTTAAGTTAATTAATTCCACTACTTAATTAACTTTATTTGATAGCTTTGATATTTTAGTTTTTTGAGTTCTCAATTGTAAAGCCGACAGTTTTAGTGGGTGGCTTTAAAATGAGGATGACTTTATTTTTTCTTTTTGGGAGAAGACTAGAGTCATCCATTGACGGTGTCAGGGTGGACCCTCAATGTGAATTCCACAAGTAGGCCAACGCGTGATGGCCTTCTTCTTTGTCCACATTTTTACTTTAAGAAAGCTTTAACAAACTTTGATTCCCTTTTATTTACCTCATAAGTAAAAAATGCACACTTGCATTAACGTAAAAACTATGTTTATCATGAGAACATGAGAACTAAAAAATGATGAATTTGCTTTGAAAGTTGATTAATCCTTCGGAAAGTTACTGAATCCAAAAAAATTGAATTTTCGTTTCTCATAGGATTCGAACCAAGTGAAAATTTGGCAAATTTTCCAATTTTTTTGATTTAGATAATTTCTCCACAGATTCATCAACTTTCATAACGAATTTATTTTGTTCATAGTGAATTCTTGTGGTTCTCCTTTCTCACGTTAAAGATAGTTTTTATTTGAATCTCACTCTATATGTATAAAATCCTTTGTTCATATTTTTACTTTTAAAAGTTTAAAAAAAATTAATTGCCTTTTCTCGACCCATTTTATACGATCTTTGTAAGTCAAAAGTGCACACTTCCTTTTCATATATATTCCTATCAAATTCAATGTGCATGTCGGATTGAAATAGACAATATCGGTTAGGTCAATGTTATTTTTCAAAGCATTATTAGTTTTAGGGGAAAATCCAAAGAAAATTGTATAAAGGAAAGATATTGACTAAGTAAAAGTTCTTTTGCATTTTGCAGTCAAAAAATATCTTTCTTATTATTATTTTTTTATTCTTGAGATATATTTGTTGGTATATGGGGACCTAGCTCACATTCTACCTCATAATATTTTATTTTTTAGACTCCACACACACCTTCTGGGTGGCTTCAAATCCAACTTACTGGTTGGAAGGGTTTCATCTTATCAAATAAGTTGCACTTTATCGTTTCTACCTTATAATTATTTATTTGGAAGAAAACTAAATTCTTCTATTTTTGTTTGTGACTTTGCGGCAATATTGCACTATAGACCTTTCCTTCTTACCTCCTGTTTTATTTCTTCAGCTATTTCCTTTTAGGAGGTGTTTACTTTGTATGATTAGGTTGGATAGATAAAATTAATCCAACTTAATCAAGTGTTTACTTTTAAGGATTAATATTTGAGGATATCCCAAAGCCCGCGATTATTTTAATCCTTTGAATTATTCTTCATTAATATTAATCCAACCAATATATGTAGGATTGAAATAATCCTCCAAATAAAGGGAGAATTATTTATCTCAATCTTAATCTTTCACTAATCCTTTGTAGTAACAAATGATTGATAGATAAAAATTATCTTATCACATATTTAATCCATCAAATAGTCAATCCTTCAAAATGCTAATCATGCAAAATAAACACCACCTTAAGGTATATTAAAATCCAAAAGCGCAGTAAAAAAAGATTTTTAGTGGTTTTCCTATAATTTATGCCTAGATTCAACAAACAAATAAAAGCTGTAATATTTTAATTTGCAATGTAAATTGAAATGAGCACGGAAATAAAATATAATCGATTTACACCTCCCCCAAAAAAAAAAAAACCTTGTCTTAGGACATAAAGAGATTATATATATTTTGCATCGTCATTATCCATTTCGGTTGGGGGTGTTACGGCTATTAATCTTGTAACACAAATTTTGTATTCAATTAATAACTATTTTTCCCGTCTCATCCAAGATTACATGTATTTCTTTTTGGACTGTCCCACCCAAGATGACCTTTTTTTATAGAAAATAATTATCTCTTCAAAAGTTGTGAGACCTACTTACTTTTTATCACTTTAATCACTTTATACATGTCTTCTAAATAAGCGTCTTAGAAAAGAAATTGACCGTCTTGGATGAAGAGTATTAAACAGTAAAATTGCGTGTAATTTAAATGTTTCTATTCTTACACGGTGAGGAAAGCTGTGGAGAAAGAATGTTAAACGTTTAATGATTATTCGTGGGTCAATTTTGCCACAAGTCTTATATCAAGTTTGAAAATTTTCATGAACCATAATGGGACTTAAAAGTAATAAGAGTCATGAAGTCTTTGTGGCACTTTTAGTTTGATAATAATAACAATTTTAAATGAGGTTATTCAACACCATTTCATTGTTTAATTGGATTTCGAAGAGCTCCACTTTTAATAAAAGAATTTATTTGAAAATAACTCAAGTCAGGCGTATTGCAAAGATCTAAGGTTTTCATGCAAAGCTTAAAATATTTCAAATTAAGAAAAAATCCAAAATTATCGTCAAATTAAGAAAAAATCTCATTGGGGCTTAATTATCTCCATCTCGCCATTTGTTTTGATTAAGTTTAAGAAGACAGTATGCATCTTTATTTTGGATTTTGAGCCCAAACTGTATTTGGTTCATTTTTAATAAAATAGAAAATAAAAAAACATTTCATCAATATACGAAATAAAATATCATTCTGCACTAAATTAAAATCTAAGCCAAAAATATTCTTACCTGCTCCCTTGGTTTAAGGGTTACCAACCCGTTATCCATTCCAGCCAATGAGGTAATTACACGTCACTCCAACAAAATGCCTCCTGCAAAACAGATTCAGACAAAAATGTTGATCTTTCTTGAGAATGTCCAAAGACAAGAACGATGTCCCAAATGTCATTTTCTCAACAAAGACAAAATTCCAAAGGAATAAAAATTGAATCTTGCAAATAGGATGCTTTCGTAACCTCGTTATAGCCGGCAACTAAGCAAATTAACAACTCAAAATGACAGCCATTTACCTTAAAAGAATCAACTATGACGACAAACTGGCAGAATGCGACTTAGTTTTAACAATAATTGGCAAACAAACATCATAATATGAAAGATTCTTGAAAAAGAATTAGGTATAAAACCTGCAGTCTGAGAAGAGGCTTGCAGTAATGGCCACCATGCAGGAAGAATCACTACAAAATTCTCTGGTCTTTGATAAAAGAGCGGCTTGATTCACAAACTGGAATCTATCATTCCTTAGTTCATCTTGACGAGAATCAAAAGATCCCAACTCAGCCAAATCTTGACATAGCCTCATATGTGCTGTCCCATTTCCCTCCACGGAGGAGGCTGGGGGCGCATTGCTCTCATTGACTCCGACACCAGCCACAGCATCACCTATGCTCAACTCCACCGCTCTATTACCCGCCTTGCTGCTGGTTTGCATCATGGGCTCGGGGTGAGGAAGGCGGCGTGGTGTTCATCTTGTCGCCTAACTCGTTGCTGTATCCAACCATATGCCTTGCTGTGCTCTATATTGGAGCAGTAATCACCACTGCTAATCCAATCAATACCGAAGCGGAGATCATCAAGCAAGTACGTGATTCAGGTGCAAAACTAGCCATTGCTGCACCCTCAGAGATTTCCAAGCTTTCTTCGACTGGAGTGCCTGTTCTCCTTACTTCGCGCGGTGGAGAAGGCGATCATCTCTCTGTTGAAGAGCTGATCGAGAACTGTGAATCTTTGGAGATTACAGAGGCAAAGCCGAATCAATCGGAAACAGCAGCGATTTGTACTCTTCAGGGACTACTGGAACCAGCAAAGGAGTAGTATTAACTCATTCCAACTTCATCTCAGTTGTGACAATGATGAAATGGTCTGTCCAAGTATCTAAGGCCATTGATGATGTGATCTTATGCTTCATTCCTATTTTCCACATCTATGGCCTTGCATTTTCACCCTAGGTTTGTTCAGCACGGGCAACACAGTCGTTCTAATGAAAGATATGATTTCAAGCAATGCTTGAAGCTATTCAGAAATACAAGGTGAATAACATACCTGCTGTTCCCCAGTGATTCTTGGCCTAGTTAAGAATGATGGAGGAGGACATGACCTATCATCCTTGCGACGAATGGGATCAGGAGCGCCCTGAGCAACGAGGTGGTTGAGGCATTCAGAAAGAAGTTCCCATGGGTTGAACTTAGGCCAGGCTACGGATTGACTGAGAGCTGCGGCGCTACTACTTACTTTGCTACTGATGAGGAAGCAAGGCTCGTCCCGCCTCATCAGCAAGACTGCTTCCGTATTTTAGTGCCAAGGTGGTGGACTCTGAGACTGGAGAGGTGCTGCCGCCTTTCAGGGAGGGAGAACTCTGGTTGAAGAGCCCAAGTGTGATGAAAGAGTACCTGGGAAATGAGGAGGCAACTGCTGCAACTTTTGACTCGGAAGGGTGGCTCAAAACAGGAGATCTTTGTTACTTTGATGATGAAGGATACATGTACGTAGTTGACAGAATCAAGGAATTGATCAAGCACAATGGTTATCAGGTATTATTCGGTCACAACATGTCATAATACAGTGTTCATATCTAAAATTATAGATAGCTAAACTATTGGCATAATGCAGGTTGCTCCAGCAGAGTTAGAAGCAATACTAATAGGCCATCCTGAAATAACTGATGCAGCAGTCATACCGTGCGTCGCCATATACCTCCAATTAACTCTTTCCCCACCCCCCTAAACATGCAAATAAACACACTCACAGAGCAGAGACACAAAAGCAAGATATGGAAGAACAAAGATAGAACCTAAAGCTGTGTTCTGTTTACTATAGTGTTCTAACACGGTAAGAACATTGTGCAGACTTGAAGATGAAGCAGCTGGACAAATACCTGTAGCATATGTGGTCAGAGCAGCTGCTGATAAGTTAACAGAAGATCAAGTCATCCAATTCGTTAATACCCAGGTTATGAGACGAGCCCTCCCGCTCCCTTCTGCTGAGACATGATTATAATACTCAGACACTATAATATTCTCAGGTAGCACCATATAAAAAGATTAGAAGAGTAAGTTTCATCAGTGCCATACCGAGGTCTGCTGCTGGCAAAATTCTGAGGAGGCAATTGATATCACAGAGTAAACAGCAGACGTCCTCCAGATTATGAAGTAGATCTCCAAATTATAAAGTAGCTCAGAAGCATTCTGAACTAGCAGCTGGAGGCATCTTCATCTGAATGTTCAAATGGAATCATATTGTTTTCTCTATAAATATCATGTAACAGATTATTAATAGACTATCTCTAAAATAATATGAGACTGCAATGTCCAAATCTGTCGATAAGAGGTAATTCTAGCAGCTCAACCCTGTCTAGAAGTGTCCAAAAAGTATGTTCTCAAGCTGGCACTGAAACTAGTAGTATACACTAGCATAACGTTGTGTTTCATTTTAATGGACGTATTACATTACAGATAAAGAAACATGAATGAACCTAAATGTTTAAAGTTGCCCAAATTACAAGCAAAAACACAAGGGATTTGTGCTGTTCCAAAGTAATTCGAGAAAACGAACACTACATATACATGGATTGTGTGTAGAAAATTTGTTTCATATATAGCATTCTAAACCATGACATTCAACAAGGGGAAAAAGTACTTCAATTTCACTCTAGCAAGCAAGTGATCTCAGTAAAGGTCATGTGACGATAGCCCCCAGGGTATCTTCAGTCAGACAATCACCACATATACAGACTTCATGTCTGAGAGAAATTGCTCGACTGCCCCTGGCAACTTCATATTTTTTGAACAACTAGCTTATCCAGCAACCCACTTCCAAATACCACCAGATCGCTGCTTTTGGACTTCTGAGTGTTCCATATCACTTTCAAGATCAGATTTTTCTCTCCTAAGTGCTTGAACCTCTTCTTCTAACAACGGGAGTGATTCGAGAACCTTCTGTAGCTCCGCTATTTGTGCCTGAAAAGGGCATAAAATATGGTATACTTAAAAAATCAGCCAAAGTATTTAACATATCACTCATTCTAAATAGCATAAATTTAGTTGGTCGTCCCAAGAAAATCAAAGTGACAAAAAAGAAGAAAAAAAGACAGATAATTGTATGACCTCCAGGTTGGCGCATCTTGACCTCTCCTGAATAAGCTGTCCTTGCACTGAGTGTAATTCCTGAATCCAGTTCACGATGATAAATATTTCTTACAACAACAATGCGAAAAGTTTAAGGTTTAAACTATATTCTGGCACCTAACCTTGGACAGCTCAGCATAATTTCCATTTATCTCTTCGATCTTTGTCTTAATAGCAGAGTTGTCAGCTGTTATCTCAGCAAGTGATGATTCCAAAGCCTTCTTTTCTTCTTTGATTGAGTTAATTTCAGCGGAAAGATCCTTCTGGGATGTATCCACTGTGATTATCTTAGAATTCAAATCATCTTTTTCACTGAAACCCAAAACTTCAGGTTTTACCAAGGCATACGCTGCAGTAACAGAAGCGGCGGCGGCAGCTGCTGCTGGTGATTGCAAAATTTTAGGATGCAAATAATCCCTAGGTTTGACCCTCATAGCATATACCTATACACGAAAGGATACACAAAACCTACTGGTGAGTTGAGTTACAACGCTAAGCAAAGAAGAAAGTGAAACTATTGAAAAACAAGAAGAGGTCATTTACACTTGCAAGTGAAAATATTGAAAAACAAGAAGAGGTCATTTACACTAAATATGGAATACCAAGCAAATTACACTGAAAGTAAAAATCAAAAAGTATCGCTGCAGCAAAGATAACAGGGACAAGGAAAAGGGCTAGCATAACAGCATGCACGGAATTATATCAAAGATTGTCAGATTCTACTTAGAGACTGTTAAGGTACTGCTCAGACAGAAGCTACATTCTACAAAAACTATTCCATGCTGTAATCAAGCTAAAAGGCATATCTGCTTCAAGAGTTTTTCCAAAACACGTGCTCATCACACAGATGAAGATTTCCTACACAACAAAATATTTTTTCTCATATATCATTCATCTTCATACTTCCCATTATTTTTGTCCCCCGGGTAGATTTTGATGTCCCAATTCCCATAAAATATAAATACTTATATCATATAAGGATGGAAGTTCTCCTAATTGTAAGACAAACAAAAACAAAAATCTCCAATATCTTAAGCATGAGCAAGATCCCATCATAATCACTTGTGGTACGAAGGTAGATAAACGTGTACAAGCACAAAAAATACCTCATTGTAATACTTTCCATTGTAGCCGCCAAACGTGATCAAGAAATTCTCACTACCAAGTAATGCGGATGAAATGCTGATTCCCTGTTTTTATATTTCACATCAAAGACTCATCAAAGATAAATATATGGAATACAAGTTAAATAATCTAAGATACACCTCAAATGACAATGTGACAAATTAAATACACACAGCACAGTGTGGTACCTCACTAGCTAGTGGATCTCTGCTTTTTACACTAGTCACCACGGATACAGCAAGCTTGGACATATTTATAACTATGGTATCTAGGGCACCTGCAAGAAAAATGGTAGGTTGTTCACAACTAGTCATGGTAGAACAAAAGCACAGGCTAATGCGTGAAGGAAATTGAAATGTTACAAGAAAACTCAATCCTATATTTGATTTCACCCACCACTTTTGTTATCTCCACCACCAACGATATACCAGTTTCCATCAACTGCAACACCAGCATGGCCAGCCCTAGGAGCGATCAAGTCACCTTGCAATTGTGGTCGGGACCATTCCATCTAGAATAAAAGAATTCCAGTTCAATTAGTGTTCATCTTATTAGCAAGTCACAATCAGGTAATCCAAGATAGATTATCCCAACAAATCCCAAGGATCTTAACCCCTCCTGCAAATTAAATTAAATGCCTTAAGTTTATTTCAGAAGGTCTATAAAAATTGGAGAGGAGCTTTTTATCTTATTGTTTTAAGCCAATACTATGACCCAACAAAATTACCGATATTTCCTTGGGGGGAAAAGAATAATTATATGACCCGCAATGGCTTCAGACAACATATGCAATTAACTAAATCAGTTGGTCATACTCATATGAGTTTTAAAAAAAAAAAAAGAATCTCCATTACTATCGCTTGGTGATCCTAAAATCTGCAGTAAACAAAAAGAACTTGAAAGCAGACATTTAAAAAGAAATGACAGAATTTGTATGTAAAAAGAAACAGGCATATGAACATTTACGATAAAAATAGAGATGTTTTGAAAACAAACTCTAGATATGCAGAGCACAGAGCAACACTTCGCCAAAATCTCATTTAGTTTACAACTTCCATACAGTAAAAGGAGTCCGGTGGGAGGAAAAGATTAATTCAACCAAGAAACCAGCTATGCTAAAGGATCACTCGCATATGGATTTTCTATTCACTCAGCTAATTACTTGTTTTTAAGAAAAATAGGGAAAGACAGAATTAGCTTCTTTGTTGCTAGCTTGTCATTACCGCAGCTGGATCAACATGGACAAAGATAAAATGGAAGGCATGCTTAAACCATCTGATGTGTAAATAGCAGAAGGTAAGCTCACTGTTTCTAAGTCCAGAACATGAAGGTCGTTGTAAAAGACTGAATGAGAGCATCCACCAAAGATGAAAAGATATCGTTCAGCATGTAGAGCAGCTGCATGATCAAATCTAGGTGATGGTGGTGTCTGCCTGTCAAAAAAAATATAAAATAATAATAATTGGAATTCTTCAATGAAAACGTATATAGTAGTCAATAGTTTGAGTATATAACGTACGTAGTCTCTACAGCACTCCATGTTTTTGTCTCCAAATCAAGAACATGAACATCATTTAGTAATCGCCTATGGCGGTCTTCTCCACCAAACATGATAATTTTAGAACCAAACTGTGTGACTGACTGCCCACTCCGAGCAACCTAATGAAATACCATGAGAAGACCTAATAATTATATCAGAGGGAAAAAATAAATAAAAATAGGCATATGTACACTGTCCATTCTGAGATGCCTAATGAAATCCCACAAGAACACTTAATAATTACATATTTGAGGCAAAAATAAACACCCATATTGTAGCCTAGGAACTACGTAAACCTTATTTTATTCATACGACTCATCAAAGTTACAAACAAGGGACATGTTCAATTAATGAAGGGAGAAGTTGTATGAAGAAAACAAAACTTCTAATGAGAAGTCAAAAAATTAGTTTACCGGAATATTCCCGAAGGTCTCAACAACACCGCAATTGTATGATTCAAGATCAATGAACCGCACTACAGAGTATACAGAAAAAAGGAAGTGTAAATATTGGGCCAAAATAAAAAATAAACGAAGACAAAAATGTTGGTGTAGCAAGATCAAGAGCTTAGCATAGTAGATCCTTAAAACGAACCTACGACCGTGTCACCACTCTCCTTTGTGAGACCAGCAAGAAGAAGAAGTCTTCCATCCCACTTGATCTGGAGAAGGGAAATTTAAGTCTAAATAGATTAAGTACATATATACAAAATAAACTAATATCACTCCAAAACTGATCATGACTATTTGCAGCCTAAAATGAGGAAAGATGATGAATGGGAAAAGGAAGACAGCATACAAAGCATAGAAAATTAAACTTCAAAACTGCATTACCATACTATGACCCGAGATCGCCGGGAAAGCTTCCAGTTTGGCACCATCTTTACTTTTATGATCAGTGGTTTCCATGTTCAGTTTGATACTTGACCACATTAAGTTTTCCAGATCAAACACCTGAAACCATGCAAAACAATTATAATAAAAGAGAAAACCCAAACAAAAAAAATCATGAATTATAAGTAAGGAAGAGTTAGCAATACCTGTAAATCAGATAGGTATCTACCATTGCGGCTTCCACCCGTAATGTATAACTTCTCTCCAAATACTGCTGCAGCATGCTGTAAGGCAAGAACAAATATATAGAAACAAGTGCATTAAAGATATTGCAAATAGCAATTAAAGTTACTAATCTATAAATTTTATCAAGAAAAGAAAGTAGAAGAAAATTTCAAAAAAGAAAAAGACAAAAGGGTTGAGAATCCACAGAATTTAATATTCTAGGTAAACTCACCTTGTACCGAGCAGCAGGGTGCTGGCCATCTACTGGAAGTGCTGCCCACTGTTCATGGTTTAAATCCAAATGCCAACTTTGACTGTCCATTCCCATTGGAGGTATCCTGCCACATGAGAAGATTTATCAGTTCAGAGAAAGAGCAAGCACTGGTGACACTAGTACAATGACACGCATAATTTTAGCAAATTGAATGCCAGAGATAATATATCTTAATGCTAGTTCAAAATTGTTCAATTATTTCTTTCCAGTATACAAGACAAGGAATCCGGAAAAGCATATGTATAGCTATTCAGTACTGAGAGGGTCGAACTGCAACTTCCCAAATCTACAACTCAATATAGAGTAAAATTGGTTACGTCTTTCAAACAATACAAGAAAGGAATGGTCTTCAATTAAGAATCAACAAATTTCACTCTTTTCACAATGTAAAAAGCGGACTGAAGTCTAATTTCTCAATTTCGCAATGCTATGCTTTCCCTAAACCCCAATGTCGATCAAAAGACAAGTATAAAGGCGTGATTCGAATACTCTCATCCAGCTGCGGATTCAGCTAATTCGTATTCAACCCAATACACTCAGATAGATTAAACCCTTGTACACGGTCATGAAACTCCAAAGCACACTTTAAATGTGATTAGTTAGATTCAGCCACTAATCAAAATCAAGTATCAAAATCTCAAAATTCTCATGATATAATTTTCGGTCTTCAAATTTCGAAAATGCACATGATAGCTCAAGAATACGAGATAATCAAAACAAGAAAATAAAAAAATCACATGAAATGACGCCAAAGACAACAGAAATTGATCGGCAATAGAAAAAAAATAGAATTCGAAAAGGCAGAAACCTTGCAAGAGACGTATGGAAACCGGATCCGTGCAGTAGAGTGAGATCGGACGGCTGGGAACGCCCGATCTCGAGCCGGGGCGAAATGGAGCAGATGGAGCACCGACAAAAAGAAACCGAAATTCACGAAGCCGTTGCGCTCTGGTCTAATGGCTGAGGGATTTAACACTAGTCATCTGGAGAATTGTTAATTTGATGCAAGTCAAAGGGGTATAATTGTCTTTTCTGTTCATAATTTTCCTTCTATTTATTGCTAAATTTTCAATATTCTCTTCATAAAAATTTACAAATTATTTTAGACTGTAAATGGCAATCATAATTGATAACAACCATTGGGCTGTCTAAATGGTGTTCGGTTCTCGGTTAAAATCGAATCGAAATCAAAGTTGATCCGGTTAATTGAAAACCAAAAATTTTGTTCCAAAGTTAAAATATTTTTCAGTTATCGATTAACTGATTGGTTCGGAACCCAAAAACTATTTCTATTTAAGTTATTATTTTAGTTATTATATAATTAATTAAAATTCTAGAATCTCAATTTTATTATTATTTTAAATATTTTTACTAAATTTCGTTTATGTTAATTATTTTTAATAAATTTCAGTTTTTTCAAATTATTATTTAATTATTTTAATTACTAATTAGTTTTATTTCGATTTTTCGATTAACGAAAAATCGGAGCATAATAACTGATCGATTTTCGATAAATCGAAAATATAAATCATTTCGATTTTGGTTCCATGTTTTGGACAAATTCAGTTTGGTTTACCGAATTGTTTACTACCCTTAACAAGCATGCTAATACAAGGCCAACGATGCAAATTCCGTAGGCTTCAAATACTAAATTAGCAAATCAATTGTTTCAAATATTTGCATTGTATATAGTATATATGTACATAGTATATATGGAATAACTTTCTTTTCGCCTCGTGGTAACTAGAAATGATGATTTTTTTTATATATAAAATAATATTCTTTTATGTATTATAGTCATGTTTTTTTCATACAATCGTAAACCATACAAAAATTAGTGGTTCAAATTGCTTCTCAATTCCTATATCATAAATATATATAGGAGAGTTAATGTGAAAATTAGGGATGAGCAAAATACTCGAAATCCGAATATCCGATCCGAACCAAACCGAAATGTAAAATTCAGTTCGGATTTTTCAAATTTTCGGTTCGGGTTTGATTGATATTTTTTAAAATTTCGGATTTTCGGATCGGATTGGATTTTTCTAATCCGAAAATCCGAATTATATATAATTTATATATAAATAATAATATTTTATTTAAATATTCTTAAATCTAATATAAATATATATAAGAATTAATAAAAATTGGTTTCGAATTTTCGGATATTCGGTTCGGATCGCATTATTTTCCTCTTAAAATTCGGATTTTCGGATCGGTTCGGATTAGGCAAAAATCCGAACCGAAATCCGAATGCTCAACCCTAGTGAAAACTATTTTTATTGTGAGAACCAAAAAAATAATGAATTCACTGTGAAAGTTGATGAATCCACCGAAAAAATTACTGAATAATAAAAAAAAAATCTCCCATCATAGAATTCAAACTAGGGTGAAATTTTTTGAATTTCTGGATTCAGAGATCCGAATCGTGTGAAACTTTCCAAATTTAGTAAATTTTTCAATAGATACATCAACTTTCATGATAAATTCATTTTGTTCATAACAAAATATCATAGTTTTTAATTCTCACATTAAAAATAATTCTTATTTGAATCTCTCTCTCTCACACACACACACACATATATGTATATATATAGGATTGGGTTCAAATAAAAACTCATTCAAAAATAAGAAATGAAAACAAATTTGAACCATTGATTTTTGAAGATGTGTGTTGTGATTAAATCAAACTATGGTATAATAGTAATTACATAATATTACGAAAATAACCGTCCCATAATTATAGGGAATGTGATAACTTAATCTTGAACCATTGATTAATGACAAATGGATGATCAAAATGAATTTTTATTTCTTATTTTAAGGGGTTTGTATTATAACTCATCATATATATATATATATATATATATATATATAGTTTGGTTCAAATAAAAACCAATTTTAACGTGAGAACTAAGAACTACCATAACAAAATGAATATCTTATGAGCGTTAATGAATATTACATGAAGTTAATGAATAAAAATTCAAAATTTTCACGGGGTTCGAATCCCATGAGGCGAAAATTCTATTTTTTTATTCATTAACTTCGCATGTATTCATTACTTTCATAGCATATTCGATCTCACGTCGCACAATAAGAATGGTTTTCGTTAACCCTCCCTATATATATATATATATATATATATATATATATATATATATATAGAGAGAGAGAGAGATGGATCGGTAGGAAATGATAATTTGGTAGAAATAGGAATGAATCGAGCCTTTGATTCGGTGGATCAATGGTTGAGATTTAATTTCGGTTGTGCTACAATTTTGTGTTTTGTTTGCTCTGTGATTATTGTGCAATAGTAGAACCCTTCTTCTTCTGTTACCTGATGAAAGATGTCTTAAACTAATATATTTAAGATATGTCTACTGAATAGATGAAATATATGCTAAACTAACATGTACAACATAGTAATTACGATTGTCTACACAAATATGAAAGACTTGCATATCTATTTTTATTTCCTACACTTATTTCCATTCTCACAGGAACCATCTCATATATATATATATATATATATATATATATATAGAGAGAGATCATATGAGAATAGATATATGTATGAGAAATGAGAATAAATTACACCCATTAAATATGATAGATATATGGTATAGATTTATTTCTTCAAATGCTATGATTATTTAATAAGTGTGCTACAATTCTTGTAATTTAATTTAAAAAGGGTATTATAGTATTTATACAAGAGATAAGATATAGTAGTTTCCTAAAGCATTGGGTTTACATAATTAAAAGGATTGGTTATGATTCTTTATCTATACACCTATAGTCTTGGGAATAGATATATACAAAATATATAAACACTCTTGAACACAATTCTTGCGTCGATGGAGAATATAGGTTTGATTATGATTCTTTTTAATTTACATTACATTTTATGTAATTATAGCGTTTTTATGACACATCTCATTCTTGATGTTTATTGCTTTCGTTTATATAATGATGCATTTGAGATTTATTTTGTCTTTTACATCTTCATTCGATTTTATTCTTGTTCTTGTATTTTGTATAGAGTAATCTGTATAAAACGTTTGTTTCATTCTTCAGATGGCTTGTTCAGTGTTTTTGTTGTAATGGAATGTTATTATTCGTTGCATATGTTACACAGTTCATAGCTTTCCCTTGTTTATATTGTTGAATTTGAAATTTATTTTAAGTTTTACATTTTCATTCATGTTTTCATTTGTTGTCTGTTTTTTTGTATTGAATATTGTCTTCATTATTTTTGTTTTCATTATTTAGATTGTTGTTTTATTAAATAAATTTAACTTATTCATAGCACGTGATTGTTATATAGGTTGCATATGATTATTGTATCTTTTGCAAATCGGTATTGATTGTTGCATTCATCCAGTAAAAATAAATGTATCATATTAAGGTCCAATACAATGTAGCACTTTATCAATATTAATGTAGCATATAGTAGACAAATATGTTGCACATTTAGGGTTAACTGTTGAACAAATTAAAAATGATGTAGCATATCATCGGTATTGATTGTTGCACTTGGTCAACCGATATTTAGTTATTGAGCAGTTGTAATGTAGCATATAATAGTCAAATATTTTGCATATGAATGGTAAAACTTTTGCACATAATTAAAAAATGAATGTAACATACTATCGGCATTGATTGTTGCACTTTTGTAAAAATATGTAGCTCTTGAGTCGTTGTAATGTAGCATATAATAATCAAATATATTGCAAATCAATGGTTAAACTGTTGCACAAATTAAAAATGAATGAAGCAAACTATCGGTATTGATTGTTGCATTTTCCTAAAAATATGTAGCTTTTGAGCAGTGGTAATGTAGCATATAATAGTAAAATATTTTGCACATTAATGGTTGCACTTTTGTAAAAATATGTAACTCTTGAATAATTATAATGTAGCATATAATAGTCAAATATATTGCACATCAAAGGTTAAACTGTTGAATAAATTAATGAATAATGTCTAAATAATGAATATTGTTTGTATTGAATCATCTTCATTATTTTGTTTTCAATATTTACAACGGAAAGATTTACCCTTTGTTGTTGTATTCAATGTGAAGAGATTACGAATATTGAAGAAGATTTATTTCATGCCTTGAAAATAGGGAATCGGTTTCATCCGTTTTATTTTCTAATTTACTCATTGTAACCTTTGCTTGATTTGTGTAATATAAGAAAGATATGCGAATGATAAATTAGGATAATCTGGATCATTCATTTTCTTTAATTAGTGGTTGAGATATATTCTTATTTTTACATATATATCTATTCTCACTATAACCCTTCCATATATATATATATATATATATATATATATATATATATATATATATATATATATATATATATATAGGGTTGAGTTTAAAGTAGTATCCGGTCCCATATAGTATGTAGTACTCGATCTGACCACACATTTTGAACATGTGGACGCACCATGTCGACACGTGGCAATCTCCTTTTCATTTATTTATTTTTAATTTTCGCAGGGGTATATTGGGCAAAAAAAACTTAGTCTTCTCATTCTTCATCTTATTCTTCTTCTTCTTCTTTTCTCCGATTTTCTTCATCTTCTTCGAATTTCTTTACGGCGGTGACGACGGCGGCGACGGTGGCGGTGCTACATCAGCGGTGCGAGCATAAGACAACATATTTTGAAAGATAAAAGAGAGGAAAAATAAGATTTTGAGAAAAAATTTGAGCGATTTGTGAAAAAATGAGATGTAGATTTTGAAGGATTGAGAGACATGGTGGTTATTGCAGTAGTTTTGTAATAACCCGGAATAATAATAATAATATATATTGTTAAAACGTAGCTCAACGTATTAATTTTATTTTTAAGATGATTAACGAAGAATTTAATCCGAATCGCTTGTTTAATATTTTTATGAATAAACGAGAAATTTATCAGTTAATAACCAAACGATAATGTAATACGATCAGAGCCGATAAAGCGGATCGCGAATGTGTGTAATGACAATCGAGGTAACAATTTCTCGATATCCTAATCGTCATGGACGAGTCACAATCATCGATCCTCGTTTGGACAAAAGAGTGATATGTCATTATCGTAAATTATCTCAAAATCACAATTTCAAAAAGGGATGTTTTGAGTATACCAACAACTTTAACCACATCTTTGTCTCTCTCACCTGCAAAACCTTATACACGATCTGCGACCTCTGCTGTAACATAAGACAACATATCCTTATCCTTTTCACTTTTAAAGTCTCATTCCTATTCACTCTCCATTCCTTCCAACCCATACGAGAACTTGTATTACAATTTCACTCTCAAAACTCATCTTCCAACCTCATAACATCCTCAAGAAGCAAAGAGAAAAGCGAACAAAGGTAATAATTTTAGTATTAAAACATTCAACTGTTTATTTTATTTACAAACAATCAATTGAATTTCCTTTCTTGAAGCAAATCCTCCACGGTCTTTGTCGATTGAAATAGCGAAGAAAAGAATACACATAAACCTTACCAAGGTTACGTACATCCACCTATTCCACTTACAATTGTCTCATGTTTAAAATTTATAAACTTATGCATCGATACAAACCACCATGAACACATTGAACTAGAACTTCTAAAACACTAAAATGAAATTTACGTTACATGCGAGTTTGGACCGAGCCACTCGAGGCTCGGCCGATGACTAACGACGATAACGGTAGAACACGACGGCCTTGCACACCGGCGGCGACAGAGCTCCTCCAAGCGAGCCTCCCGAGCCCAACGACAACGACAAGCACGAAAACAAAGCGAAATCGGGGTGAGAAATAGCGAGATCCATGTGAGTGAGTGCGTGTGTGTGTTCGTGAGATGAGAGCGAGAAATAGAGGGAGGCGGCCTCGAAGCCTCGGTGGAGCGAGGCAGGCGCAAGGAAGAGTCGGGTCGGATCTGCCGGCGACGGCGCCAGATCTGAGTCACGGTGGAGTGGCGACAATCGTGAAAGGGAGAAAATAAAGAAATCTGCGTGTGGTGTGTGCATCTATTCGAGAGAGAGAGAGGAAGAGGAAGGAGGTGTGGTGGTCGCGGCGAGGCTTGCCGCCGTGACGGGTGGCCGGACATGGAGCAGTGGCGGACCGCATCGTGTATGTGTTCGCGTATATGTATCGTGTGTGCGCACGTGAGTGAGGAAAGAGAGGATAGGTGGTGCGGTGGCGACGATCGCAAGACCTCTCCGGCCGCGACATGGCCGGCCCGGCCATGGGCGGCGATCGGTGCTCATGTGTGTGCGTGGTGAACCTCCGAGAGAGAGGGTCTAAAATGAAATGGGGGAAAGGGGGGGGCGGCTAGTTAGGTTAGTTTATATTAATTAATGTTTTGGGCTGGGTTTGGGCTTTCTTTATTTAATTCAGTTGGGCTAAATAATTATTTGGGCTGGAGGAGTTTAAAGAAACAGTTGGGCCAGAATTAATTATTTCAGTTGGGCTGACAATTAATTATTTCAGTTGGGCCTTGATTTATTAGGTGGCTGGACCTTTTTCTTTTTTTTTTGAGATGGGCTTCCAGGATGGGCCTCTCTAATTAATTACATTGGGCTCTTATAATTTAAATGTGTTGGAAATAAGTACATGTAGAATTGGACTATCAAGTTTTAATTGGACCTTAATTAATTGAAGTGGGCTTTAATTAATTAAATCTTTTAGATTTAAGAAATTATTTAGATCAACTTTAATTAAATAAAGTTGATAAGCTTTAACTAATTATAATTAGACATTAATTAATTAAGTTACTTAAACTTAATTGATTAATTTAGATGACCTTAATAATTAATTGAGTTAGACTTTAATTAATTAATTTAGTTACTTAAACTTAATCAATTAGCTTGGAATGACTTTAATTAATTAAGAGCGATGGGCCTTAATTATTTAATTTAAATAGGTCTTTGACCAATTAAGTCATGTGGAGTTGATCAATTAAAAATAATATTGATATGAGCTTTTAAATTAATCCATTTAGTCGACTTAAATTGTGGAATTAAAGAACTTAATTAATTAATTAATGACATTGGTTATGTCAGTAGATAATTGAGAAATATTGGCAACTTTAATTTGTAAAAGCGTTTGTTAGATGATTGAACTACGGAAAATATTTATTGATTGTGTAAGAGTTTCTGTTAGAATATATGGGACGTGTGAGGTGAGAAGCGCGGCGAGAAATGATATTAACGAATGAGTTATTGGAACTCGAATTCGTTGATCGCATTAACAAACAGCGAATATTAGTTATGAACTTAGGATTCATAATTGAGCGAAGCGATGTGAAGAAACATCGATCACGGAGAAGAATGTAACGACAAAGTGTCATCTATCGCTATGACGAGACTAATCGAATAGCGAAATATAATTGATAATAGAGTCTTATCGATAACAAAATCCTAAAACCAAAGGACTTAAAGGATATCGAGTACGTTAAATATTAGCAATTCTTCTCGAAAAAACGAATGACATACTAAATTATATCTCTTACGTTGATAAGGTCCACGTGGACGTGAGCGAAAACGACAAGGACCACTAGCGAGATACTTCAAGAAGGACAATTCTTGAGGTGGGCTTTCTTGAAACAAAATGATTATGTATAACTCAAAGCATGATTTACAAAAGCTTTATGAAATATTATCGCATGAACTATTATTGACCGCCAAATATTTATGTTTTGTTGTGTCCATATCGAGGTTGATTTGTCAAATGTGGGACGAGAATTGAGTGGTATATGTGAATGAGTTGGTCCACCAGCGTTAAAAAAAGTAACGATCGGATCCGACTTAGTTGAGGACTAACTCGGATTGTGTACACGTGTTGTGTGTTAAGGTTAGCTACCTCGGCCGGTCATGGCGACTATGTGTGGGTGGCCACTCCATAGTCTTGTGAATGAATGAGCGTATGATTGATGAATAAATTACGGATATGGAACAACGTGATAAAATAGTCGGGCGACACTTTTGGAAATATGATAAAATATTTGATAGGCATGAGTCTTTAACTAAAATCCTCATGTGCTATTGTGGGCAGTTCAATAACTTTTGATAGAGAAAACGTTTTCGGCAATGAGTCCACTGAGTACTTTTGTACTTAGCCCTGCATTTCGTTTTTGGTGTGCAGGTTGAGGAAGGATCGATGATGGATGCGAAGTGGTGCAGAGTGGCAGTTATTTTGATGCTTTATTAGGAAGGTTTCTAGAACCTTGGGCATGCATCGTCATATGCATGTCCACACGTTTATTTGCTGCATAACTCTGATAATTTTTGATACTTTGATCGTAACTACTTTTATGCCGTATTGAACTGGAGGTTGTACCTCGTACTTTGAATTTTGCCCTGATTGGGTTATGTTTGAATCTCGAATCCTTTTGACAAGTCATACGTGACTTGAGTGCGTATTAATTGCTTATCCCTTTTAGCCTTTATCGTTATTGAGTAATTGAATGAGTGATTGCCTTGATTAGCTATGTTTATATCCATTGCTTTATCATACCGGTGACGATCTATATGATCCGTACTTTATTGGAAAGTCGGTCGTCACAAAGTGGTATCGGGCGAGGTTTCGCTCTGAACCACAGAAACCCTTTCCTTGAATTATTAGTTGAAAGTCAGTCTAGAAAGTATTTATGTTTGGTGCTCTTGCTTGCACTCCATCGTCGTCACCTTTCGGCGAGAAAAGGTAACTATCTCCACTAAAATCGTTTTGGAATGATGGAAGTATATGAGCGTGAATTGGAAATTTGATATTTTCTTGTTGGGAAGTTGGGAATATTTTGGAAGGAAGAATATTTTGAAATTGAAAAGTGGTTTTAAATGATTAGTCATTAGCTTGAAAGAAAGTTGCGAACTTGAGACTTGGTAAATGAATAAATGAGAATGCTTGATTATTGCACAAGGTGTTGCGATTTGTGTTTATTATTGTATCACGAGCATGATAGAAACATGATGCAAAGGGTATGTTTTCCATGAGAACATAGACTCTTAAGCCGCATGATCCCTTTGCGCGAACTTAGTATGAAATATAAGATATCCCCAATTTAACGAAATACTAAGGAGGGCGAGAACATAGGGATCTTAAGGATCACAATCCGAACGGATTCGATGATGAGAATCTGACGAGTCTATAACGACGAAGCAATTGCTTAACTGGGGGATTGCACTGCTAGGAGTCCTAACCTCTCGACGCGAGAAAATTCCGAACACCACGCGGTTGCCTCTATCGTGGCATAAGTGAAAAGAATGAACGTATAATGTTAAGAAAGTATGAAAAGAAATAACGATTTGTAAGTACATAATGAGAGCGGATATGATGTGATGCGATAGCGTGAGTAGAAATAAGAAATCAAAACCCGATAAGATAGGGTGACCTCTTGGCCTTTACCCAAAGGCTAGACCTCGATCGTTACCCTACCTTAAGAAACCATACCGTCTCTTCCGGAGACCAAACCGAAAATAATGCGAAAGGATTTGAGTATGTAGATCATAGAAATATAGATTCTATAACCTTCCTTGTATAGATGTTTATTGTGTCGTATTTTCTACTAGATACACCGTCATGTTTACAGTGTCGACCATAGTGATCTTTCCTTTTCGGATGGCTCGGACCGTGTTCACGACTAGGCGCCACTGTCCTCTAGGGCCCCGAGGAGGTTATCTGATCATCTTGCTCTTACGGATGTGCCACGGAGGCGACCTTGGCGAGTTAAAGCGCACTTCACACGCCAGCTGGGCATTGACACGCCCGAGGCACATCCCATTATAATGGTGTGCTCGACTTATCATGAGGCGCCATCCGATTGGCGAGGATACGCCTGAGAGATTTGACGGACTATATCTATCGGCGTAGAGAGTTTTGATCTGAGGCGGACGCCTCGCTTTGCTAACCATCCCGAGCTATGTGTTCACGGTGTCGGAGTGCACCACGTGGACCGTATCTTCTGCAGGAATACACATGGCGTGCGAGATTCGGGGTAACCGCCGGAGGTGCCCGTTGGCGGCAGATGGGCTGTGTTCTTACTGGCATTGGCGAGGACATGTTTGAGCGGACCTTCCGTCCCCGACAGCTCGCATTCCAGTCCTACCACGGTGGATTCCATCCCAGCATTGTCGCTTGACCATCACCACCGATCATGCCATGCCCATATCCACCCCTGCGGCCTCTCTTTGGTCCGCCGCCCACCCGCGGCACTGTGTACCACATCTGTGGAGATCGAGGACCCATGGCTAGCTATAGGCAGCGTGAGAGGCGTGTACTCGTCATGGTCTGCCCACCCTTGCCCACTTGCTTTTCGGGAAATCATGGCGAGATTCGGAGACCTAGCGGCTATGGAAGCGCCGGTCATTAGGATCCGAGGCCGTTGTCCCGTGCCGCGGAGGAGGACCCAGGAAGACCGGAGGAGGACCCCAGGAAGACCGGAGGAGGACCCAGGAAGACCGGAGGAGGATCAGGAGGAGGATCCGAGGAAGACCCGAGGAAGACCCGGAGGCGATCTATCTGCGATGGCGAGATGGAGGGTGGATGGCTCCCAAGCTTCGATCCCGACTCCGTCATGGGCCGATCTACCCCGGGCGACCATAGATCTAGTTCTTGGGACTAGATTATCTTTTGTCTATATACTCGTATATCTTTTGATGCATGCGGAGCGACGAGTCGTTCCGACATGAACCTATTTTGATGATCACGGTGGCGTGTTGATTTTTATGCGCACCATGACGAGGTACGCGGTGATGCGGTATTTGTTTTGGGCATCATACTCTTGTACACGGTATTTTGTAAAGTTAAAACGCGATGAAAGTCCTCGTGAAGCGATTGATATGACATGATGATAGCTCTTGAGAGCCTTTTGTTTTAATATTGTGTTATGTGGTGTTCGATGTTGTGTTAAAATTTTGCTACTTATATAAATACCAAGTTGATACATATAGATACATTAACCACGATGGATGGTATAAGGCGAGATCTAATTTCGTGTGTTTATGAAGGATAGGATGCCCGAGAAGGAGGAATCGTCGATAACCCGGAAGAGAGGCCACACCACCACCACCACCACCACCACAGGCGAGGCGGATCGAGGCGTTCCTCGAGCAAAACCGCCACCTTCAGCGGATGGGAATCCGTGGGCTGAACTATGGATTCGCTCTGGGCGAATCTTGATTCCTCCTGCACATCACGGGCAGCTTGTCATCGTTGCCTTCCGGATATTGGCGCCGACACGGTGGGAGGCGAAGAGAAAACTCGGCGAAGAAGAAGCTGGAAAGTTTCTCACAGGAGGAGTTCAAAGAGGAAGTGTCGAAGTACATTCTAAAATTACGAGGAAGAAAAGGAGCACGAGTTTTACAACTTGCGCGAGGAAGACCACAGTCGCGATTACGGCCGTGCGTTACGTGAAATGTCACGGTATGCCTCGGTGGTCGACACCGGTGAGAAGAGGACGGAGAAATTTGGGCGGGACTCGCCATGAGATCAGTGTCGTTGGCTGGTCACGGAGATCGACTTACCGTGAGGCCCTCGATCGAACCTTTGGACATCGAGGCTGCTCTGCACGAAGATAGAGTCGTCCATTGTCGTCCCAGGCTCACCAAGGAGATCGCGGGAAGAGGAAGTGGGAAGGACCCCACGAGGCAAGGATCTAACACCGGCCGGGCCGGCGGGAGGCGTGGCGAGGGAACAACGTGCCATCAGGCGCAGGCGAGAAATGGACGCTTCGATACCGCTGGCGGGAAAGCGAGTTCATCGACCCTGTGCCCAGGTGTCGCGGGGAGTCATAAGGGCGCGCATTCACCAATGATGGATGCTTGAGTGCGGCGGAAGGGGCCTTCTCGAGCGCCACAGGATCGCGAGGGAAATGGTCGTCAGCGTGCCCAACGGGGTGACCGATCCGGGCTATTCAGGCCCAACCATTCCAACAACAACCCCTGTCCGGTCTTATCGGCGAATCGGCGACCGTATCAACCACGCAGCGGCGGCGGCGGCAATGGCGACAACCGCGGCAATACCGCCGACCTCAACAACAACGGCGGCGGCGGCGGCTGACAACAAAGAAGCGGCAATACCGGCAACAACGGCCGTGACAAGCGGGGGCTCGCCCTCAACCGGAGAGAGACTTCCGCAAGAGCGCGAGGAACCGAGGAAATTTGGCGGTATGGAATACTCCTCCAAATGCAATATCCTCTTGTTTGATCTTGGCGCCTCGCATTCTTTTATTCTTTGAAGCATGCGTAGAGAACTTAGGACTAGATCTAAGCGCTGAACAAATAATGAGAATATCTTCTCGATGGGAGGCGTAAGACGGTAACCCCATATGCTCGAACCAGAACTTGGACTAGGCTCACTTAAGGTCTTGACAAATAACCTTCACGTCGTACCTATGGCGGATGTGGACATAATCCTAGGAATGGATTGGTTGACCAGAACCAATCGACCATCACGTGTAGTGAAAGGAAAATTTCTTTCCAACATTAGGAGAGGAACCTCTGATTTTCACGGGATCGGCATGGGAGAAGAGTCCCAATTATATCCGCGCTTCTGGCGAGGCGTTCTTGAACAAAGCGAGAACCATGCCTACCTTGTCTACCTCCGGAGGAAGATCGAGCGAGAGAAGGATAGAAGGCGTCCGTCGTGAAGGAGTATCGGCGTGTTTCGGATGAACTACGGGATTACCGCCAAACCGACGGATCGAGTTCACGATCGACCTCGAACCGAGTTACGCCCGCGTCAAAAGCTCCATACCGGATGGCACGAAGGAGCTTGAGGAATTGAAGATCAGCGCAAGAACTCTTAGAGTTAGGATTCATTAGACCCGGTGTGTCTCCATGGGGAGCACTGTCCTTTTCGTGAAAAGAAGGATGGTACTGCGAGGATGTCATAGACTATCGAGAGCTAAACAAGATAACTCTTAAGAATAAGTATCCTTGCCCGAATTGACGATCTGTTTGATCGACTTAAAGGGCGAGTCTTTTCTAAGATAGATCTAAAGTCGGGATATCACCAATTGAGGATTAGACCGGAGGATGTACCTAAAGCGGCTTTCAGGTACAAGGTATGGTCATTTCAATTCATCGTGATGCCCTTTGGACTTACAAATGCCCGGTGATTTATGGATATTATGAGCAGGTGTTTCACCCATACTTGAACAAATTAGTCTTAGTGTTCATAGGCGATATCTAATATACTCGAGAATAACCAGAACACGAGAACACTTGAGAGCGTACTACAAACATTGAGGCAAGAGCAACTCTTGTGAGTTTAGCAAGTGTGAGTTTTGGTTAAGCGGTGACATTTTAGGTCACATCGTGTCCATGAGGGAATCAAGTAGACCCTCGAAGATTGATACAGATTCGAGAATGGGAGTCGCGAAGAACCCGAATGAAATTCGAGTTTCTTAGGACTAAGCGGCTACTATCGAAGATTTATCGAAGGATTCTCAACGATAGCCCGACCCATGACCCAACTATTGAGAAAGGAATCAGTACACATGGACCGCCGGTGTGAGGCTAGTTTCCAGGAGGCCGAAGGAGTTCTTGACGACACTTTGTCTTGGCGATGCAGAGGCGGATAAAGAATACACAATCTACGGATGCTTCCAAGAATGGATTAGGTTGTGTCTTGATGCGAGAAGGCGAGGTTATTGCTTACGCTTGAGGCAATTACGCTACATGAGTTGAACTACCCCTACGCACGACCTAGAATTAGCGGCGATCGTACATGCCTTAAAGATATGGAGCATCACCTTTATGGAGTTAGATGTGAGATCTATCACGACCATAAGAGCTAAAATACTTCTTTGAGCGAAAGATCTTAACATGAGGCGGCGTAGATGGTTAGAGCTAGTGAAGATTACGGCGTGGTATCGATTACCACCGAGCAAGGCTAATGTTGTGGCCGATGCCTTGAGTCATAAATCTCACCCTAGTTTGGGATGTCTCCTCGGTCGTGAGGAAATTCTTATAAAGGAATTCGGAGGATGAACATCAAGTCATAGACCCGTCTTTGACAATAGAGGGTGTATTACAGCGTTGATTGCAATCCCGGTTAAGAATCGAATCTTAGAAGCTCGGAGGAAGAAGCAAGAAGCTAGAGGAAATACGAGCTAAGATCAAGGACAACAACCACCCGAATTTCGAGGAAGCAACAGATAACGTCTTGTTGTATGGCGGAGAGTATGTGTCCCGAAGGCGAAGGCTTAGGGCGAGATCTTGAAGGAAGCCCATGAGACTTCTTACTCGCACCTTGGAAGCACCAAAATGTACCAGATCTCGAGGAAAAATTTTGGTGGGATGGAATGAAGCGAGGCGTAGCCTCGCCCGTAGAACGTTGTTTGACGTGCCAACAAGTAAAAGCACTTCACCAACCACCGTATGGAACCTTACAACCGCTAGACATACCGGGTGGAAATGGGATGATATAGCCATGGACTTTGTTACGGGCTACCCAAATCACGAGAGGAAATACGCTATTTGGGTCATCATCGATCGATTGACCGAGCGCACATTTCCTACCCATTCCGATGACACATGGGTCGAATAGACTAGCACGGTTATGCGTTCGAGAGGTCATCGTCTATGGAGTTCAAAGACTATCACGTCGATCGAGACTCGAAATTTACATCCAGTTGGATAAGCTTACAAAGGGCGGGGACTCGACTACACTTGATCTGCGTTCCACCCTGCAGACAGACGGACGGTCAGGAGGACCATTCGAACCAGCTGGAAGACATGTCGAGAACCGTTGTCCTCGATAGAGGAGAAAGTTGGGAACAAGTGTTACCACTTGTGGAATTCGCCTACAATAACGACTACAGCGACTATTGGAATGGCCGTCTGAACGGCTTTTTACGGAAGGAAATGTCGATCACCACTTCTTTGGGATGAAGTGGGAGAAAGGAGAGTATTAGGACGACTACGTGGGAGAGATGATTGAGATCGTCGACGGATCCCCCAGCGGATCAAGGAGGCCCAAGACCGGAAGCGAAGTCGTCGTGCGACAAGCGTCGTCTGAGAACTACATTTGAGGAAGGAGACAAGGTCTTCTTGAAAATTTCTCCATCTAAAGGGATCGTGAGATTCGGAATAAAAGGAAGGCTGCGACCACGTTTCATAGGACCCTATGAAATTGCGGAAGAATAGGACCGGTGACTACAGACTTGCATTGCCTTGAGTTTTGGAAGCGTGCACAATGTGTTCCACGTTTCACAACTAAGAAATACATACATGATCGGTCGTGTGATATCACATGACAGATATTGTCCTCGATGACAATATGAGTTATGTAGAAGCTACTACGAAAATCTTGGACCAGCGTATCCACAAGCTAAGGACAAAGATATAGCGTTAGTGAAAGTTCTATGGAGACACCATAGACGAAGAAGCAACTTGGGAACTTGAATCGGCTATGAAGGAAAAATACCCGGATCTTTTCAAGGTTAGCAAATTTGGGACGAAATTTTTATAAGAGGATGGTATGTAATAACCGGAATAATAATAATAATATATATTGTTAAGCGTAGCTCAACGTATTAATTTTATTTTAAGATGATTAACGAAGAATTTAATCCGAATCGCTTGTTTAATATTTTTATGAATAAGCGAGAAATTTATCGATTAATAACCAAACGATAATGTAATCTGATCGAGCCGATAAAGCGGATCGCGAATGTGTGTAATGACAATCGAGGTAACAATTTCGATATCCTAATAAATCATGGACGAGTCACAATCATCGATCCTCGTTTGGACAAAGCGGTGATATGTCGCTATCGTAAATTATCTCAAAATCACAATTTCAAAAAAGGGATGTTTTGAGTATACCAACAACTTTAACCCATCTTTTGTCTCTCTCACTCTGCAAAACCTTATACACGATCTGCACCTCTAACGTAACATAAGACAACATATCCTTATCCTTTTCACTTTTAAAGTCTCATTCCTATTCACTCTCCATTCCTTCCAACCCATACGAGAACTTGTATTACAATTTCACTCTCAAACTCATCTTCCAACCTCATAACATCCTCGAAGCAAAGAGAGAAAAGAGAACAAAGGTAATAATTTTAGTATTAAAACATTCAACTGTTTATTTTTATTTACAAACAATCAATTGAATTTCCTTTCTTGAAGCAAATCCTCCACGGTCTTTGTCGATTGAAATAGCGGAAGAAAAGAATACATAAACCTTACAAGGTTACATACATCCACCTATTCCACTTACAATTGTCTCATGTTTAAAATTTATAAACTTATGCCTCGTACAAACCACCATGAACACATTGAACTAGAACTTCTAAAACACTAAAATCAAATTTCGTTACAGACGAGTTTGGACCGAGCCACTCGAGGCTCGGCCGGTGATAACGACGATAACGGCCGGAGCACGGCGGCCTTGCACACAGCGGCGACACCGAGCTCCTCCAATGAGCCTCCCGGAGCCCAGCGGCGACAAGCACGAAAACAAAGACGAAATCGAGGGTGAAATAGCGAGATCCATGTGAGTGAGTGCGTGTGTGTGTTCGTGAGATGAGAGAGCGAGAAATAGAGGAGGCGGCGAAGCCTCGGTGGGAAGAGGCAGGCGCAAGGAAGAGTCGGGTCGGATCTGCCGGCGACGGCGCCAGATCTGGAGTCACAGTGGCGGTAGCGACAATCGCTGAAAGGGGGAGAAAATAAAGAAATCTGCGTGTGGTGTGTGCATCTATTCGAGAGAGAGAAAGGAGAGGGAAGAGGAAGGAGAGTGTGGTGGTCGCGACGGCGAGGCTTGCCGACCGGCGACGGGCTGGCCGGACATGGAACGGTGGCAGACCGCATCTGTGTATGTGTTCGCGTATATGTATCGTGTGTGCGCTGCGTGAGTGAGGAAAGAGAGGATGGGTGGTGCGGTGGCGACGATGGCGACCTCTCCGACCGGCGACATGGCCGGCCGGCCATGGAGGCGGCGGCAATCAGTGCTCATGTGTGTGTGCGTGAGTGAACCTCTGAGAAAGAGGGTCTAAAATGAAATGGGGAAAGGGCGGCTAGTTAGGTTAGTTTATATTAATTAATGTTTTAAATTTGGGTTTGGGCTTTCTTTATTTAATTGGTTGGGCTAAATAATTATTTGGTGGAGGAGTTTAAAAAGCAGTTGGGCGAATTAATTATTTCATTGGTGACAATTAATTATTTCATTGGGCCTTGATTTATTAGGTGGTGGACCTTTTTTTTTTTTGAGATGGGCTTCCGGGATGGGCCTCTCTAATTAATTACATTGGGCTCTTATAATTTAAATGTGTTGGAAATAAGTACATGTAGAATTGGACTATCAAGTTTTAATTGGACCTTAATTAATTGAAGTGGGCTTTAATTAATTAAATCTTTTAGATTTAAGAAATTATTTAGATCAACTTTAATTAAATAAAGTTGATAAGCTTTAACTAATTATAATTAGACATTAATTAATTAAGTTACTTAAACTTAATTGATTAATTTAGATAGACCTTAATAATTAATTGAGTTAGACTTTAATTAATTAATTTAGTTACTTAAACTTAATCAATTAGCTTGGAATGACTTTAATTAATTAAGAGCAATGGGCCTTAATTATTTAATTTAAATAGGTCTTTGACCAATTAAGTCATGTGGAGTTGATCAATTAAAAATAATATTGATATGAGCTTTTAAATTAATCCATTTAGTCAACTTAAATTGTGGAATTAAAGAACTTAATTAATTAATTAATGACATTGGTTATGTCAAGTAGATAATTGAGAAATATTGGCAACTTTAATTTGTAAAACGTTTGTTAGATGATTGAACTACGGAAAATATTTATTGATTGTGTAAGAGTTTCTCTGTTAGAATATATGGGACGTGTGAGGTGAGAAACGCGACGAGGAAATGATATTAACGAATGAGTTATTGGAACTCGAATTCGTTGATCACGCATTAACAAACGGCGAATATTAGTTATGAACTTAGGATTCATAATTGAGCGAAGCGATGTGAAGAAACATCGATCACGGAGAAGAATGTAACGACAAAGTGTCATCTATCGCTATGGCGAGACTAATCGAATAGGCGAAATATAATTGATAATAGAGTCTTATCGATAACAAAATCCTAAAACCAAAGGACTTAAAGGATATCGAGTCGTTAAATATTAGCAATTCTTCTCGAAGAAACGAATGACATACTAAATTATATCTCTTACGTTGATAAGGTCCGGCGTGGGCGTGAGCGAAAGCGACAAGGACCACTAGCGGATACTTGAAGGACAATTCTTGAGGTGGGCTTTTCTTGAAACAAAATGATTATGTATAACTCAAGCATGATTTACAAAGCTTTATGAAATATTATCGCATGAAGCGTTATCGATCGCCAAATATTTATGTTTTGTTGTGTCCATATCGAGGTTGATTTGTCCAAATGTGGGACGAGAATTGAGTGGTATATGTGAATGAGTTGGTCCTAGCGTTAAAAAAAGTGTAACGATCGGATCCGACTTAGTTGAGGACTAACTCGGATTGTGTACGCGTGTGTTGTGTGTTAAGGTTAGCTACCTCGACCGGTCATGGCGACTATGTGTAGGTGGCCACCCATAGTCGCGAATGAATGAGCGTATGATTGATGAATAAATTACGGATATGGAACAACGTGATAAAATAGTCGGGCGACACTTTTGGAAATATGATAAAATATTTGATAGGCATGAGTCTTTAACTAAAATCCTCATGTGCTATTGTGGGCGTTCAATAACTTTTGATAGAAAACGTTTTTTGAATGAGTCCACCGAGTACTTTTGTACTTAGCCCGCATTTCGTTTTGGTGTGCGGGTTGAGGAAGGATCGATGATGGATGCAGTGGTGCGAGTGGCGATTATTTTGATGCTTTATTAGGAAGGTTTCTAGAACCTTGGGCATGCGTCGTCATATGCATGTCCACACGTTTATTCTTTGCATAACTCGATAATTTTGATACTTTGATCGTAACTACTTTTATGCCGTATTGAATCGGAGGTTGTACCTCGTACTTTGAATTTTACACGATTGGGTTATGTTTGAATCTCGAATCCTTTTGACAAGTCCTTACGTGACTTGAGTGCGTGATGAATTGCTTATCCCTTTTAGCCTATCGTTATTGAGTAATTGAATGAGTGATTGCCTTGATTAGCTATGTTTATATCCACGCTTTATCATACTGGGTGACGATCTATATGATCCGTACTTTATTGGAAAGTCGGGTCGTCACAAGTTCTGTTGAAGTTCGCCGATAATCGAAGAAAGAAGCGACAAAGCGACGGAGAAGGATAATGAGGAATTTTGTTGTCGAAAATGAAGTATGCATGCTGCATAATGTAAAAATGCATACCACAAAACGTCAACATGCATTCTATAAAACGTAGACATGCATACTAAAAAATATAAGCTTATATATTTTCTAACAAAAATATGCATATTATAAAACAATAATATGCATGCGACTAAACACAAACATTCATGCCACGAAACACAAACATGCATGCTTTAAAAAAAATTATAAGTTTCTCATTCACAATATCTCTCTTTATATCTCCTCCAATATACACAAACACTTATCTTGTTGATCCTTTGTTTTCTTTATTATTAATCATATGTTTTCTTTCGAATTATGAAGTTAAAAGCAATAGATTTAAACTTGAGAATAAATTTTAGAGAAATCAATCTCATATGTATTTTGTGTTCAATGTTATGCAGTTTTATGTTCAATCGTATGCAGTTTTCTGTATAAGAATATGCATGTAGTTTCTGGATAAACAAATCTCATGCATTTTTTTTTGTTAACATGTATGCGGTTTATGTTCAAATATATGCGGTTTGTGTTCAAACATATGCGGTTTTAGGTTTAAAACATGCATGATTTGTTTCGCAATCACATAACAAATCAAATTACTAATCTACCCTTACTTTTGAAAATCGGTAAATTAAGCTTAAAAGTCCGAAAAATCTCAATCATAGGATCTATGAGATGAATGAATGAGATTGAAGTCTACATCTTATCTCGCACTTAGGATCTTATTTGATCCATCATATATATATATATATATATATATATATATATATATATATATATATATATATACTCCGTCTTTCAATTTCTTTCATGAGAATCTTTGACACAATTTTGATAAAAAAATATGGAGTACATTGTGAGTAAAATAAAGATCCTATATTGATATAATATCAAATTAATTAATAATGAACCATATGTGATAAACGATGTAATTTGTGTGAATAAGTAATGTTATTTAGAATAAGAATAAAAGATAATACTAGCTATGAATGGTAAAAATATAAATAATGAATGTTAATGAGAGTAATAAATAAGAAATATTTGTGAAATAATTTTCATAAATAGAATAAAAAGAAATTTGGGGAATGTAACAAAAAATAAACTAAAAATAAAATTAAGAGACAAAAAAAAAAGTACATGTGACCCACTTCCTATGTGTGTGAAAGAAAATAAGACTATGTAGATGTAGGGTTTTCTAATGGAGTTTTAGTCCACATCAAATAATTTAAAGTAAATATAATCTTAGTTAATAGATAGGTGATAGTTTTTGTTAACGATCCAAAGCTATATATATATATATATATATATATATATATATATATGAAAAAATAATATAAAAATCTACCAACCATTAGAAATCATAAGCTCAAGTCCCGATAATAGTGCATAAATTTTACGTGAACAAAGATAGAATGTTTGTCAAGTACTACTACACAAATAATAGAAGCTCAGTTGAGCAGACGCAAGATCTCACTCCAGTTCAATTAGGCATACAATGATACAAGATATGCCGATGGATGCCTAGTCGCGATCAGCTTCTTCGATTTCTTCATCCTCAGGAACACCGCGAAGATACAGAACATTATTGCATCTGCACAAGATAACCAAAAAGATGCTCGCATAGCTAATCATCCTTCTCTGAACTCATAATGCTTTTTAAACGTAATCTGCTCACATAATATCCTGAACTCATGCAATCAATTCCTTAAGGCAACAAATGCTCATATTATTAATGAAAAGATATACTTCATTCTATAAAAGCACTAATAGTTCATGTAGACGTAAAATATTAAGCTAGTCACAGCAAACTTCAATATGTGTGTCCATGAATATCATATGCATTTTCCTTTCATCCAAGAATGCCATATGTACTTAGAAGATGATTGGAGAGAAGAAAATGGAACCTGATCAGGATTTCTCCAAGGCTTCCAGTGCACTGCCCATCAATGTATTCCTCAGCATTTGCAAGCTACAAAATCAAGTGCATTAAATAGCTATTTGTCAAACAATTTTGACCATTTAAGGTAAAATCACCCTTTGCGGTCATATCCTAAGCTATAACCAACAGATTCCACCTTTTCAGTTCTGCATTCAACATCGAAATTACTTAGTGAAGTAGTTGCAACTAATAGTTTTAGATACTTCCTTCTCCCATTTCAACCTACCCTTTGTGCACAGTAATGACTACCCTAATACAGTGGTTGTAATATATGCATAACACATTACAAACCACAGGAAAATACAGAATTCAAACAACACTTTCAATCTTCGGCATACTTATACCAGTACAAACAATCAAACTACAAATCAAATTTTCACAATGTTATAATATAATGCAAGAGTGTCAAGAACGATTTGTTGCATAACATAACTTTAGAACAGTGTAGCGTCAAATTTGTCCATCAAATTTGTCCACAATAATGTTACTATGACAGAAGAAACTAGCCCAACAATATTCACATCCATTTAGATGGGGGTGAATTTGTACCAGGAGTTACTACTACTTGTGTGGTGTAAAAGGAAGTTCCACTGCAAAACCTTCCTCACAATATTGTTAAGATAAAACATACATCCTCTCATGTCATAGTATAAACTACAAGTTAGGTAGTTGGTTATATTTCACATCCAAATACATATCGAGCATTGTTGCATTCAGAGTTAAAAACAATGTAGCAAATTAGAGGATATTAGTTCTGTACTAGGTACTGCAAGTTCATGTATGAATCCACGAGGCGAGATAACCTGGAACACAAAAATAGAAAGTTAAGTTTCGAGTGATATTTGAATGTCAAATATCTCAAGGAGAAAAGATGAGAATCAGTTCCGAAATTTGAGTAACCTTTGTATTCCATTCCCCATTTGAGTTTGACCATGACAGGCTTCCCAGTCAAGTTGTTCAAGAAAGGCTTGGGGTTAACTGGTACGATCTGCAAGCAAAACAGATAAAGATGTTTGAGAACACGAAATTGATTATTATGCCCAAACCACAACTAAACCTATGCAAATTATATCAAGTTGACACTACAGTATCAAGTCATGTAGCATAGGAACTCTGACTTGAAGTTTATTCATGCCAAGGACCTTCAGCTAGTGGAACCAAGAAAAATGCAAACAAAACCCAAAAGAAAACTGGCAATCTTTCACTCCTGCCAATTAACTATTCTTGAGCCAAATGGCATGGGGTTTATCTCTAAAGCAACTGAAAAAACAGTGAGTTGACAATTCAAGCTACAAATAAAATAGTGATTTTTGGGTATCCTTAACCTAAAAGTGTCTACACCTAAGTAGACAGATATTTAGGTACATAGACACATCGTATAAATAATGTTGTGCTTCCCAAACAGTAGTTGCCAAATCTTAGTATGCAGTGAAAATTGGTGCAAAACAAGATGTAACCTCAGTTTCACTCAATAGCCTTAAGTTGAAATACGGCATGCAATGAAAGACGGTATCAACATCAATGAGTTTTGGATTGTTAAACTAAGGTTGAAAAATCCAAACACAGAAAGCAACTGAGGTTGTGTACTGGGCTCGGTTGAAAAAATCCAAACACAGAAAGCTCTAATTCAAATTCTATGGCTTAAACTCCTCAATGCCAAACACTAAGAGCTTTCTAATGTCACCTGACGTTTACTAAAGTTCCATCTTATGATGTTAACGAAAAGCGAGGAGCCCAGTCGCAGAAACATCAAATTTAGTGTAAGCAGGGAACTTACAAGGGCGAAAATTTGAAGATAAATATGCAAAAAAAATTCAAACAGAAAGCAGAAATTCGATCAACCCATAATCCTGATGAAACCACTAAACCCAGTTATGCTGCATTCTCAGAAACCCTGAAATTTTCGCCAACGCTTGAAAATCTCAAAAACAGCCAAAATTCAAATCAATCCCCTGTCTCGTCAAATAATTGGCTATTCATTAGAAAATGAAAAGAGAACATATTAAGAATATAAAACAAAAACAGACAATGCCTGAATCCCTTAATCCAACTCTCCAGATATTATGCCCTTTGTTATCTTTTCTTTGCATTCCCTTCTATTGTCCAGAACTGTTAGATCTTGAATATACATACACAAAATACACAATCAATATAGAGAATAAGGAGGAGAACTTACCGCCATGGCCAGAGGTTTTAGGATGAGAGGTAATTTCTTGGGCGAGGAATTCTCGCAGCGTCAAGGGGTTTAGGGTTTTCGTTTAGGAGATTGAAGCGGATGAACCGACGACGTATCGAGATAGTTTATATAAAAAACTTCTTCGGTCCTCAAATAGTCAAATCTATTCCTAATAATATTCGATACGAGTTTTAATAAAAGTTACTGAATATATTATGAATGAAATAAAGATCTCACAATAATATAATATTAAATTAATTAGTAATGGATCATAAATGATAAAATGTGTAAATAAATAAGTTATTGAAGATAAACCTCGGGTGGGCTTTTTTTAGATAATTTTTTAATATATTAAATTAATATTTTAAATTAAAAAAAATATTAAATACTTAATTAAAATCTCATAACTCATTAACTTAAATAAAGAATCAGTGATGAGAACATTTTGAGTTTACTTATGCTTATGATAATGTTTCTTCTACATTTCGACGTATTTATATATTAAATGCGATGATGTTTATGTCTGATATAATTTTAATTATTTAATTTAAGGAGAAAAATTAATAATTATAAAACAAAGATAAATAATATCATTAAACGTCAATCTCAGTTATACGCTTAAAATAATAGAAAAATAAATTAATTATACAAGATATATTTAAGATCAAGGATTCAAAATAATTTTTACATACTATAAGGTCATTAATCATCAGCCTGTATATATTTTGGAGATCATTTCACTTAAGAATTATTTTTGAATGATTTATGAAGCTATTATTTTTTCAAAATTTTGATGTGTTGCATTTCAAAATAAAATAAAATTGACCCGGTATGTGAATAACTAAGAAAATTATTACTAAAAAATAAATAATTATATAAAATATAATTCATATTATTAAAAATTATAGATATATATATTAAATAATATTATAAATATGTATATTTAATAGAATATCAGTGGGTTTTTAGTTGGAAAGCGGGACGTTTTGGTCCAAAGTCCGGTAGGTCCGAGGGTTTTTCGGACGGGTTTTTTAGGCCCAATTTTTTTCCGATCTTTAATTTTTAAACCCAAACCCCGGGTATCCGAGAAGGGCTTTATGGGCCAGGTTCATTTGTTGGCTCTAGTTATAGATGGTAAAAAGTATAAATAAATGATATTATTAAGGGTAATTAGTTAGTAAGATAGTTATCATAAATAGATATGAAGAAAATTGAAGGACATCAAAAAAAAAAATTGTGAAGAAAATTTGGGGACGGATGGAATATAAAGGAGAAATTGAAAAAGTTATATTATATTGGGCCCGACTTGCAAAATCAATGATATAATTTACTGATTTTGGATAGGGGTGTCTAAACGGTTTTAGATTTTCGGTTAAAACTGAAACCGAACTGAAACTGACAAATTCGGTTAACCGAAAACCAACAAATTCGGTTATCGGTTCGGTTTCGATTCCAGAGTTAAAAAAATCCGGTTATTGGTTAACCGATAACCGAACGGTTCAAAACCGAAAATCATTTTTTAATTATTATTTTAATTACTAATTAATTAATTAAATGTTCAAAAAATAAATTTTTAATTATTACTTTATTAATTATTTTAATTATTTGTTAAATATTTTATCTATTTTTAATAAGTTTCAGTTTTTAATTATTATTTTAAATTTTTTTTTATTAATTACTTTTAATTTGGTTTTTCGGTTAACTGAAAACGGAACCACCGGAACCGATCGGTTTTCGATTAACCGAAAATTTAAAACGATTTGATTTCGGTTCCACTTTTTCGGATAAATTCGATTCTGTTAACCGAAATTGTTGAAGAAACCCTTGCAATATGGGGCCATAAATTGGGCTAAGTTAAGACATGTTTTTCAAAATAATTTATAAATTGTTTAAGAGTTTATAAATTATAAATAGTTTATAAGTTTTCCGAAAAGTAAGTTATTTAACCTAACTTATATTTTCATAATCTTATAAGTAACAATGAATTTACCAAAACAATATTATTATAGTTCGTTATTTCCTATATATATAGAGAGAGAGTTAGGTTCAAATAAGAACCATTTTTCACGTGAGAACTAAGAACCACAAAATTTCGTGTACAAAATGAATTCGCTATGAAAATTGATGCATCCACTGGGAAAGTTACTGAATCCAAAAATTCGATATTTTTCACCCGGGATCGAATCACATGAGGGATGAAAATTCTATTTTTTGGATTCATTAACTTTTCCGACGGATTCATTAACTTTTATAGCGAATTCATCATTTTTTTGTTCTCACGTTCTCATGATAAAAATTGTTCTCACATTAACCCTCTCATATATATATATATATATACTATCAACTTCACCTCTCGTCAATTTTATACTCTCTAACTGTGATTTTCTCTCTCTGACTCACGACTCTTTCTCTAATTTATAAGTTTAATTATCCAATACTTTGACAACTTATAAATTCTTAAAATATTACATCTTATAAATTCTTAAAACTTATAAGCTCTCTAAAATAAGCTTAGTCATATGCCTCTAAATCTTCTGATTCTTAGCCCAATAAGGCTTTGCACATTCCATAAAAAAAGGTGCATCTTGTCAAATTTATTCCACCTTTCGAAAGTTTATAAAATAATTTAGTCTTTGATTGATTGATTTATTTTCAATTCTATCATCAAGAAGTCTTGCTTAAGCTTCGATGATAGTGTGTTTGGATTTGGAGTTCTTGTAACTAATTCGTCTAAAATCAGAAATGTCATGCTATGCATTCTGGCATTAGAAGCTTGCTTTGGGGATAGAAATGAAAAAAATATTAAAATGTTATTTAGAATAAAAACATATGTCACGAATTATTGCACCTAATATAGTGTATATACGAATTATGTATTTATCCATGAATAATAAGGGAAAATAAACTAAGACAATTCCACACGCAATTATAGATATGATTAGGACATGTCAACACATTGATAAGTGAATGAATCAAATGATTATCAATTTTGACCTTAATTGTTTTTGTCCAAACAAAGAACTGATCGAAAACGCGCAATAACAACTTCGACAAATACTAGTAACACCTAAGTGCTTATGATTAATAATGGTGTGATGAAGAATTCCACTATTTAGATTTCAACTTCAAATTTAAAATCGGCGTCAATGATAAACATGTGTCACTCTTTTCCTCCTTATATTTTGTTGGGAATATCAAATCAAATTTGTTAGCAAATTTAATTCAAGCTCGGAAATTAATTTTGATTTAGTGAATACTCTAATCAAGTATACCAAGTCTCAACAATTTTTATAAATAGAATGAGTTGGATTCAAATAATAATCATTTTTAATGTAAAAACTAAGAACTACAAAAAAAAAATTATGAGCAAAATGAATTCGTTATGAAAGTTGATAAATCCGCTGGGAAAGTTATTGAATCCAACTTTCCTATGACGCATCTGCTATGAACAAAAAAAATTTATTTTTGGATTGATAACTTTTCGATGATTCATCAACTTTCACAACGAATTCATCATTTTTTTTGTTCTCACGATAAAAATGCTTCTCACGTTAACCCTCTCATATATATATATATATAATATGGATGAGATCATGTAGTAACTTTTTCTATAATAACCTAGAAATTATGTTTTTATATACAAGAAAATATTTAATTTTTATGACAATCGCAAATCATATAAAGATTTCATCAATAGTCCATATTCGTTTCTATTTGATTCAAGGACTTCAATGATATTTCTATTTAATCATATATATATATATATATATATATATATATATATATATATATATATATATATATGTGTGAGATGGATCGGTAGGAATAGATAATTTGGTAGAAATAGGAATGAATCTGGGTCTTTGATTTGCTATATCAATGGTTGAGATTTAATTTTCGTGTGTACTTCTGATTTTGTGTTTTGTGTCTACACGGATTATTGTGCAACACTATAACTCTTCTTGTGCTTCTGTTGTAATGAAAGATGTCTAAACTAATATATTTAGATATGTGCTCTGAATTGATGAAATATGTGCTAAACTTTCATGTGCAATACATTAATTCGATTGTGATACACAATATGAAAGATATCTACTATTCCTACTTTACACAATAAGGAGCTTTCTCACCATAACCAACCCCTATATATATATATATATATATATATATATATATATATATATAGGAGTGGATCAAATGAGAACTCCAACTTTTTGAGAACTAAGAACTAATGTGGTCCATTCATTTTATAATCTAATGGTCAAGATTAATTATAAATAGTTAATTATCCTCATAATTTAATGATAACCATTTAGCCCTAAAATCAAGGGATTTGTATATTGATTTTGTAATTATTATCCTATGCATAATTACTACGATTATATGCATAACACCATGAATTACATGAACATAACAATGAATTGGAATGAATAGCATGCACAAGAACTATGATTATATGCATAACAACATGTATTATATGAACAACGAAAAATAGAATGTGAAATATTCAAATACCGAAAATTTAGGGATTTGACTATTTTTATCATTAAATAATTATGTGTCGTCCGATCTTACTTAATCTAACGGTAGTTATTGGTTCTTAGTTCTTATCTAAGAGGTGGTTCTCTCTATAACCAACCCCTATATATATATAGGGGTTAGTTAGGGTGAGAAAGCTTCTTAATGTACGAAAATAGGAATAGTAGCATATCTTTCATATTTGTGTAGCACAATCGAATTATTATATTATACATATTAGTTTAGCACATATTTCATCCATTCGTAGCACATATGCTAAATATATTAGCTTAACACATCTTTCATTGCACAGAAGTAACAAGAAGAGTTCTAGTCTTTGCACAATAATCCGTGTAGCATAAAAACACAAAAGCTGAAGCTTTAGAAAATTAAATCTCAACCATTGATATAGCAAATCAAAGGTCCGATTCATTCTATTTCCTACCAAATTATTCTTTCTACCGATCCATCTCTATATATATATATAATATATATATATATATATATATATATATATATATATATATAAATATGGGTGAACGTGAGAATTATTTTTATTGTGTGAGCGTGATAACCAAAAGTGATGAATCGTTGTGAAACTTGATGAATCAATGGAAAGTAACTAAATCAAAAAATAGAATTTTCTTCTCATGGAATTGAACCCGAGTGAAAATTCGAATTTTTGATTCGATAACTTTCTAACGGATTCATTAATTTTCATAGAAAATTCATTTTATTCATAAATTTTTTTTTGTGGTTCTTAGTTCACATGTTATTTGAACCTCATATATATATATATAGCTAGGTTCAAATGAGAACCACTTTTATCCTAAAAACTAAGAACCAAATGAATTTGTTATGAAAGTTGATGAATCCGCTGAGAAAGTAATTGAATTTCAAAATTCGAAATCACCCGGTTCGAATCCCATGAGGGATGAAAATTTTATTTTTTGGATTCAGTAATTTTCCCAGTGGATTACAATGAATTCATCATTTTTTGTTCTCACGATTAAAGATTCGTCATGTCTCTAATTTTTTGAATTCTCTCTCTATAATTCGATTTTGTTTCTGAAAATAATAGTTGTTCATATGATTGTAATGATCGTGCATAAGATCGTTAGTAGCTATGCTAAACGAAATATGAACTAAGAATCAAACTTATAAAATTGAGAATTATTGTTTGAATAATAATTAGTGTAAAAATAAAATTTATAAAATTACCTTAATATTTAAGATCACATATAAGAATTTAGCATTGCAAATCTCTCAATTCGTGAGTGATAAAATAAATGATAGATATACAACTATAATTATTCTTGTGATTTGGGTAATATGAATAATTATATAGTAGTTGTGCATAAGATAGTAGTTGCACAAATAAATGGATTAATATGCATATTGTTCAATATAGTATGCACAAACAAAGTGATTTAAATCATAATCGTGTGAACTCGATTGGTTATAATCTAATTACTTTCGATGATCAATTGTAAAATAAAGAATTAAAATCATTACTTGCGATGATCGATACTATAGAATCAGATTAAAAAAATAATTATTGATGGATTGATTATATTGTTTGATGATTTGATGGATAAAAATACATATAAAAAAGATATACAAAATCAAAATATCATAAATATAAAAGAAAATTCCTTAAAAAAACTTACAAATCGGTTACATAAAACATAAAATTACAATATTATTCTTAATAATAAAATCGAAAATCAAATACCTAACAAATCTAAAAATCGTGACTATTAGATTATAGAAAATAAACGCATTAGATTAGTTCTTAGTTCTCAAAATATATATGGTTCTCATTTGATCTATATATATATATATATATATATATATATATATATATATATATATATATATATATATATATATATATATATATGTGTGTGTGTGTGTTATTGGGAGAACTCCTCTAAAATAAGAAATAGGAACTAATTCCGTCCTAAATTTTGTCTAATCTAATGGATTATATTTAATTCATGCTTAAAATTGAGTTTAACTATCTTTTATACTATTTTTATGGTTTTAAACGTGTTAGGGGCATTAAGGTCGATTTAAAGATTCGCTCAGCCTCGATTTTCTGCCCAATCCCTAATTTTTTGCCTCTGTGTGATACACCTTCTCTCTCTGCCGAAAATAGTTGTTGTACATATGATTGTAATCTTTGTACATAGGATTGTAGGTGGTTATGCCAAAAAAAAAATTGAAAAAAAAGAGTAACTAAGAATCAAACCTATAAAATTGAAATCCAATTGAATAATAATTAATGTAAAAAAAGTAGTGAATTTATAAAACTACCTTGAATAATAATTAACGTAAATATATTTTTTGCCTTAAAATATAGATTACAAATAAGAATTTTCCACCGTAAATCTCGCAATTTGTGGGTGGGAAAAAATGATGATATTCTACTATGGTTATTTCCGTGAATCGACTCATATGCGTAACTATATAGTAGTTGTGTATAGGATTATAATGGTTATGCATATGGTTGTAAATAGTTATGAGAAACAAAACAGTAACTAAGAATCAAATTTATAAAATTGAGGATCATTGTTTGAATAATAATTAACATAAAAAATTCAAAATTATATAATTACCTTAAAATAAATATCACAATTTTTTTACTCATAGGGATATTGAAAATCGATAAAATAATGAGCATGCACAAATGTACAATTTATTTGCATAAGTGTATCGTTTGTTTGCGTGTCATCGATGATGCAAAAACAAAAATCAAAATCTAATCAACAAAAATTATATATATATAGAGAGAGAGAGAGAGTTGATGAAATTATTAATATTATGTACCATAAATATAAAAAAAGAATCCCAAAATTTAGGAAAAAAACGATTAAAATGAATAATAAATTTACAATAATATTCATACTGACAAATTTTGTAAAAATAAATCCTAAAATAATAAATATTAACTGAGGGATAGAGGAAAATCTACGCATGTGATTAGTTCTTATTTCTTAAAAAAAGATGAGTTATCATTTGATCCACTTCTTAGATGAGAATTAAGAATCAATAATCGCCCTTAGATTGAATAAAATCGGACAACACATAATTATTTAATGATAAAAATAGTCAAATCTTTAATTTTTTGCTATTTGGATATTTAAATCTCAAAAATCTCACATTCCATTTAGAGATCTTTATCCCGAAAATCTTTCACATTTCATTATTCGTTGTTCATGTAATTCATAGTGTTGTTCATGTAATCGTAGTTCTTGTGCATGCTATTATATTCCAATTCATTATTATGTTTGTATAGTTCATGTTGTTGTGCATGTGAGAACAATTATTGTAAATAAATATATAAAATAACAGTTACCATCAAAATATGAGTATAATAAACGATTTATAATTAATCTTGATTGTTAGATTATAAAAATTAAATGGACCAAATTAGTTCATAGTTCTAAAAATTATTGGATTTCTCATTTGATCCATTCTCTATATAGGAGGAGTTGGATCCAATGAGAACCACATCTTTTTTTTAAAACCTAAGAACTATGCACAATACGTATAAAGTTGATGCACAAAACAATTTTGCTCTAAAATTGGTGCAAAAGATACCAATTTTAGAGCAAAATTATTGTGTATCAACTTCATACGTTTTGTGCATCAAATTTATACGTGTTGTATATAGTTCTTGAGTTCGCAAAAATGATGTGGTTCTCATCAAATCTTAAAGTATAAAATATGAATCATTTTTAACCATTGATTCGTGAAGATTTACGGTTAATTCATCACCTTACTTGATGAATTCAAACACCTAAGTTCGAATCCCATGATGGTCGAATTTTTATTTTTTGAATTCAAAGACTTTCATGGTGAATTCAGACGATTTCATGAGTTCGTAGTTTATACGTTAATGATAGTTTTTACAATAACCATTATATATATATATATATATAGTGGAGTTGGATCCAATGAGAACTCATCTTTTATGAGAACTTGAGAACTATGCACAAACGTATAAAGTTGATGAATAAAACCTATAAAGTTGTGCATAACGAAAACATTATAAAATTGTTGTACAACAAAATAATTTTAGAACATTTTCTTTATGCACAACTTTATACCGTTTTGTGCATCATCCTCAACGTCTTATGCATGATTCGTAAAGTTCGCAAAAAAGATGTGGTTCTCATTTGATCCATCCTATATGGTGGTTATGGTAAGAATGGATATATATGTAAGGAATAAAAATATATCATATCCACACTTTCGCCCATATCAATGATCCGGATTGAAGAGAGTATAGTTAATGAGTTTTAGATTTTATTTTATTAAAGATAATTCGAATAAGGGTAAATTTGGTATAAAGTAAAAAAATTACATCATTTTATTAACTATCCATCTTTTACATCCCACATCCCTTAATTGTATAGATTCATATCCATCTTTCAAAAAAAAAAATTGATTATATATTCCATTATTTATATTTCTAGAATATGTGATATAACGATAGCACATACTAACCAAAAGTATTGCACAAATGGACCAATATAACAAATATGGTGAATTCATACGATTTCATGAGTTCGTAGTTTATCGTTAATGATAGTTTTACAATAACCACTATATATATATATATATATATATATATATATATATATATATATATATAGTGGAGTTGGATCCAATGAGAACTCATCTTTATGAGAACTTGAGAACTATGCACAAACGTATAAAGTTGATGAATAAAACCTATAAAGTTGTGCATAACGAAAACATTCTAAAATTGTTGTACAACAAAATAATTTTAGAACATTTTCGTTATGCACAACTTTATACCGTTTTGTGCATCATCTTCAACGTCTTATGCATGGTTCGCAAAAAAGATGTGGTTCTCATTTGATCCATCCTATATGGTGGTTATGGTAAGAATGGATATATGTGTAAGAAATAAAAATATATCATATCCACACTTTCGCCCATATCAATGATCCGGATTGAAGAGAGTATAGTTAATAAGTTTTAGATTTTATTTTATTAAAGATAATTCGAATAAGGGTAAATTTGGTATAAAGTAAAAAAAATTATATCATTTGATTAACTATCCATCTTTTACATCCCACATCCCTTAATTGTATAGATTCATATCCATCTTTCAAAAAAAAAAAAATTGATTATATATTCCATTATTTATATTTCTAGAATATGTGATATAACGTATAGCACATACTAACCAAAAGTATTGCACAAATGGACTGGTATAACAAATATTGACCAATACTAATGCACATATAGTAAGGTAGTGTTGCACATAATTGGTTTCTATATATATTGTTGCATAAATATGAACATATGTCTCACAATTGTATATGAATAAATATTTAATTTTTATTTGAATAATATATGTTTTTATAATGACTTACTCCGTAGCATTTTTATCATTCAATGTAGCATATATATTATACTATGTAGCACTCCTAATATATATAGCTTATCGAAAAACAAAATATTTATACAACAAAAAATCAATAAAACAAATTAATTTGCATAGATTAAGGATTGCATAGGACTTTTAATCTATCTTCACATAACGTATAATCTATCTAAAATAAGAAGTTCCAAAATAGATTACATCAAATCCCTAAAATCAAGAAAATAATTGAAATAAACATAATACAAAATTACTATTATATCCTTAAAAGTAATCCATTGAATTTTAATTGTGGCATACATAAATATGAAATTTGGCACATTTTAAATTAATATTGTCCATTGATTCTTGAAATTAGTGACTTAGATTTATTCTTTTCTTGCAAATAATTTTATTACTACCGATTCACCCATTCTCTCTCTCTCTCTCTCTCTCTCTCTATATATATATATATATATATATATATATATATATATATATATATATATATATGTGTGTGTGTGTGTGTGTGTGTGTGAGGTTAACTTGAGAACCAAAAATGATGAATTCGTTGTCAAAATTGATGAATCCTTTGGAAAAGTTATTAAATCAAAAAAAGAATTTTCGCCTTTCATGAGACTCGAATTTGAATAAAAATTTTGAATGTTTAAATTGTATTGTCTTTTTTGAAGAAAGAGGTTCACTCAATAATTTTCCCATCGATGCGATAAATTTCGTTCATTCTGTTAATAGTTAATTTTCAATGTTCTTAGCTTTCACATTACAAATTATTTTTATTTGAATCTCATTATATATATATATATATGTATGTATATAGGAATTTATTCATATATATATAATTTTTAACATATATAAATTAGAATAAATCGTGTCCATTGGATTTGAAAATCACACGGTTATTTTAAAATGTGAATCTGAATTAGTTATATGCATATTTCTGCATATAATTATGCATTTATGCATATACGTCATAATTTGTATATTGAATCTGAAGCGTTCATATTGATTTATCAATGGTTGATATTTGTCCTCATGTTTATACTATAAAGAATGTCCACATGATGACCAATCCATATATATATATATATATATATATATATATATATATATTCAAAGAATTTTATTTATTCATTTACGGTAATAGTTTATATATGCACAATCACTATGATTATATATATAACAACATGAATTATATGAATATAATAATTAATTGGAATGTGATAGCATACATAAAAACTACGATTACATGAATAACAATATGAATTATACGAATAATGAAGAATAGAATGTGAAAGATCCAAATAATAAAATTTTAGAATTTGATTATTTTATCATTAAATAACAAAATTTAGAAATCAATCCAATGATGGTTATTAGTTATTATCTAATAGTATTTCCCTATATATATATATATATATATATATATATATATATATATATATATATATATATTACCAACCGTAAAGTACAAGTAAGCATGGTAGAGATGCATGTGGGCACACACAAAAACTTGGAGTTGGAAAGACATTTGTCACTCATAGAAAGCAATACCAATAGCTTTTTACTTATGTACAAAAGCATGCTTATGAAAGAAAACCCCACTAACCTACTCACATTCCAGACAAGGAATTTGGGTTGGAGACAGACAAAGAGTAGTTTTAATTTAAAAGATTAATTAGACAATTCCTATTTTCAAATTTCAATTGGTTTTCAATGCAACTAGTCTAATTATTTTATATGCATTGGGTGAGAAAAATGATAAGAACATGATATATTGGTTGTATGTGTGTATCTTTTTCAATCACTAATTAGGTCTAGGTGCGATCACCCACGAATAGTATTATTTGGTCTTAAAATAAAATTTGTTTGGATATGCTTTTACTTGGCATGCACCAACTTACACACACACATACAAATCATCAAATAATTGCAATAAAGTATGAATATTTAGTTTCAATAACTATTGTCATTATATTTATAATCACCATAGGCAATAAACTTGAATCTTAGATTCACTAAACTTCACTTGAAGTGAATGTCAATCATCTACACTTAAAATTATTTTAAATTTAGCCCTCATCTTTTAGATGTTTATATGTAAAGAGAGAGTATTGATATGTTGCACATCATTTGTAAGCATTGGTAATGTGTTATTTAAATTTATTTATTTTCTCTTATATCTCATAAATTATGTCCAAGATCTTCAAAATAAATTCGCTATGAAAGTTGATGCATCACTGGAAAAGTTACTGAATCCAAAAATTTGACATTTTTCACCCGGGATCGAATCCCATAAGGGACGAAGATTCCATTTTTTTATATATTTTTGGATTCAGTAACTTTCCCGATGAATTCATCAACTTTCACAACGAATTCATTATTTTTTGGTTTTCACGTTTTTACGATAAAAATGGTTCTCACGTTAATCCTTCAATTTGAGTCGGCAAACAAGTGTACCTATTTATTTTTGGTATGTAATCACAACGTCCATATGTAGGTTAATTTTGTATTGGTGGATGATAAAATGTGGGTTGATTTGGATAGGCATAAAAATAAGAAATTTGAAGAGTCATCTATATGCCACTACTGAAGATAAATCTTTAGATTGATGACCATACACGTTCTACTTGTACGAGGCATTGACCTTTTGAGATGATGATAATTCAAAAAGAAAAAAAGAAAAAAAGAAAAAAAGAAAAAGAAAAGAAAAAAAACCACACACGATACTATAAAATGTTGATAACAATCAAATTCAACTAATATTCGAAAGACGGGAAATTCTATAGAATATATAGATGTACTATTTCATTTCTCACATGATAATATTTTATTAATATAAATTAAATTAATAAAATATTATTATGTGAGAGGTGAGTGTAATACATTTATATGTTCTATAGAATTTCTATCGAAAGAAAATAAAGTACTTCATCCGTCCACTAAATATGTTCATTTAATTCCATTTTGGTCCATCTACAAAAAATGTTTACTTTCCTTTTTTGAAAATATCAACTTTATATTTTTACCCTAAATCTATCCATTTATTTATAAAAAATCACTCATGATCCACTTTTTTACACCAATTATCCTTTAATATATTCATTTATTATCCTCATAGTCCACCTTTTTACATCCATTTACTTTACACTTATTAGAACTTATTAAAACTCGTGTCATCAAAATCAGGGAATAATTTTAATAGACGGAGGGAGTAACATATATCATGATTACATATGTGAACTTAATTTCATACATGTCCATCGAGTACTGTCATGTGTCACAATATACAAACTCATGATATAAATAGGCCGGCAGAAATAATTATGTACATTTTCTATGGTTTAAATTTAAAATTCAAGTTTTATATCTACCATTTCCTATCGCAATTGTATGGCTTGTATTTTATATAGAAAAGCTATAAAATAATATATAAGATAAAAATATAGTTTTCATGAGGAGTCCAAATTGGCTAAGTTGACATTATTTAATAATAATATGTGAATTGGCGTCCATGTGTCTTATTAAAAGCTTCTAGAACAACTTTTGTTCACGAAGGATGATTTATTTTGTCATTTCTCTTTCGTTCGATCATCAAAATAGGGTAAAGAAAAAAAAAGTTAGAAATGGGCGTAACTTTGAAGTGCTTTAGTCAAACTTAAATGTGAAAGGAAACTAAGTGGAAACTCCCTTAGGTGTAGAAATTCATATAGCAGTGGTTTTTATGGTAAAAAATACTCCTTCCGTACGATAAAATATGATATTGATATATATATATATATATATATATATATATATAATTGTCTCATCAAACTTGATTCATTTACTTTTTAAGAAATAATAAGTTATGGGCATTATCTATACTTCAATAACTTTATATAAGGGTGTAAACAAACCAAAACGACTCGTGAGCTATTCGGAGCTCGACTCGAAAAAAGCTCGTTCGAAATTCGTTTGTTTTGCAAACAAGCCAAACTCGAGCCTCTAACTGAGCTCGAAAGGATTTTCGAGCTGAACTTGAGCTTAGGGATGTTCGGTTCGTGAGCTCGCGAACATGTTAGTTCAAACTCAAACGAACCAGTTCATGAACATGTGAAATAATAAATTATTTTATATATTTAAATAATTAAAACTAATAATAAATTATAAATTATATTTTATTGATAATTAATAATAGTATAATTATAGTTCTAATAATTTTTTACAAAATTTAATAATTCGAGTTCGAGCTTGAGTTCGAAAACTAGCAAAGTCGAACACGGGCAGAGTTTGAGCTCGAGTTCAAATATGTCTCATAAACGAGTAGTTATCAAACCGAATTCGAGATGTTCGCAGGCTAAAAAATTTTACAACGAACCGAACCAGAACTCAATTTAAATCTCGAATTCGAACTCGGGCCGAATAAAATTTAAACGAGCCGAGCTCGAGTTTGGTAGTATCGGCTCGGCTCGGTTCGTATACAAGCCTAACTTTATATTCATTTTCTCCTACTTTTTATCGCTTTAACAACTTTATAATCATCTCCCACTTTTTAAAAAAAATTCATTTAACCACTTTATGTCATTCTCCTAATAATTTATGCCGTAAAAAACAAATCATCTTCGGCAAGGCGGAGGGAGTAATAATCTTGAATTCTATTAATATTTTATTAGTTGAGTATCTTACATAAATTTTTCCAACTTACACATTCGATTAGTGGCGGTAGAATTTCTTATCATCTAAAAAAGAAAAAGGGCTCAGTGGGGGAAGGCTTAAGTTTGAAGTATTTGATTTTGGTCCCATTCACTGAATTGCTTACAGCCTCAAGTCAAAAAGTAGTAAAAATTGAAAGAGTATAATTTTGCTTGAAAAATAAAATAAAAAATGAACAACAATATTAGTTCATCTTCTCCTTATATTTGACGATTTTTTTTATAATGTTCCAATTTGAGTAAATACCCAAGCTTTTATAGTGACATAATTTTCATGCATATGAATTCGAAACAACACATGCCACTATGAAATTTCAGTGCCAAAAGTATCATATTAGAAAATAAATGTGAAAATCTTGAAATGTTAGGTATTGGTTTTAATTTATTAATTACAATAAAGCTATGCGGCCACATTATGACTGACCACACGGGGATATTTTAGTAATTACCAATATAATTAATTAATAAAATAATAATATTAAATTAATATGTTAATCATTTTTAAATAAATACCATTTTTTCACCTATTTTGAGAAATATTAAATTTATTAATTTTAAATTACAATTAAATTTTTAAAATTGTAATTCTATAAGATGGTTTTAATGTAAAACCAATTTTTAGTAAATCAAATATTAAATAAACGATTTTTTCATTCAATAAAGTTGATTAGGGTTGACCATATTATAGCCGAATATCATCTATCTATTAAATATTGGGACATTCTGAAATAGTGATGAAAGTAAAATATAAACTGTTTTTTGTCCAAAAATCAATTTATATAAATTAAATTTTGTCAGTCTACCACCACCTAATAATACCCCATACCACCATAGCACCAGCCACCTACGCCACTATCTCTTCTATCTCATCACACACGTTAATATTTAACCAAAATCTTAATAAAAAATAATTAAATTCGATCAAAGAAGATACTAGAAAGCCATGCAACTTTTGGAAAAGTTGAATTTCCCACTCCTATAAATAGGGTTCATGCTTTAACGTTAGTGATCATCATAAAAAAACAATACAAACTTCTATAAGAGATAACAAGAAAAGAGTGCGTTTATTATAGTATATAATAATATATATTTATTTTTCAAGATTTAGAAAAAATGGCACGTAATTCCAATGTTTTGGCTGCAGCATTATTAGTAATGCTGTTTGTGGACATTGCCTTGGGTGCTAGGCTGGGGAAGAGTGTGAAGGTCGGAGGCGGCGGCGGCGGTGAAGGAGGAGGAGGTGGAGGTGGAGGAGGTCGGCTCTTGGTTCCGGTTCGGGGTATGGTTCGGGATATGGCTCCGGGAGTGGCTCGGGATACGGAGGCTCTGATGACGAGGGTGAATATTATGGGAATGTTGGCGGAGGAGGAGGCGGTAGTGGCGGAGGAGGCGGAGGTGGTAGCGGAGGAGGTGCTAATGGTTACGGGTCAGGATACGGGTCGGGATACGGCTCTGGGTATGGTTCGGGTGGAGGGGAGGAAAGGAGGTGGTGGTGGTGGAGGAGGTGGCGGCGGTGGAGGTGGCGGTGGAGGAGCCAATGGGTCAGGGAGCGGTTCGGGATATGGGAGTGGCAGTGGGTCTGGATATGGTAGTGGAGGTGGAAAGAATGGTGGCGGAGGTGGTGGTGGTGGTGGAGGAGGAGGCGGCGGAGGCGGAGGAGCTTCTGGCAGCGGGTCTGGGTATGGAAGTGGATCCGGCTCCGGGTCAGGGCACGGGCATGGTCGTGGAGGTTGAAGAGGTGGCGAACCATTACCTCATGGGTAAAAGAAACGTTATGTTATTTTCTTTGCACATAATTGGCTATCGGGATTTTAGTATTTTATTTTCTAGCAATAAAGTTGCATGGTTTTACCATTTTGTTATGTTGAAAAAATGGTGAAATCTGCATATGATAGAATATAGATACTTTAGATGTATTTATTTTCCTCGTATTATGTACTTTGTTATTGTTATTATTGTACTTGCTGTTATGAAGTAATATTGATATTTCTTTTTTCTAGATGGTGCAAAGTTTTTTTTATCATATTTATTAGATATGTATAACAAGATCAAATTTCTACATGATTTTTGTAATTTTAATTAAAAATTGTAATTCTTTAACGGAATTAGATAGATCCTGTAACTTTAAACAGGTTCCAATTAAAATTACCAAAAACAATAATTAGAACCTGTAGTTATCAAATTCTTTAATATAATTTTTCTTTCATCGAAGCCTATAATTACACATCTGCATCCACAACCACGCTCACAAAAGGGATGTAACCCCTTCTATTCCACACTTATGTATATTATAACACCAGCTTTTCTTTGGTGTAAATTAAACATTTTATTTTTTCTGCAATGGTGTTTTGATGCAAATTATTTTTTCTTCTTTTTGCGGACTTGTATTTTAACGTGGTATAAACAATAAAATTATTGAACCCGTCAGAATTTGATTGTCGGAAGAAAATGGATATGTCAATTTAAATCAAAATCAAAACGTTGTGTTAAAATTGTGAAATGTAGAAGTCATGTCAAATTTGTAATTTTGTGCACAAATTGTGAACCTAACTGTTTTACCAATATCCACTCAAAAATATACATTACAAATATCGTGAATTCCACATAGTGCGCTAAGCCATTATATAATACTCTTCTGCCTCATTATTATTTTCATTTAGTTTTGGGTTGTCGCATTATTGGCCCGTTCAAAAAAAACATAATTTTATACTAAAAAATACATCGAATTTCGTATCACACTACTTTTCACACAAAACACAACTTTCTTTAATCTACGTGTAAAAAAAAACGAACCAATAATACCGGGATGAAGGGAATAGCTCCGAAGTCGGGAAAAATGACACCAATAAACATGGAATAGAATATGGCCGTAACAAACAAAATGTAACAAGCAAATTCAAGTACAATGGTGACCAAAACAAGATATCTTGATGTGCATGAAGCCCCCTTGAAGTAACTTGCAGAAAAGAGTCAATCTTAAGCAATCAGCAACCTTGATGAACTCCATCGGATGTAAAATCCACCATTATTTGACACATTCCAAAGCGGGTGTGAGTGTGTGACCAATTCTCCACCCGGTTCGGTCACACAATAATAACACAAAATATCTCAATTACAGCCATAAACTCTAGGATGATCAAATATACAGCATGAGAAAAAATAAAGTTTTACAGCACTAGACATTTGTGAGTGATATCATTTCTCTTTATTCATCTAGCCTATGACACAGACATCTCCTCCAATTTATTATATGTAATGCAATCCCTTAAATCAAACATATATTCCTCCTATAGCTCGAATCAGATTCACATAGATTCATTATAACAGACGGTATCATCGAATTTAATGAGCTACCAAATGATGAACTGGATAGGTCATTTCAAACCTAGTATCTTAAAGATTAGATAAAGTTCAGCGCTATTACATCATCTCTCAGCAGCCGAAGCAACTTTTGCCGATATCATGGACTCGGCTACATGAATTGCATTTTCAGAACCCGTGATGGTGACCTTCCTGCAATAGAGATGCAGATCTGATTACTAACAAACATTGAAAAGACACCAAGCAGTTGATCTACACATACCTATCTGATGTCCCAGACATGAAATCACCCCTATCAGAGATTTTGATTCGAGCTCCACTAAGCTGCATAGCAAGAAGGAACCAGTTAGCACCCAAACAGAGAAAAAAGAAAAATGAGAACTGGCATATTCACCTGAGTAATCTCCATAAGGTTCCTTCCTCCACGTCCCACAACTAGTCCGATATGTTCATCTGCGACTCCAATAGTCATGGAACTACTTCTTTCGTCCTGTAGTAGCACATTGTGATCACCGATTAAGCCACATAAAATTGAACCATGAGAAACTTTGAAAGGGGATCGGATATGAAAGCTCAATACTCAATTCCAACAGCGAAGAACATTAGAAACATAAAGAAGAAACTGAAACACAAGAAATGTTTGACCAATATAAGCACGTTAACATGATACAATTTCTCACATCGAAACAATATGGCATTCCTACTACGTAATATTTATCATCTAGAACAAAAATAAGAAATAAAAATAAATTGTAAATCAACATTAAAGGAAAAGGTGCATGCCCTCAAAGCCTATTGCTAGGGCAAAGAGCATGGTTAAAGCCACTTCTAGGAGCTAAATGGTGTACTCACTTTTGAATACTTTTAAGTCACCACAGAAAGTAGCCAGTAATAATATGCATAAGAAAAATCACTCACGGATGAGAAAAAGACAAACCGGTAGCATTCGCTGTACGTGCACATGCATTCAACCAGCAATGTAACCAATGGCGACAAGAAAATAGCTAGGAAACTCAATAAAAACATACATCAAACTAGTTAAAGCTGAGAGCATACCTGGTTTGGTTGTCTATTGTTCTGATACATCAGTCCGGCCCCATTTGGTCCATAGTTCATCCCATTGTACATAAGAGCTGGACAAAGTAAATAATAAAACATGAATAACTAAACATATTTTTATTTGCCAATTAGCAACTTGCATAGTTCTGATGAGCTTAGTATATAATGTTTCTTACAAAATATGCATTATGACATGCAACTGAAAACAAGTGATTATCCTAGACCAATCTCATTATACAAGAATGTCGCGACTTCACAAATTCACTGAAATACAATGCTTTTCTGAGACTGAATCTATCATAAAGCCAGTTACTAGCATCATGTATTCTATTTGTAAAAAAAAAATTATGGAAATAAATGTGCAGAGAGAGAGAGAGAGAGAGATTTCTTAGAATTGTGGGAGAATTATCTTCGAATGGATATGAATCGTTGTAGCCAGTATATTATATCATGAAGTTTATAGCACATATTTATGCAAGTAAGAGAAAGTGGATTATCATTTCTTGTTTCCAATTTACAATAAAATATATTTGTTTCCTTAAACCCTTGTTCTTCCTCATAATTTTCCTCAAGACGACCAGACAAACTTGAGAATTTGTATTTATTGATTTTATTTCCTTCCCATAAATTTGTCACTTACCTCAAGAAATACATGAACCAAAAGGCATTGGAAAATGCAAAAGCAAAAGAAACAAGATACACTTAGAAAATCCTAAAAAACACACTTAGAAAACTAATATCTAAACAACTGCAATTAGAACTGGAAGAGAATAAATAAGTTACAATTCAAAATCAAACCTGCATAAGGAAATGGAGTATTCATGAATGCTGATAGTATGGGTCCTCTATCAATTTCAGTATGATTAGCTCAATCGCCCGCAGTTGCTCAGCTAAAGTACCAGCTACCGTTACTATCCGGTCCTGCAATCCAGGGTAATACATATCTTGGGAGATATCTTAATGTCAGCTCCAGATTCTTCAATCAATTATCTGTTGCGAAATTTCAGTAATTTTTTTACAAACAACAACAACAACAACAATAATTAAGTTAAGAAGCTTGAGATTGAACAAACAGCTAAGCAACAACTATTCAAGCAAGTGCATACAAAGGTATAGCACGTCAGTATATCTATACATGTTGCTGTTGGAAGTATCACCCGTTGAACAAGTTCAGGTAACATCAGTTCTGAATTCTGAATCAATAATCAGATGAACATGTCAAGAAGCAACCTTATTATTGATTCTATTTAAACAAGACTTTGTTCATTTCAAGATACTATAACGGCACCAAGTTATTTGACCATCAAACAATGGCTAGGAAACATTATCGATGAAGATAACACGTGTCAGATGATGAAAAAAGCGTCTAGGCAGTAGGCCTGAGATGATGGAAGTGCGACACAAATAAGAATGGCCATTTCTGAACTCATCAAGTTCTGAATTGATACAGCATACAGGCATCAAAATGCCTTTCAGCTGAGTACACTTCCAGAAGGTCAAAACTCTGAAATCCCCCCCCCCCCGCCCCAAAAAGAGCAAAACAGAGACCATATGAACAAACTTTATTTTCCTTCACTCAAATTGAATCTTTAAGGTTGAATAGATTCCCGCTCACATCATAATAATATCAAGAGAAATTTATAACAACATAAGTATAAATTCTGTCATGTATCAAGTCTAGCAAAGATGTTGGAATAGTCAAGGACAAACTGAGAAGAAAATAAGACGACGGACACTTTGGTTTAAAAAATCAAACCAATTAAGCTAAATATAGCTATGTTGACATCTTCATTGATTGACCAATTATCTAACATCATTTAGATAGGATATTTTTAAACCATTGGGTAGGGCTTACCTTATGTTGGCACCAGCCTTCCCAATTATTCCACCACAGGAGCTATTGGGTACCACGAGTCTAACTTTAGATTCTGGATCCATTTCAGCTCCATCCTCAGCATAAAACTAACTCAAACGGATAAAAGATTTACTTATTAACAGTTTCAAACACTTGTCTGAAAAATTCTTAAAGTCATGTCACTAACCTCATCCAGCAATCTTGATAGAATGAGATCAACTGCCTTTAATATGTCATCTACTGCTCCAGAGATCATGATAATCCTATCAGATGTTCCAGGAAAGTACTCGTTGTTCCGTGATAACTGGATGCGTGCTCCAGATTGTGACTTAATCTCATTTATTGTTGAGCCACCTTTTCCAATTATAGCACCAGCTTCTGCGTTTGATAAAAGGAACCTAATATGTGTGCCCTTCTCTTCATTGGCTGTGCAATATTGAGAGAGAGAGAGAGAGAGAGAGGATTTAAGAAATAGAATAACATATAAAATGTCATCCAGACAGAAAATCAGAAAGTGAATGAACATGCATCTATAATATGTACTGAAAGGAGTGAGAGCAGGAAATTAAGCTCTAGTCTACTATTAAAGCCGTCATTAGATGAACTAGTGATCACACTCAGTTAAACACTAGAGGATTTGTTTAAAGCTTTCCGTTTTTAACAAGAAGTAAATGTATTACTTTATGGATCATGCAATTTTGGAAGGTTACTCGTGTATGAGAAAGAAATTTCATATCCTCCATCCCTCAAAAATTGCATTTAATGTGCAAAATGAGAGCACAATACAACAAGCTCAGTTTCAAATCAGCTTCAGAATCCATTCTATCACGATTGAATGTCGGTAATATACTTCAAATGTTCGTCTCTGTCTCCATAAGATGGTAACACAACTAGCTCAGTTTCAAATCAGTTTCAGAATCCGAAGCCACATACAAACAACACAATCCAATATCTTCAACAAAAACACTTAAAACTAGCCTTAGAAGCAGTAAAGCCGAAAGAAAATTACAATTTCAACATCAAAGCAAAATTCCAGAAACACGCCAAATACAGAACCACGGATCTTCGGTGACAACAGCGATAACAACAACATAAAATTGCGGAAAAATGGAGGAAATACCTGTCAATTTGCGAGGGGACGACTCGATCTGTTGAACCTCAAACGACGGTGCATCGAGTTCCATTTCCATGTTCTGGTGCACTGATTGACTTAAGCGTATAAATTGCGCATACAAAATACCAGATTATGTAGAGTGATAAAGTCAGAGCATTCTAAATCTAGACTCTACAGAAACCAATCGAAGTTGACAGGGAGACGTGATGCGACTTTTATGTGTGTGAAATTTATAGATACAATCCAGTGTATGTATGGGTATAGAGTGGGATAGAGGAGAGAGAGAGAGGACTTTGGGAGAAGGCGTTTAGGTGTTGAAGGAGCCGCGTAAACTGGAAATGGAAGAGGGGCTTTGAAGAATGTGCTGAGCTGTAACTGTAAGCTGTCGGGTAAGGAGGAGGGGTTCGAGAACTCGGCATGTCTTCTGCGGTAACGTTTCCTACAGTGTGTCCGATTTGCTATATAAGTGCTGTTTCTTCACTAACAAAATACTCGAGGGTTATTAATACATAAATATACCAGCTTTGGATCAATTTTGATTTTTCTCATGAATTTTAAAAAGTATCACAAAATACACAAACTTAATGACTTTAGTAATTTTACCACGATTTCAAATTAAATCTGACTTCACATTTCAAAAATTTACTATAAACAAAACGGTCAGTGATATAAATGATATTGTAGAGAGAGGATATCGATTGTTTTGATCCCAACTAGAACCAGACGATGAAACAAACGGGAATACTTGATTTTTGTAATGAGGGTTGATGCGATGAATCCTATAAATCAAAAAATCTGATTTATTTTGATGGAACGACGATGTTTTATGTTATCTCTCTACGATGTCGTTTATATCACTAACCGTTTAGTCTATAGTAAATTTTTGAGATGTCAAGTCAAATCTAATTTGGTAGGAATTTGAAATCGTGGTAAAATTATTAATGTCATTAAGTTTGTGTATTTTGTGATAATTTTTAAAGTTCATAAGAAAAACCAAAATTAATTCAAAGTTGATGTATTTATGCGCCACTAGCTCAATACTTAAATACGCATATCCAGATTCAAGTTAGAAGATAATGTCACATTTATAATTTTGGCGACACAAGACATCACATATAGAGGTTCATTAATTAGTTAGGCAAGTACTCATCCGTCCATGAATTCTTGGCTCGTTTATTTTTGAATGTGTCACAAGTTGTACGTTTCCTAAAAAGGAAACAAATTTACTAAAAGTATCTCGATTTTCGTGCCACCTACTTTTTACACACAAAACACAACTCTCCTTAATCTCGTGCAAAAGAAAGGAGCAATGAATGGGCGGGACGGAGGAGTATTAATATTCGTATGCTTATGACGTAATTAATAGCAGTCCTTATAAACTACAAAATAATTAATGTTACTTTAGTTATGTAAGCTAAAGAAAGGGTAAATATCAATTTAAACCTTGAACTATATATGTTTTATCAAAAATATCCTTAACTTTCAAAAATATTTATTAAAACCCCAAACTATCATATTTTGTATAAAAAATATCCTAGTTTGGGGTTTTAATTTGTATCAAATATGATAGTTTGGGGTTTTAATAGATATTTTTAAAAGTTCATGATATTTTTGATAAAACATATATAGTTCAGGATTTCAATTGATATTTATCCTAAAAGAAATGAGATATAGTAACATTTTCTTTACAACTTGTAGAAAGATATAGTAATTTATTTTATTTTATTTTATTATCAATTGATAAAGAAATTTAAAGATTGCATCACAATAGACTCGAACATGTTTCAGATATTAACCACTCTAACATTAGATCAATACACGTACACATAAATATTTAGTATTTTATGTATAGGTCACGAGGGAAATAATTGTTATCTGCAGAAAAGATGGAAAAATGAAAGTATAATTTATAAAATTTCAAATATATAACCATACGAATATGAATCCCAAATCTTGTAAAAAAAATTAAAAAATTATACATGACGTTTGTGGTGCATGAATTGTTGGTATATCCTCTTTATTGCATATCAAAATCTTCAAACTACAACAGCTTCTTAGTCTAGAAACATCAATATGAAGGTGATCGTGAGAGAAAACTAATTTCTTTAAAAGAAGAAAAACTCTATATAAGCTAGGAATAATCTTTGACTTTCGTGTGAGGTGTAAATTGTGTTTAGGTTGTATTTGATCTCTTTTCATGCGTTATTTTAGTGTGTCCCTCTTGTTGTTTTCATTGTTATCATCCCGTTATTTCTTATTTTCCTCTCGTTTCTGCATGTTCATGTTTCAGGTTAGGAAGTTAGAAAACGAAGTATTAAATGTGCGAAAAATCGGGTGTCAAAGTGTGCAATGAAGAAATGAAGACAAAGTGGCGAGATATTACGGTAGCGGAGGCGTGATCGTTGGACCCTAGCACCACCTTGCCTGTTTGAAGTTCTTCCGGTAGCGAAGCGCTTCGCTACTAGCTAGCGCCGCTGGCTTTTTGTAGGGCGATTCCAAGGCGCGCAGGCGCTCGCTACGCCCTAGCGCTACCACTACCAGCGAGGACGGTATTTCGCTACGCCTAGCGCCCATTACCGGCTTTTGTAGGACGCATTCCAGCGCGTCTGGGCAGCGATCGCTACCCCCTAGCGACCGCTGCATTGGCGAATTTTCTTTAATATAAATGCGTTCTGCTCAGACGCATGAGAGACATCTCATCTTTTTCATTCAGACTAGGGTTTTACTTTGAAGGGGGAACAGTCGTTTGGTATTTTTTTTGTTGGGTTTTTAGAGTTATTCTTTGTTTATGATTGTAATTGTCGACATTGATTCTATTCCTGAAGACTATCAATTTCAGTTCTATCGTCTTTATTTATCGATCAATGAGTTCTCGTTGTTCTTGAATTGTCAATTCATTGTTACTTTCTTTCCGTTATTTTTACGCTTTGGAATTCATTCGAATTGATTATTTTCATGATCCTTGTTCTTCCATTATTAATCTATCTAATAACGTTAGGGTTTAATCATATTTCATTTATGTTTGCTGTTTTAGGTTTAGTTCTTGTTCATGTTATTGTTTTGCTTTCGTTATTTCCGTCTAGTTAATCGGTAGTTAAAGAGTGATGTTAGCCCCTTACCCCAAGTAGAGTTTTTAGTTTTTCTTTCCGTTATTGTGTGCAATGTCGATAGAGCCCTGTTTAGCCTTCCTTGTGAATACGACTTGGGTTAGCTTATTAATCTAGAATGACCTCGTTCTATTGCGAGCAACTTTAGGTAAAAATAAGTTGAAACAAATTTTGGCGCCGTTGCTGGAAAGCTTTAGGCTTTTATTTGCGTTGTGTTTTTTCTGTATTTTTTATTTTTCTTGTTGGTTACTCTTTCTTCCCTCAGGTGCGTTTGATCTTTTGTTGGTTTTGTGTATGCAAGGTTGCCGAAGCTTGAATCACGAATTGGTGCCCTTTGCAGACAATATCCATAGAAGAGACGGTGTGTTTGAGGCGAAGTTCTGTGACGATTTACAACCTAGCGTTACTATTCAAAGAAAAGCTTGTGATTATGGCCGAAGCACCGAATGATGCACCTAAGACGTTGGGAATTTTGCCAGACCAGCCTACGGGGTCACGGCATCAGCTATCGTCCTCTCCCCAGCCGGGAGAAACTATGAGCTCAAGCACAATCACGTGAATATGCTTCCCACGTTCTATGGGATGCCCAATGAAGATGCCTTGTTATTTATCTGGGAGTTCGGCATCGCTGTGCAATCTATTCCTTTACTAACTATTAGTGAAGATGAACTCCTGAGGAAGTGTTTTCCTTACTCCTTAAAGGATATAGCCAAGTCGTGGTATCTCTTCCTCACCGCAGGATCTCTGCCCACTTGGAAAGACGTGAGCACGACCTTCTTGCTCAAATACTATCCGAATCACAAGACGCAAGAGATCGGACTTCAAATAATGTAGTTTGCACGAGAGAGAGACGAGTCCTTCCATGAGCGTTGGACGGTTGAGAATCGCTCAAAGATGTCCACATCATCGATTGTACACGGACTTTTGTGGAAAATCTTTCATAATGGATTGCAGCATACTTTTCAGTTCATGGTGGACATAGTTCTTTGGAGGAAAGATTTACGAGAAAGCGGGAGCACAGCGGTGGAGATTTTGATACTCTAGCCGCTAATTCACGACGAAGACCACTCGTTTAAAGCGAGTGGAGATCAAGGAAATTGGAGCGAGCTCGATATGAGGAAACAAATGGTGACATGATGAGAGAACTCGGGAGTCGAAGATGGGCAAGGCCTCACTCTTGGTGAGACAAGATCGAGAATCGAGCAAGTGTCCTATCTGTGGAGATTCTTCCCACGATGAGAACATTTATGCTGAATGGGAGATGACATTTGAAGGAGGTGCATAAGTTTTTTTGCTCGAGGATACCTCCACGACAACCGTTCGATCGAATCCACCCCAACTGACTACGGGTGGAGACCTCGAGCGCAGGTAACTTGGAAGGCGGAACCAAGGACAAGTGGTCGGGTTCAAATTTTCATACTCACGACCCCGGCAGTTTTATCCACCTCAGCAGTAGTACTACCCTACTCCCGGCAGCGGTACTATCCACGTCCAGCAGGGTACTACCCGCCTCCGCATCAAGATACTACGCCTCCGCCTCATGTGATTTCAGCCGATTCCTTCTCCTAGATGACCATTGCTCCTCCCAAGACTTCCTTAGAGGGACAGTTTGGCCACGAGAGAGCAAATTGGCAAGGAAAGCTCAAGAGGCAACCATTAAGTCTCAAGAGGCGACCATAGCGCCAGAAGGCCGGGTTAGGCGATTTGAATTCTTTGAATCGGACAGCAGCTGCAGCCAAGTAAGATACCGTGGCAAGGTCATCACCGTACCAAGCACAAGCTATTACGTTCTTGTAGTGGGAAAGCGGTTGATAATAAAGTGAAACTTCGAGGTCATGGAGAAGCAGAGAGTTGAGAAGGAGACGATTGCGAGAGAAGGAAGTTGAGCAGAACAACAGGTTGTTCACTCCATAAGTCGGCCAATCCATATCGGCCCCGGTTCCTTACGAGTCGCTTGAGGAATGTCAAGCTCGACCAGATTTCGAGACTTCTACTCTATGTTGTCCAAGTGCATGTGAACTTACCTCTGCTGGATGTGATCAGGAATGTTCGACTTACTCTAAGTTCTTCAAAGAGCTTTCATCCAAGAGGAGATTCGTCGATGGCCAATTTATCATGGTTTCGGGTAAGCTCCATCATGCAGCAGCCTCTTCCACTGAAGCAACGCGATCCAGGTAGCTTCGTTATCACTATTGCTATGGGAAATGGTAAGACTACTACAGATATGCTCGATTTAGGAGCTGGAATTAATCTTATGCCTTACTTTATTTTTAAGGAATTAGAGTTAGGTGAATTGAAACCCACTCGCATGAGTTTGCAGCTAGCTGGTCGTTCTATTCGTTATCCTAGAGGTATGCTAGAGAATATTCTTGTGAGTGTGGGGGGGTTGATTGTGCCCATGAACTTTGTGGTTCTAGAGATAGGTGAAGTGCACGAGAATGGTAGGGATCATACACTGTTGTTAGGAAGTCCCTTTATGGCCACGACTAACACTTTAATTGATGTTAAGAATGGTAGGATTAAGATGACAGTTTTAGGGGACACAATGTCGTTTTCCGTGCACAATAATAAGGCCATGCCATCGATTAATGCCATTGAAGATTGTTCTTTTATTGATTCGGTTGATCCCTTGGTCGAGATTTCTTTTGTGCAGGAACACAGGATGAAGGAAGTATATGAGGGATCGGCAGACATGGAAGAAAGGCCCATGCTGGAAGCCGAATTTGAAAAACCAATAAAAGAGGAAAAGGAGACTCCACCTGAAACCGAGAAGTTAGAGTTGAAGGAGCTCCCCAAGAATTTGAAGTATGTCTTCGTCGAGGATAATGAGCAGAAGCCCGTGATCATCTTTGATGAACTCACTGAGTACCAACAATCTCTGTTGGTTTCCGTGTTGAGACGACATAAGCTTGCTTTCGGATGGAGTTTGGCGGATATCAGGAATCAATCACGCCATGTGCATGCACAAGATACGACGAAGATGGAGCAGTGCCGAAGAATGATGGACAACGGAGACTTAACCCCGTGCTCTGTGAGGTAATGAAGAAGGAGATCTTAAAGCTGCTAGCCGAATGGATCATATACCCATGTGCCAACAGTCAATGGGTCAGTCCGGTCCATGTTGTGCCTAAGAAAGGTGAAATCACTGTGGTCCTCAACGATAAGAAGGAGTTGGTGTCCACTAGACCCGTCACTGGGTGACGGGTGTGCATCGACTATAGGAAGCTCAACGCTTCCACCAAGAAAGATCACTTTCCCCTCCCTTTTATTGATCAACTGTTAGACAGACTTACGGGGAACGAGTTCTTTTGTTTCTTCGATGGGTTGTTCGGATACTATCAGATCACCATCGACCTCGATGATCAGCTCAAGACCGCCTTCACCAGTCCACACGAAATTATGCGTTTCGAAGGATGCCATTTGGACTCTGCAATGCACCAGGTACTTTTCAAATGTACATGATGTCTATTTTCTCTAACATGCTTAGTGATTTTGTTGAGATTTTTATGGATGATTTTTCTGTGTTTGGAGCCTCTTTTGATGATTGTCTGTGGAAGATTGAACGTGTTTTGAGTCGTTGTATTGAACATAGTGTCACTCTTAGTTGGGAGAAGAGTCGTTTTATGGTCCGTAGTGGCATTGTGTTGGGCACATCGTGTCTAGTCGGGGATAGAGGTTGATAGAGCTAAGGTGGAAGTGATTGAAAATTACCCCACCAAAGGATATTAAAGGAATAAGGGTTTCTTAGGTCACGTTGGTTTTTACCGTCGTTTCATTAAGGACTTTTCAAAATATATCGACCCTCATCTTACGTTAGCTCGGGATTCTCCTTTTCATTTTGATAATGGACTGCCTTAATGCTTTTACTACGTTGAAGGAGAGATTGAGTAGTGCCCCTGTCGTTGTCGGTCCTAATTGGTCTCTTCCGTTTGAAATCATGTGTGATGCCTCTAATTCTACTGTAGGAGCTGTCCTAGGTCAACGGGTTGATAATATGTTGCGTGTGATTTACTATGCAAGCTTAACTCTTAATCATGCTCAAGTAAATTATCTGACCACCGAAAAATGATGCTTCTTTGTGATTTTTGCTCTTAATAAGTTTCGTGCTTACATCATTGGTTCTAGGTAATAATACATAGTGATCATGCGCTTGCCCGATATTTGTTGACCAAACCCATGACTAGACTTATTAGATGGGTGCTCTTATTGCAAGAATTTGACTTAGAGATTCGGGATAGGAAAGGTAGTGAGAATATCATTGCTGATCATTTGTCTTGATTAGAGAGTCCTCATTCCCAGTCTACTGTAGGTCCCATCGAGTCTTTCCCTTATAAACATACTTATAGTGTCTCTGCTGAGCCTTGGTTTGCCGACATTGTCAATTTTTTGGCTTGTGGCGAACTGAGACCTGACCTTACTTCCTAAGCGAGGAAGCGTTTTCTACATGTGTGCAGGCAATACTATTGGGAAGATCCTTATCTTTTCAAGTTAGGAAATGAAGAGGGGATCCGGTGTTGTGTCGCTGAAGAGGAACAACCTAAGGTGTTGGAGATGTGCCACCAAGCCCATTGTGGTGGACATTTTGGACGGCAGAAGACAGCCATAAGGTTCTCCAGTCAGGTTTATTTTGGCCTTCCCTCTTTAAAGATGCCCATGCTTTCTATCTTTCCTGTGATAGGTGTCAACGGGTTGGGTCGATTGGTAGAAGAAATGAAATGCCCCTTAATAATATGTTGGTGGTGAAATTTTTGATGTGTAGGGATTGACTTCATGGGACCTTTCCTAAGTCGTATGGGTGCAGTACATTTTGTTTGCCGTCGATTACGTGTCCAGTGGGTTGAGGCTATCCCCACGAGGACATGTGATTCTCATGTGTACTCAGTTTGTGCATGAGAACATTTTATGCGGTTTGATTTTCCCGTGCAATAATTAGTGATGGCGGGAAGCTTACGTAATAAGTTGTTCGAGAAACTAATGAAAAGAATGGAATCACGCACAAGATCGCCACCCTTACCACCCACGGACGTTGGGTCGGGCCGAAACTTGCAGCCGACAAATCGAGGGCATCCTCGAGAAGGCATGCAGCCCTCGGGAAAGATTGGGCAAACAAACCGGTGGCTCTACGGGCATATCGTATCAGCGTCAAGAGCATCTTGGGAATGAGTCCATACCGTCTTGTGTATGGGAAGGCATGTCATTTACTGTGGAGGTTGAACCTGAGGCTATTGGGCCATAAAGCTTCAATTAGGATCTCTCCAAAGCTGCGGAGGATCGCCTACTTGGATGTCCGAGTTAGACGAGCTGCGTAATGAGGCATATGATAATGCTCGGATCTACAAAGATAATGTCAAGGCTCTCCACGACAAACGGATTGTGCACAAGGATCTCCAACCCGAGATAAAAGTGTTGTTGTTCAATTCTTGTTTAAAGCTCTTTCCTGAAAAATTGAAATCCCGCTGGAGTGGTCCGTTTGTTGTCAAAGATGTGAAGCCATATGGGTCGGTGGAACTCACCAAGGAAGGTTCGGTGGACTCCTTTTTGGTAAATGGGCAACGGGTAAAACCTTATGTTGCAGGCGATCAATACAATCTATCTGTGGAGTCATCTCGTGTCACCGACCCACCCTCATCTTGAAAATCTTTTCGTCGAGCTTAAGACGTTAAATAAGCGCTTCGTGGGAGGCGACCCACGTCTTCTTTCGTTTTTTTTCCCTTTCTGTTTTGTTCTCTTTCTTTTATTTCGTTCGTCTTAGCTGATATCGTGGTTTGTTTGTTTAGCAGGCGTTCAAGTTTGTCACTACGGAGGAACGATTGGAATTAATATTACAGGGAGAAGGGCGTGATCGGCTGGTCCCTCGTTTATGAAACTCAGGGAGGAGGCGGCGATCGTCGAGACCTAGCGGTCGCTGGCCCCTCCATTATGAAGAAACTCCCATGAGGAGGGGCAACGATCGCTGGACTCCAGCGGTCGCTGGCCCCTCGTTTATGATATCATTCCAGAGAGAAGGGGCAGCGACCGCTGCAGGCTAACGGTCACTGGACCCTCGACCGGCCGGTTCTCAAGCTTATTTAAAGGGGCAAACCCTATTTTTTTTATCCCTTACCTTTTTGCGCCGCGCCTCACTTTCCCTTCTCTCCTTCTTCAGGAACAAACTTTCTCCTCCTCTCCGCCGCATCAGCTCCTCCGCGAATCCCCGCTCTCCGTCGTCGCGTCCACCTCCGTCTTAGCTCCGTCGTGGTATGCGCACTGCCGCCGCCTCATCAGCTCATGCCGCGTCACACCACCGCCACACCGCCTTGCTCTGCCGCCGCCCGCCTCCTCAAGACACCGTGTCTCGGCTCATGCCGCGCCGCACCGCGCCGTCCCTGCTTCACGTCGACTCCGCGTCATCGCCTCCTCAGCTCCGCCGCCTTAGCTCCGTCGCTGTGTCCACACAGCCGCCGCACGGCCTCAGCTCTTCCTCCGCGTCCACATCGCGTCTCCATCTTTTCAGACATTTCGACCTAGTGATCGCTAGGTCTCATGGCCTTCTGTCCTGGGGACCGCTAGGCCTCAGTGAGCAAATTCCTCGTGGCCTCTGTCGCGGCGGCCTGGGCCTCATGACATTTTCAAGCAACAGCGTTCGGTTCAGTGAGCACTTCACCCTTCCTCTCCGTGCACTTCTTCCGTTCACCGCCTTGTGCTACTCGGCATGACCATTACGAGGCGTCCGGCGAGGTGGAGGAGCGGTTCGAATCCGGATGAGCCATTGACCTTCGTAAGGAATACAACTGTCCCTTCCTCATTGAAACCGAGCTCGGTCGTTTCTACGATCGATGGACTCGGTATGATATCACACCCCCTCATTATCTCGATTGGGATTTATTGACACGAATGAATGGCGTTGATTCAATTATGCATTACCTAGTTGTGTTAGGATTGACAAAATATGCCAAGTTATCTTTTAAATGCTCCAAGGTGTTAACTCATGAATTCTTGTCTACTCTTGATGTGCCTGCTGATGTGAGTTCTTGTACTTTTCATCTACATGAGATATCTCTTCGGCTCACTGTGTCTCAGCTATGTAGAATTATGGGTTTTCATCCCACGCATGTGGGCGATCATGCATTACCCCCCCAATTTTAATCCTAATACGGCCTGGACAGCTCTTACGGGATTTTAGAATTGGAGGTATGGGGGTATGCCTGTTGGTTTTTTTACGCGACAATGTATTGGCTATATTGCATAAGTTTCTTACTTATGCAATCACTGGTAAAGAACAAGCGATAAGGTCGATCGCAAGAGCTTTATACGCTTCGTTGTGCGATTACCAACACTCGGTGTCTGTGATTATTTTATCCTATCTACTTTTAAGAATATCTTGTGACATCCGCTACCACGCCACCCTACATTGATTGTGTGTGCCATCGATCGTCACTTTCGGTGTTCGATCCTTCTAACCTTGATCAGAGACACTATATTACTGCACGTATCGATTTGGGTGAGTTGAAGTTGGTCGAGATTATAGCTGTTGATTATATATGGTGTCGGTGAGCCATCGATCGTGTGTTGAAATCACCTCAATGGACTTGCCAGCGCCTACCGCCCCCTACTCGAAGAAAGAGAATGTCGATTTATTTGATGGCCGAATATGACGACGAGCATATGGCGGATGCCTTCACCTGCAGCATGGCATCGGTTCTCGGCACCATGGCCCAGTTCCGTCGCGCTAACGAACCCCACCTTCTGCGATTTCCATTCATTTCGAGAAAAGTTTGGGGAGCACAAAAACGACTTTCGGACTTTTCAGCAAGATTTTGGGGTTTATCAGCAATCTTTTGGGACATTCAATTCCGATTTTAGATCATTTCGTGAGGACGTTGGGGAGTTTAGGACGGACATATATCAGCGACAGGATCGTTTAGAGCAACAAGTCTCAGCCACTCACGATCTTCTTACCGAACAAGCTCGGTTATGGCAACTCTCTCGAAACGATGCACCTCTTTATTATCGCGGTCTTGAAAACAACAGACGGATGGCCGCCGATCGAACGAGGAGTGGTCCAATTGGGCCCTTGATGATCCTACCCCACCTCCGGATCAACAGTGATTTGTCACTGCCGTTTAGTAAGTTTCTTTCTTTTAGTGTGTGTCCGGAGTAAAGTAGTGCGTTTTTATTGCTTGTTGGTTTGTTTTCCCTGTTTTACTGCCTCCAGGTTATGGACTTGCTTAACAACGGGTATACCTCACGCAGCCTCTTTCTATATTCAAGGCAGTCTTCTTTCGATCTCTTTTATGTTTTTCTTGCAATGTGGGCATTGTTTGCTCTTTTTGTTAGGGGGGAGGAGGTGTGTTTGTTATGTGTGCATGCATTGTTTCCACGTGTTGTGGTTGGTCTGTGAACATATCGCCTTGCTTGTTCGTGACGCTCAGATTGTTCTTTGACATTCTTGTTTCAAATTGGTTTAGTGGATATGTTTTGATCAGAACCTGTTCTAATTATGCATTGATTTGATTTGAAGTTGTGTTTTCTCGTCTGGGTGATTGACCTTCTTTGTGGGGCATCTCTGTGCATTCCGATTGATGTAATAACTAGAGATAATGTATGATGTGGGTATTCATTTTCTTGAAATGCTAGTTTCTCGTATTAAATAACCCGTTCTCTGTTTAAGGATTGAGTTGGGAGGTCTCTGTTCCTCTGAAAACTATGAACATGGGAAACCACACAAGAACGCTTTAGATGATCTCTAAATGATTCCCTCTCCTGACCTTTGCCATACAACCCGATTCTCTCCTTTGTAGTGTTTGATTATTACCTAGAATTAAAGGTGTTATTTGTTTAAGGATTCAGTTGGGAGGCCTCTGCTCTGCTGGAAACCATGAGCATGGGAAACCACACGAGAATACTTTAGATGATCTCTAAATGTTTTCATCTCGTGAAAACATGGCCATATAACCTGACTGTCTCCGGACTCGAATGGTCACCTTTGAATCTATGTTAAAAAAAATGATAAGAGAAAAGTGATGAAGATAAAGAGCGAATAATTGTTTTGAACGATGTTTTATATGAGTCTAGTCTTCAAGTTTTTTAAAACCCACATCATCCCTTATCTTGTGTTATGATCTGATTGAAAGTGCACTATGAGGGAAACACTTAGCATTAATTCTTTTGAAACTTTTGAGTTTTCGCAACGAATTTGATATTGATGCATGATTGAGCAATTTCTTTGATAGACTTTCCCTAATTGATTTGAACTAAGACTTGCTTGAGGACAAGCAAGGTATTGTGTGTGGGGGAGTTGTTTAGGTTGTATTTGATCTCTTTTAGTGCGTTATTTTAGTGCGTCCCTCTTGTTGTTTTGATTGTTATCATCCCATTATTTCTTGTTTTCCTCTCGTTTCTGCATGTTCATGTTTCAGGTTAGGAAGTTAGAAAACGAAGTATTAAAGGTGCGAAAAATCGGGTGTCAAAGTGCGCAATGAAGAAACGAAGACTAAGTAGAGATATTACGGTAGCGGAGGGCGCGATCATTGGACCATAGCGCCATCGCCTGTTTTGAAGTTCTTCCGGTAGCGCAAGCGGCGCTGGCCGCTACCCTTGTGTGCTGCCGCCCGACTTTTGTAGGGCGCATTCCAGCAGCAGGCGGCATTCGCTCGCCCTAAGCTCCGTTACCGGCTTTTGTAGGGACGATTCCGGCCGCAGGCGGTGCTCGCTACGCCCTAGCGCCCGTTACCCGGCTTTTGTAGGACGCATTCTAGCGCGTCTGGGAAACGATCGCTACCCCCTAGCGACCGCTGCATTGGCGAAATTTTCTTTAATATAAATGCGTTCTGCTCAGACGAAGGAGAGACATCTCATCTTTTTCATTCAAACTAGGGTTTTACTTTGAAGGGAGAACAGTCGTTTGGTATTTTTTTATTGGGCTTTTAGAGTTAGTCTTTGTTTATGATTGTAATTGTCGACATTGATTCTATTCCGGAAGACTATCAATTTCAGTTATATCGTCTTTATTTATCGATCAGTGAGTTCTCGTTGTTCTTGAATTGTCAATTCATTGTTACTTTCTTTCCGTTATTTTTACGCTTTGGAATTCATTCGAATTGATTATTTTCATGATCCTTGTTCTTCCATTATTAATCTATCTAATAACGTTAGGATTTAATCATATTTCATTTATGTTTACTGTTTTAGGTTTAGTTCCTGTTCATGTTATTGTTTTGCTTTCGTTATTTCCGTCTAGTTAATCGGTAGTTAAAGAGTGACGTTAGCCCCTTACCCCGGGTAGAGTGTTTAGTTTTTCTTTCCGTTATTGTGTGCAATGTCGATAGAGCCTTGTTTAGCCTTCCTTGTGAATACGACTTGGGTTAGCTTATTAATCTAGAATGACCTCGTTCTATTGCGAGCAACTTTAGGTAAAAATAAGTTTGAACAAATTGTCAAAACAGGCAAAATGTGATCAGGGGCGGATCCAAGAATTTAGGGGTGGTCTCATGTGCGCTCTAGCGCACAGTGAGAACCACCCCTAATTAATAAATTAATTAGTCTGTTAATTAATTAATAGTATTTAATTAACTGTTATTTAATATTGAATTGATTTTAATTAAAATTTAATTAATTTTAAATAAAATAAATGAACCCTAATTTAGTATTAATAAACCCTAACTTTGGATTGTTAATTTTGAATTAATAAACCTTAATCTTAAATTAATAAGTTCTAATTTTAAATTAATAAGTCCTAATTGTAAATTAAGAACCCTGATTTTGAATTCATAATCCCTAATTGAAATTAATAAACTTAACTGAAATTAGTAAACCATAATTTTGAATTAATAAACCCTAGTTAAAATTAATAAATCCTAATTAGAATTAGTAAACTTTAATTGTGAATTAATAAATATCAATTTTGAATTAATAAAACCTAATTGAAAATAATAAATTTTAATTAAATATAATAATTATAATTGATAATTAATACATCCTAATTAATAATTAATAAAACTTAATTATCTTTAATTCTCTAATTAATACTATTAAATGCTGCTTTAAAGTGAGCGCGCACGGTGAGCGCGCGCTCACATGAGTTTTTGTCAAGAATTTATTGTAAGGGGGAGCTAAATGTAATACATATATGGTCGGGGATGGACGTAGAAAAATTTTACTAGTTGTATTTACTTTATATTCTAAGAGAATGATTATGGAAGATGAGGAATGTCATCTCCTTTGAGTGCAAATTATATTTTTTATTTAAAAATATATGTATTCCCTACTTCGATAATTATTTCTTTTCATTTCTTTAGACTTCTTTCAACTTGTTTTTTCCTTCCCCCACCCCCTAACCTCATTATACAAAATCATCTCGAACACAAAATATTTTTTGTATGAAAAATATGAGAATTTAAAGTTGGAGTTCATCCATTATTGGTTATATTAATATTTGTAAATATACATTTTTAATTTTAATTAAGATTCTTAATTAACTAAATGATGTTAATGTCTAGATTTTTATATAGCACTTTAAAGGATTTTTTTTTATTTCTTTTTTCTGCACGAAATATTATATAATTTGTATATTTAAAATTTATGAAAAATATATAAAGAATGTGAATTAAACTAACTATTACAACTTAAAAATATATATATTGGTAGTCTTGTGAAAATAATAATAAGAAACATTCTAAAGTATTAGAACAATGATCAATGAATCTGAAACAATTGAGAGTGGACCAAAAATTCAAATTTTTTATTCGTATAATTATACTAGAAAAAAAAAGTGATCAATTTCTTGTTCAAAATCGTGGAAAATTATTAATCAAAAGTAAATTCAATATGTTATGTAATTTTGTTCACATCTGCTGATGCATATCAGGTAGGGATTAGGAGCTTTAAATTTAATTATCTGGGGTGGACTAAATTGAAGTTGTACAACATATAATATATATAAATATAAGAAGAAATTTTGGGTTTGTACTAGACTAGAGCCCAGTGCAGCCATTAATAAATCCACCCATGTGTGTGACATTATTCCTCACTTGATTTGTAGACGTCTCCAAACACGACGTGCTTCCCTATTGAAGAACTATTTTCTTCCTTCATTGCGCTGTCATTTGATGGAGGACTCTAGTTTACCTGTGAATTTCTTGTAAATCTGATCAACTGTTGACTCCAGTTTTGATCTTTTGGACTGTGTCCAGGATGTCTGATCTTCAATATTGATTGAAGAGTAATCTATAAAGAATACTATAAAATTTTAGCCCCATATGAATATCTTGTGAATTTCGAAAATCACTATGAGAGGAGAGAGTAATATGATTTTCTCATAGTTTATTTTTATAGTGTTTTCCCTATAATCCTAATAAGATAGGATTATGCCACATCTACTAAATACAAATAATTATCTTCTTTATTCAAGATAATTTCTTTTTATAATAATTATCTTTTGATATCTATTAATATTATATAATATCTATCTAGACTAGGAGATGTATAAAATATATTAATTAGAACATAGTCGCAATAGGATTATGGGGGTGGTTGAAAATTACAATAGTAGTAAGACATGATGGACCAGTCCAGAGATCAAATATAAGGAATAAAGATAGGCCTAAAATGAATTAATTATTTTATATTCAGCTCAAAACATAAATCAATTAATAAATGAACATAAGACAATTCATAAATATTTATTCATTCTGCTATAAAATAAATGTTGACTTACTCCTTTATTTTTGAAGTTGAGTCGGACTTATACTTAGACTTACGAATCAATGTATTTAAGATATCACACGTCCATTAATTATATATAGCACTCTGATTGCTTAAAATAATTAATTTATTTAATTCCTTAAGTATTACCACTCGACCTTATTATTATTATTATTATACTTGAGTTAACTCAACCTGCAGGGTTTAGCACAATAAACTTTTTGAGCTCCTTAGGGGGACGTCCTCATCCTAAACGGATCACGATGATTCGATCTGAGATAACCAGACGACATACAAACATTGTCACGTAAGATCGAAGAATCTTTGGTTATCACATGTAACCCTAACCATAACAAGTCAATGTAGGTTTAAGTCGATATAAAGTTACGAAATCTAAGTTCTTTACAGCGGTTAGATAGAAGAACTCATCTTAATATGATTTATCAATATGTCGAGGCGCATCAAAGGCGTAGACAAACAATCAAGTCGAGTTACTTCTAATATATCTGCGGTCTATAACGAAAATTCATCCCAAGTTGTCTTTGTTGTGATCATTTTTATATCTCAACCAGTTTAACCAATTATATAGATTTCTGTGATATTCTACATATTATATAATCTAACTTTTGTATGATATAATGAGACAACATATCCAACCATGTAAACAATTTAAATAGGAGATCGGAATAGTAATAACATAAAATATTGTATCTGAGTTCAATACGTCTTTTTAGGATTCAAATCCAACATAAATTGCATTATATTTTTAATCAGAGGAAATAGTTTGTTCAACAGTAATATCGTAGTATAATTCAATTTTTCGACTTTTAACCATTTTTAATGGTAGAATTCAATGATTCAGTTTGCTTCACTTCTTAGTTCTTATAATGAAAGCCAAACTAAATGACAATCAAATTTAATAACATCAAACTGAAATAACCGAAAAAGATTCAAATGATTTGATTTGTAGTTTTCTCAACTTTTTCTCAATCTTAATAATCAAATTGTCATTTTTGGGTGTGTCCACTTAATTAATTTAATTAAACTTATGTTTTAATAAACCAAAATCCAACCACGCTGAATCTAAGCCGTCGATGAATCGTCTAATCAACGACTGTTTCCCTCAATCCGCGGCCTCAAAATCCAACCAATAACATCAAAGCGGGACTTTATTCCAAAGTGCCGCCATCCTCAACAATCCACACCTTTCAGACGGTCCTTCCCATCAACGTCCCAGATCATAATCCTCACCCAATATTATCTACCAATCGCATCTCACCATCTCCCGATTATATAAAACCCCAACACACACCACACCTATTCTTCCTATCAACGCAAACGATCAAATCCCCTTTTATCCCCAAAACAGAAAAATTCTCAACACACAAACAATGGCACCAAAGGCAGAGAAGAAGCCAGCTGAGAAGAAGCCTGCCGCCGAGAAAGCTCCGGCGGCGGAGAAGGCACCAGCAGAGAAGAAGCCCAAGGCGGGTAAGAAGCTGCCAAAGGACGGCGGCGCTGCCGCCGGAGACAAGAAGAAGAAGAGGAACAAGAAGAGCGTGGAGACGTACAAGATCTACATCTTCAAGGTGTTGAAGCAGGTGCACCCCGACATCGGGATCTCGAGTAAGGCGATGGGAATTATGAACAGCTTCATCAACGACATCTTCGAGAAGTTGGCGCAGGAGGCGGCGCGACTCGCCCGCTACAACAAGAAGCCGACCATCACCTCTCGCGAGATCCAGACCGCCGTGAGACTGGTGCTTCCCGGCGAGCTGGCGAAGCACGCCGTGTCGGAGGGGACCAAGGCGGTGACTAAGTTCACGAGCTCTTGAATTGGTAGAATTAGGGCTTTTGTTGATCCGAATTAGACTGTGTTTAGTTTGGGCTTAATCAGGGTTTCAAAATAGGGATATTTTTGATTGTATGGCTCTGTTGTTGGTCTCGCCCCCAAATCGTGAATATCAAATTTTACTTTTTCTCATTGTTTTCTTCTTTAACTTATTTATCTTTTGATCCTGAATGTTTGTTAAATAAATTTGAGACATAACAGTGAGTACACTTGACGCCAAAACGTGTTTATATCTAAATCATAATTAGATAAAATTGATAAAAAGTTAGGGATGGTTTCTCACTTTCTCGGCTATAAATTATAAATTAATTAACTTTAATTTGGAATTAATTTTGGAATTAATAAAGCTAATGAATTTTAATTTTGAATAATAAACCAATTTTGAATTAATAAAAACTAATTATAAATTAATAAATTATAATTAAAAATTAATAAAACTTTACTCATTTTGTCCCATTTAAAATATCTAACTTTTTTTTGGGTCATCCCATTTTATTTTAAGAAATAATTAACTTTTCAAAAAGTATGGATCCTATCTATTTTTTAACACTTTAAATATTTTATATTTTTTTTCTAAATATCTGTATTTAAAAGAAATGAGATATTTTAAACGGGACGGATGGAGTATTATACTTATCACTATAATTATTATATAATATATAATTAATACTCCCTTCGTCCCGCTTAAAGTGTCCATTTTCTTTTGGACACGAGTATTTAGGAGAAAGATATAAAGTAGTTAAAGTGTTAAAAAATGGATAGGGTTCAAACTTTTTAAAGAGATAATTATTTCATAAAATGAAATATGAGATTTGTAATGGGACAACCTAAAAAGGAAAGTGAAACATTTTAAATGGGACAGATGGAGTATATACTTGGGTGATGGTATGCGCATGGTGAGGCTGCGTTCAACTAATTTTTGTCAAAATGGAATTGATAGTATGTATATTGAAAATAACGAATTATAATAAGATTATTTTAATAAAATTTCTAATTCATTATAAGTTATTTTGAAAAGTTTATAAACTCAATAAAATATTCTCTAATTTAAAATCAATAAATAAACGTTATAACCCATTTTAGTCGTTAAACGTAAATTCGATGGTTGGACTTAGATTGGGTATGTACTCTTTTTACAAACTTTTACCATTAATGTATCTGAAAATTATAAATTTCTCATATTAAATCGATCATAAAGGTATTCTTGGAAACTACCAATACTTGTTATATAATCACACGAATTGGCCACTTGAAGTAAACAAAACCCACGAATTAATAAGACTTTCAGAGAGATCATGACTTGGACTATGATATAAAATCAAGGGTAAATATCAATTTAAACCCTAAACTATACATGTTTTATCAAAAATATCCGAATTTTCAAAATATTAATTTAAACCCCAAATTATCATATTTGTATCAATTTAAACCCCAAACTATCCCGAATACAGGCATTTTGATACAAATATGATGGTTTTGGTTTAAATTGATATTTTGAAAGCTGATATTTTGATAAACATGTATAGTTATGGTTTAAATTGATATTTACCCTAAAATCAAAACAACTGTTGAAGTTTAATTAATACTTTCTAGATCGAGTTAACTTCATCATAAATATGGATACATAGAAGTAAGGGTGTAATCCGAATAGAATATCATCGTGTTGAAACTTGGTTTGTTTAGTATTGAGTCGAGTCTCGATTTTATTTATCGAATATTTCGAGCTCACGAACTTATTCGAACTTAAGAACCCGAACAAAACATTCTAAATTTAGATATATATTTAGAATATTGATTATTTATTTTAAAAATAAATTATTTTATCCACAATAACACAATATATTTATTGATTTCTTATAACAAATAAAAATAGTTAGAGATTTAACACAATAATTACTAATTATAGAAAGAAAATAATTATATCTAGTTAATAATTTTATATTATCAAATAAATCAGTTAACAAACTTGTTCACGAGCTAACGGGCCGAATACTCTCATGTTCAAGATTGGTTTGTTTATCTAACAAGATTCACTAAACAAACTCGAACGAACTTTTATCGAGTCGAGCTCCGAATAATTCACGAATAGCTTGACTCATTTACAGCTCTACATAGAAGCCTCTTGAAGCATGAATCCAGTCCTCCAAACATGCATCTAAAAGACAAATCGAATAAAATGAACTCATGAGAGCTGTAGCAACAATACTCGTCTCGTTTGCCAAAATACTTAACCAAGTTGGAAAAGAATTAGTAATGCCAACCATGAAATGCTTGGGAGATTGTAACAAAAGCCTCTCTGAGGTCGCCATTGATAGCTGCTCTTCATCTTCACCTCAGTTGATGAACTCCCATCGACAAACACCATCAAGGAGCGAGAATGGTTTCCTATATGCACCATTTAAGCCTTAAAAACATTAGTATAGTTCAAAAGCGCATCGATTTCCCTTAGATGAAACTTAGTAGATCGATGCGTGAACAAAATCAACAGCAACACATTTCTCACCAAAATTCTGCACCCCATCGCTCGTCATCCAAGATGAAGAGTCATGGGGTGTTTACCACGGGCTGCATGAAGATGGTAATGTCGACCTCTTTCCTCCCATTGCTGTTTTCAGAAGACAATGTGATCATGTCATCACCATAGAAATCATGGATTCTGTCACAAGAACGGAAAAAAAGGTGTTCTTATGCACGAACGTGAACATGAACATGAACACATACACGAAGTGATCATTATCATGTATGATGGCAACAATGACGGAGCCAGAAATATTTTTCCGATGACCCAAATAACTATAAATTTAAGAAGTTATAAGTGTCGTTTTATGCTTTTGCACAGAGATTAATAAAAATAAAATTGTACCCAAATTAAACTTTATTAATGATAATTAATCTTTAATGAGATAATTATTATTTAGTTGAATACATGAAAAATGGGATTTGAAATGGATGATGAGAATCCATCAATAAAAGATGAGAATCAATCAATTACTCTAATTAATGAGGGCAATTTTGGTGATTCATTCTAAAACGTCAAATAAATTTTAAATAAGGAAATTTATATAACGACATATAATACAAATAGGAGGGAGTATAACTAAAACCATAGTATATAATGAGAGAGATAAAAAAAATACAACTAAAAAACATAGCATTACGTCACTACCAAGAATCAAAGATGGGTTCATGTATTGAGAAATATGCAATTTAGCCAATTAGGTTAGATTGGATCTTTGTATTATTTATAGCTTACATATATACTAGTACTCTTTTCCAAAAAGTTGGAGGACCCATTGGTCCCCGAGATGACTCTGTCCCTGAATGTCAACTTGCAAACAAATAACCAAATCTAGGGTAGACTGCAGAAGATGTGGAAATTGATGGCGCAGAGAGGGTGTGTGTCTCTTTCTCAAAGAAGCAAACTAGTACACAGAGGAAATGGGCCAAGGATGTGTGTAAATATATGAGCAATACACAGCAGTTTGTGTAAATAACCAAATATCCACTGAATTAACAAACCTTACATTGTTGAATCAAACAGGTGTCCTCTGAGACTCAGCTGAACATTAGACCTTTCCTTACTCTCATCCTAGAAAAAAACTAATTCACAATCTATTACTCACTCTGTCAACTAAATAAGTTCATTTAATTTCGTTTTAGTGCATCACAAAAATATCCACTTTACTTTTTTGGAACATCAACTTCATATTTTTACCCCAAATATATTCACTTATTTACAAAAACACCACTCGTGACCCATCTTTTTACACCCACTATCCATTAATATATTCATTTATTATCCTCATGACCTACCTTTATATACTAATTACAATTTATTAAAATCCGTGTCACTAAAATCAAAGAGCGAATTTGGTGGGCGGAGGAATATCTGAATCATAATCTCAAGGTGGCAAATATAGGTTTCAACAAGAGCGCATATCAACATATTAACAATATACTAAATGGGCACTGTCTTTTTTTTTTTAAATTCATGGAGAAATCACGATCATTACTTTTGGTACACGTTGGGTAAATCTTACGTTTACATGCAATATGATTGTCACGCCCGATTTCTAAATGTAGCAGGCTAAATAAATCGAGGCCGACGAATAAAATAATGGAAAATATGAAGTCGATAAGTTGACTCGAATGATCAAAGCGATAAACCCTTGGGATTTGGGAATAGCTTCCTAAATGAAAATGGAAGACATCGAAGGACGAAATCCGATTAAAGCGATAATTATCCTCGGGATCACAAGTTTAGTTTCATGCTTCGATAGCGATATACATCAACAATACTAACATCGAGGATTCGAGTCTAAGCTCGTCAAAATATATAATTGAAGTCGTAGACAAGAAGGAAAATAAAGTTTGAGCTAGCTCGTCACGGAAGTCTAAATACTGGAAATAATCCGTCAAAATATGGAGTGAACTCTAATCTCACTCTGCCCGTCGGTGCCCGTTGATCGACACGAAAACATTTGAAAATATTTGGGCTAAGTACTAATGTACTCGGTGGGCATGCATTTTCATAAACATTTCATAAATTCGTAAAGCGGTTTATCGATCATGATAACATAACTTAGAAGGTTTTAAAAAGAAACCACTTCTAAGCATGCAAAATATTTCATTCATTTGGGCTCATTGTCACGACTCTTACATTACTCGCTTTGATCCGAGCCTCTAGCCACCGTCGGATCACATGCTCCCATTATTGTCATCGGGGCGTAACTTGGGACAATTCATAGCGTGCCGGGCGTATCGGACAAAGCACCATAATAACATGGCGTGCCGGAGCGCATCCGACAAGCACCCTTATAACGCCTCGTGATTATATTAGTGCACGGCGAGCCCAAGTTTTGTGCTCTTTTTACGTATCTTGTCAGGTCTAGATCGAGTCTTTTGTGTCTTTCTTGTTGTGTTTTGTGTGCGGGAGGACACATTGGTGCGAGGAACAAGGCGGGCGAAATGGGCGAAGGAGTGGAACTTGCTTGGCGGGTGAATAGAGATACGATGCACCTCGAGGCGCGAGGAGCTTAGCTCACGGCACTGGGCTTCAAATTCGATGGTGTTGGTTTCACGGCGTGACCTCCTTCTGAGACCGCTGAGTTCAATCTCCGAAGGGTAGGCTAATGGGCAGCGGAGTGAAGGCGGCGAGACCGAGAGGAAGAAGGAGGCGAGAGAAGGCGGAGAGAGGTGATGGGCGAGATCGCGAGATTTGGGCGGATCTCGCTAAAACCGGAAAGGATCTTGTGACACGAATCTCATGAAATCAGGAGGAGATCGCCTCGGATCCGTCGGACAAGGAAGAGAGCCGATCAGCAAGGAAACCCTAAGGATTTCCAGCGATGGACCATCGCCATCGCGGATCCTCTCTCGGCCTATATATATAGGATGAATCGCGACTTGCGTATCATAATTTTCTTCGCGTTTGACTCTCACTCTTATTATCAAATTCACCATCACCATCACATACATTAAGTCCCTTCGGGGTAAACACTTATTATTTTGCTACTCGTATGTTTTGCCGGCGGCACTTTGGGCTCGCCGTTTCTATTTCGTTCAATTAATAGTAAGTTGGTTCCGTTTAATTATGGTTTCAATTAAGCTGTTGCATGTTTATTTATTTTATGTCTAGCTAAGTCTTTATTCGGTTTGGGCGTGACTAAGTGGAGCATGATTAATATAACTCGAGAGGTCTAAGTAGGGCATTACGATGCGCATGCGTGTGTTCCCAAGCACTAGGTCTGGGCATTATATAACTTAACCAAACTCGGTGTGTTAGTTGCAAATAACATAGTGGGTAAGGAGAGTTACAAGTAATAATTGGATTAAGGTGTGGTGTCCCCAAATAATCTGTTGGTGTGGGCGAGTTGGAGTAGTCATAGCATTTGCCTTTGCCAATCTGGGTCCATCTAGATCATACTTGCCTGTGGGTTTACATGTCTTGAGGTGTCCTCGTGCGTGGGCATTACGGGTTAGATAGTTTGCATAGGGTGTCCTTGCCTTCTTTACAGAAAGGATAGATTTGGAGGGGTGCGTCGTGGGCGTGGCCGCGTGACAACGAGGTCACGACGTATGTCTCTTATAACCGGTTGATGCATGTCATGTAGTGAAAATCATTGCACCTGGGACCGAGTATTAATCGTCTTCACGAAGTTGTTGCCCAAGCGGACTCGTCTTATTATTTGATATTCCCTTTGAGTTTGTTTGAGTTACTTTAGTCTTATCTATAGTGATCAAGATAATTACACCACTCTCGTCCCTTTTAAGTGACATCGTGACATCGAGTTGCTACACCAACTCCTCGTGGGATTGACCCTATACTTATCGGCGGCTACGCGTGATGGGCAATAGGTTATAAATTTATTTTGAGCGCTAAGCGACGTGTCGAATTGGCGCCGTTCTTGGGAGTTGCGCATTCGGTAGTATCTCTATTTCTTGAATTTATATTGCTTTCTTTATTGTATGCTCGACCTAACCTTGCGGGAGAGAGCAGAGGACTTTTATGCGATCACGAGATCGAAAATCACGCAAGGCGGAGGAAGCGGCGATGCGGAGGGCACGACAAGGCTGCGAGGCGGCTAATCGAAGAGAACCCGGAGGCGTCGATGGGTGAACAACGCAAGTAGAGCGGACATTGAGAAATGGTGTTCCCTAACAACGAACACGAGGCCAACGGGCATCACTTTGCCCGCGATCGATGGCGGCGGGAGATGAAACATTCCTTCATCCAAATCCTCCCCGATTCGATGACATGCGGGAGGATCCACAAAACATTACAAGATTTCGAGATGGCGTGTGGGACTATCCGCCAATGAAAACCTTGGAGAGTATGTGAGATTAGTGTCGTTCCGCCTCTGCATGATGGGGCAAGAGAATGGCTCTACACCTTGCCGTTGGAAGTGTGACCACGTGGGCACAACTTCACCGAAGTTCTCGAGAAGTACTTTCGCCGCCCGTATTGAACATGAGGAAAGGATAAGCGACATCAAAATGGGCACGGAGAGACCTTTTATGATTCTTGGGAAGGTTTAAGCATTGCGGTGAAATGCCCTCAACATCAAATTCGGATCATGATCGATCCAATATTTCATGGCGGGTTGAGGCATGAGAGAAAATTTGGGTGAATGCGACTTGTGGAGGATCAATACTAAATAAAGTTCCAGTGAGGCCTTTAGGCATTGGGCGAGATGGCGAAGAAAGCAGAGGCGAAGGAGGAGAAGTTCGAGGCAGCGCCGCTACTTCTTCAACCGTGGAGACCAAGCTAGATAAACTACGTAACCTATTCGACAAGTTCATAACCAACACGGGACCGGGACCGGGCAAGGGCAAAAGAAAAGCTAAAGTTTGCCAAATATGCTGTCGTGACACATCACACGGATCAATGCCCCCTTTGTTTGAAGAAGAAGAAGAAGTGATGCGGTGGGTCGAGAATGGTAATGGGCGATCTGACGGAGGAGATATGATCAAACTCTCGGACCTACAACCCGGGATGGAGGAACCACGAAAACTTTAGGTGGTCTAACAACCAAAGGCAAGGCGGGACAACAACGGCGATGCGGAGGCGGGACAACAATGACCATACGAAATAATCGGCGTAACCAAAGCGGTGGGCCATCGTTGGCGAACTTGTACACACTATGGCACGAGAAAATGTGAAGGCTCAACAAGAGAACGAGAAATTCAAGGTCGAGACAAGAGGGCCTTCGAGCCTTGGGAACCAAGTTTCCCAATTGTCGCCGTAGCAGCGTCTTGAGAAGAAGCGAGGAATTTACCTCCTCAAGTAGAGGTAAGCGAGTTAGCCAACTGAATGTTGTAGCCACGAGAAGTGGGAAGAAGCTGCGGAGAAAGTTTTCATGCCTAAGGACGACGCAGACATACACGAAGTGGAAGATCTCACGAACACAATGGTCGAGATGACAATGATCAAGAGGCGCGAGGAAAGGCGAGAAAAAGAAGAGGCAATCATTGAGTCGACCTATGTCAAACCTAATCCTAAGGTTTTACCTCCTTTCGAGCAGATTGGCGAGAACGAAGAGAGGAAGAAATGGCGAGATGTATCGCGTGTTTGAGAAGGTGGAAATTAATATACCGCTCATCATCCTTTGCTGGGCACGATGCGAAAATGGGCAAAGTTCATGAAAGAATTGTGCGAGAAGGTGAAATACAAAGATGATGCAAAATTCAAGTGGGAGAAAATGTATCCATGATCTTGCGTGAAATTGCCGAAGTGTGGAGATCGAGGATGTTTTCATTCCTGCGTAATAAACAATCTGAGGATCGAAGGGCCATGCTAGATTTGGGGCATCTATAAACGTCGTGCCATTGTCAATGTTCGATGAATTAAAGGTGGGAACCACAAGCCAACACAGTGGTTATCGATTAGCGAGACGGGTCCAACGTTTATCCGAAGGAATCATCGAAGCGTATTGGTCAAAGTGGAGGAACTCATATTTCCAGCGGACTTCTACGTTCTCGATATGGGCACGATGGGTAACAAATCCTCAGTTATTCTCTTGGGTCGACCATTCATGAAGACAGCCAGAACTTGGATTGATTGCGACACGGGCAAATTATCATGTGAATTCGACGGCGAGACGGTGACCTTCAACATCTTCAAGGCCATGGAGCATCCTATTGATATTGAGGTCGTGGAATTCATTGATCACATTGAACCCATGGTAGGAGACATCATGCCCGAGATAGGTTTACAAGATCCGCTGGATGCAACAATTCAAAGTGGTCTTAAGGAGGATGACTCCCGAAGAAGCGACTTATGGGCAATGTCGGGAGGCCCTGCTTTGTTGCGGAGCGAACCCGGGGACTCGAGAGGTCGATATACCAGAACATGCCCAAGTCGAAGGAAGAAGAAAAGCTCGTTCCATCCCTTATGAGAGCAAGAAACTCGAGCTAAAGACTCTTCCTCACCACCGAAGTACATCTTTCTAGGGAAGGACGACACCTTGCCGTGATCATCAATGTTAAACTCGGTCCGAGTCGGGAGGAAGCTATGAGAAGTGTTATTGGGCGTCTGAGGAAGCTATTGGATGGACATTGGCCGACATCAAGGGCATCGACCCTTCCATATCGTTCACAATATTCTAATGGAAGAAGAAGCCAAACCGATGCGCGATCAACAAAGGAAGTTGAACCCGGCTATGAAGGAGGTAGTCATGAAGGAGATCTTGAAACTTCTCGACTTGGGCATCATATATCCGTGTCGACGATAAATGGGTCACCCGATGGCGTCGTGCCCAAGAAGTCGAGCATTCGGTAGTGAAAAGCGAGAAAGGAGAGCTGATTCCAACAAGGCTCCAAACAGGTTGGAGGATGTGTATTGACTATCGAAAGCTCAACACGGTGACCCGAAAAGATCACTTCCCATTACCTTTCATTGACGAGATGCTTGAAAGGTTAGCTGAAACAAATTCTTTTGTTTTTAGACGGATACTCGGGCTACATGCGAGATATGGGTTGCCCAGGTGATCGAGGATAAAACTACTTTCACATGCCCATTCGGGACATTTGCCTCTGAGAAGAATGCCTTTCGACTGTGTAATGCCCGAGGACATTTCGGTGATGCATGATGAGCATCTTCTCGGACCTATTGGAGAAATGCATCGAGGTCTTTATGGACGACTTTACCGTCTATAGGGAATCATTCGATGAGTGCTTGACAAATTTGGAGGTAGTCCCTACGAGATGTGTCGAAAAGAATTTGATCTAAATTATGAGAAATGTCGTTTCATGGTACAAGAGGGATTGTTCTTGGGCACGTGGTGTCGAAAGATGGATAGAAGTAGATAGAGCTAAAGTAGAGATCATCGTAAATTGCCTATCCGACCGATAAAAGCAAGTCGAGGTTTCCTGAGCACTGTTGGGTTCTCTGAGAAGATTTGTGAAGGACTTAGCAAAGATCGCTTGACCAGTGACACGACTACTCGAATGATGTACCATGGGAATTCGATGAAGAGTGTAAGATAGCTTTTGATACTCGAAGAATAACTTAATTTCAAAGACCGATCATTTAACCCCGATTGGGGCATGCCGTTTGAAATTATGTGCGGCCTTGAGTGGATATGCCGTGGGAGCCGTCTTGGGACAACGAAGAGGAAAGGAAAGTCATGCTATATACTATGCCTCGAGAACTCTCAATGCACCCAATGCAACTACTGACCGACCGAGAAAGAGCTCTTGGCGGTCGTCTTTGCTGAAAATTTCGATCATATCTCATCGGGGCCAAGACAATCGTCTACCGATCATCGCGCCTGAGATACCGATGGCCAAGAAGGAGTCAAAGCCACGACTAATCGGATGGATCTTGCTTCTCAAGAGTTCGATGTAGAAATCAAAGACAAGAGTGGAGCACAAAACCTTGTGGCCGACCACTGAGTAGGATATTGAAGGGGAAGACCGGTGCCCATTGCGAGACCTTCCGAAGAACATTTGTACTTCATTCGAGGCGCGACGGAGTTCGAGCCATGGTATCTGATTTTTGGTGAATTACAAAACCCCTGGGGAACTCCTGTTGGGCTCACTACGTATCAAAGAAACAAAATTAAAGCGATTACGTGCCTACATATGGGATGATCCTACTTATGGAGAAAGTGTTGATCAAGTTTTATGACGATGTGTGCGGCGAGATCAAAGATATCTGAATCATTGTCACTCAAAAGAATGTGGAGGTCACTTTGGGCACAAGAGGACAATGAAAGGTTTTAGGCAGTGATTCTTCTGGCCCACGATATTCAAAGATGCCTACGAGCTGTGTAAGCAATGCAAAGAGTGTCAACAAGAAGGAAATATCACAAAGAGGAATGAGATGCCCATGATACCTATCCTTCCCGTCGAAATCTTTGATGTATGGGGATGGACTTTATGGGACCATTACCGAGCTCGAGGCAATCGTACATCTTGCTTGCAGTGGATTATGTCTCGAAATGGGTTGAGGCCAAGGCAAGTGCCACTAATGACTCAAAGGTAGTTTCACTTTTCTTAAAGCTAATATCTTCAACGAGTTCGGTGTGTCCAAGGCAATTATCACGATCGAGGAACCCATTTACGCAACACTACTATCACCAAATTGTTAGAAATACGGTGTAACCCATCGTGTGACTGACCTACCATCCGCGAGCTAATGGGCAAGCGGAGTTGTCAACAGAATAATCAAGACTATATTGAGGAAGGTAGTGGGACCTACGGTGGGATCGGAGCACACGTCTTGACGACGCTATGGGCATCTGAGAATCGCATCAAGACCCCTTGGGCATGTCACCATACCGGTGTGTTTGGTAAGATGTGTCATTTACGGTGGAACTAGAGCCTGAGGCATTTTGGGCGGTGAACAAGCTCAACTTTGATTGGGACCGTGATGGCCAAGCTAGAAAGCTTGACTTCAAGCTGGAAGAGATAAGGCTAGAGGCATATGACAATGCCGTTCTATATAAAGAAAGATTAAAAAGGCACATGACCGTCTTATCGAGGCCAAGTCGTTCGAGCGAGGCAATTGGTGCTTTATACCGGTCTCGATTCAAGTTGATGTCGGGCAAGCTAACAAGCAAGTGGTGCGGACCATATGAGTAAAACTCAATTTCCGAATGGGTCCGAGGTCGCAGACACAAGGCGAAGAAGATCTTGGTCGATGGACAACGTCTGAAGGCTTACTATGGGCATCACGAGATAGATCCGGGGAATTGCATCGGTGCAAGCCCTCGGCGGGAAGAGTAATAAAGAGGTGCAGTCGAGCCACGCGATAACCAAGCGGCGGCGGAGGCAACTGGTATTTTATTTGCTTCGTTGTTGTTTTTCTTTTGTTTTTGTTTTGCCTCCGTTTTGCGTGTGATGTTGTGTTGGTCAATCTACAGGAACAGTTGTGATCATGATCGAAGAGGGCAAGATGAGACGCTAGACATTCGCCGTGGGCAAGAGGGTGAGTTCGGAACAAGTGGCGGCGGTTGTCGGGAGAAAATGCGTCCCTTATAGCTGGCCACTCCATCATTACCTCACCCACGTCGCCTCAACCTCTGCAAATTCCCCCTCTCTCTCTCACCTGAGCCTTAAAGAAGAAACCCTCCCCATTTTCAAAAATGACTGCCCGTAAAACCAGAGCTAAAACCACCACGAAAGCTTCTGATTCCCTCTCTGAACCGAAGAAGACCACCGTGCTCGAAGCGAAAATGGCGACCCCCTCTGAGACTCCTACTACCCCCGAAATACCTAAGAGCCCATCTCCAGTTAACTCAGGGACACGGAGAAAATAATAGAGGACAAGCGCCCTCTCCCGTAAAGCGACGCCGGAGGAACCACCGAGAGAGACGAGCGAGACCCGAAGAAGAAGGCCAAAGCGTGCTGAGGAGAAGGCTGTCCGGCTACGGAGAAGGAAGATACCCTGCGGAGATGGAAGAATCCACCTCGATTTAAGCCGACGCGGCAGCGAGGCGCGGCGAGAAGGAGAAAGCGAAGAAGAGAAGAAACCCGGCCGAGAAAGACTCGAGGCCACCACCACCGGAAGGAAGCCTCGTCGAGCCACCTCCACCTTCAAGGAAGAGAACCCGATGGTACCTTGCGAAGATGGCATCGCCTCCTGCGAAAAGAGAAAGCCGTCCGACCACGGAGGCCACCTCGAGGTTCAACACCACCACCGATGAGGGGCATTGTAAAGCCCAAGGCAGCTAGACATGGAGGTCTTTGGAGAGTGCGGGAGTTAAGGAAGAGTGAAAAATTCTTCGCGAGGATTGGTTGGGGAGCGTTTTGGAATGGCGGGGCGGTTTGTACATCACATTGGCGAGGAGTTTATTCAAACTCTCGAAATAAAGAACCGAGCAAAGTGGGCGACCACGAGGCGCATCAAATTTAAGGCGATGGACAACGACTTCTCGTTCTCTGTGAGCGACTTCAAGCGCACCACAGGCATTCTGAAGTGTTTGAGGCGAAGACCACCGAGTCTGAGGAGGCTTTCACCTCGTCCCGAGCACACAGGCGAGGTGGAATGAAAATGGTCATCAATTGGTTTGAGCACAACATTGAGTCCGGATACACTAAGGCAATGAGTGAGGAGCAGCACTGCGTGTGCCATCGCCTCTGTCTTCTGACTTTTTGGGAAGGTGAGCAGCGGTAACTCCATCTCGGCGGAGTTGTTCATTACGTAGTGCATGTGGCATGGCCACAAGATCAATTTCGCGCGTTTGCAGCCCTTCAAGGACATCTGACTCGTCCTAAGCGGAGGATCTCCTTGCCCACTTGGTGACCGTCTTGCCACGAAGTGAAAGTATTGGACGGCGAATACCGATCTGGAGGTAGAGCCAGCAGTATATCGACACAGCTATCTTTGGGCGCATGAAAGACATCTACTATGACCGGGGCGGCAAACCGGTTTTCACGAGCCACGATGACGAGCACCTTGCGGTCTCGGTCGGCGAAGGGATTGAATAGCCGGAGGATGATGACATCAAAGCCCGCTTGACCGGGATAGAGGAACAACGAGCGACCCATGATGCCTGCTAGCCTACTTTGCCTGTTGGATTCGGTATCCGCCCTTCGACCTTTGTCCTCCCTTTTCGTTTTTTGTTTTCTGTTTTGTTGTGTCTTTGTTTTTTGTTTTGTTGTTTGTTTTTTGTTGTTGTTGGTGGTCAACCCCTTTTCCTCACCCACTTTGCCCAAGGCAAAGTGTGTGAGTGAGGGATGCGTCTTTTTGTTTGTTTGAGTTAAGAGAGTGGGTCCCCTCGACCCACTTTGCCCAAGGCAAAGTGTGTGAGTGGGGGCCCGCCTACTGCTCGATTCGTTTCGTTGTTTGTTGTTTGTGTTCCTCCTTATTCACCCACTTTGCTCAGCGCAAAGTGTGTGAGTGGGAGGGTTTTCGTTTTGTGTGTCGGTTGGCATGTTTAAATTGGTGGGATTGATTGGGCGTATTTTGCTTTGTTGTGAATAATCTTTAGTAGTCTTAGGAATTACTGTTTGAGCATGACCAGTATGTAAATAAGGATGTGAATTGAATTTGAGCACACATGGTGAGATTTGAGCTTAAGCTGTTGTATCTTGATCAACACAGTTTCCTTTCTTGTGTGATTATTGACATCTTCATTAGGCTTTGCTAGAACTTGCGTGCACTCTTATGTCGAGGCCTTATTGACTTAGTTAAAACATTTAGATGACTTAGGCATATTTTTCTTTCAAATAGCCCAGGCCAAAATGTCCTACCTAATGTTAATCCTCGTTCAACCCCTGAGCTTAATAATTTCTTTCATTCACTTAAATTAGCTGAAAAAGAATCCTACCGGTCGATTAGACTCGGGGCTAATAGAAGAAGGGTAAAGGGAAAACGGTAGCCTCGTAATGGGCGAGAAAAAAAAGGGTTTACGAATTTCAAAGAAATGGGCAAAATGCCCAATATAAAGAAGGTACCGAATTGAAAGAAAAGAGCTTGAAATAAAGAATATATATATTGATGAAGTCTAAGATGGTTGTCTTGAGGCTAGTAAGAGAAAGCGAAAGGAAATCCATGGAGGACAAAATAAATTCCTCGAACTGAGTCGTGATGACCTTAGCCTCGTTCAAAAATTTCCACCTATATCTTAAGCCCATTACAACCAAATAAAAGACCTAGGATGAATGTTTAAAACTTTGTCTAAGCGGTGGAGATGGTAGAGACACGCGAACTATGGCATAGTCGAAATGAAAGATGTCTGAGCGTATACACTAGCTTTATACACAAGAGTGCAGTGTTGGTAAGGAAAATGCCCAATATGCTCAAATTCGTATTTTGACTTGTTTGATGGTCGATGCTTGAATGAAGTCTACTTGAATTGCTAGTTTGTTACGATGAAGCTTATATTGGCGAGATATCCTGTTTGGTGGAAATGTGCTAACCTTTTACATTTTGAGTCTTTTCATCTTTCTTTTGTCTTGGGCAAATTACGCGTGCATGCTTGAGGACAAGCATGTTTAAAGTGTGCGTGTGTGAGCCCAAGTTTTGTGCTCTTTTTGTGTCTTGTCTAGGTCTAGATCGAGTCTTTTGTGTCTTTCTTGTTGTGTTTTGTGTGCGGGAGGACACATTGGTGCCTGAGGAACAAGGCGAGGCGAAATGGGCAAGAAGGAGTGGAACTTGCTTGGCGGGTGAATAGAGATCGATGCACCTCGAGGGCACGAGGAGCTTAGCTCACGACTGGGCTTCAAATTCGATGGTATTGGTTTCAGCGTGACCTCCTTCTGAGACCGCACAAGTTCAATCTCGGAAGGGTGAGCTAATGGGCGGCGGAGTGAAGAAGGCGCGAGACCGAGAGGAAGAAGGAGGCGAGAGAGGCGGAGAGAGAGGTGATGGGCAAGATCTGCGAGATCAGGCGGATCTCGCTAAAACAGGAAAGGATCTTGTGATTTTATTTAATTAACTTACCATAATTAAATAATTTAAACTTATAATTAAGTTTAAGTTAATTATTTAATTAATTAGACTTAATATAATTTAATTAATTAAGTCTTGGGTTAAATCATATTTATTTAATTAATTAAAGTCCAAAGATTTAATTAATTAAAGCAAGTCAATAATTAATTAAATTAAAGCTCAATCATTAATTAAATCTAAGCCCATATTTTATTTAATCTAAAGTCCAACTATTGAATTAAAATACTTTCATTGACAATTAAAATGTGAGCCCAACATAAAAATAAAATCGACCCATTCCTTTACTATGTACATTGAAACTTAGAACAAATTCGAGCCATATTATTTAAACAACCAACCTAGCCACTTTAAAAATAAAATCGAGCCCAATACCTTGGAATAAAAGCCCAAAATTAAATACATTTAGTGCCCATTAGAGATTTTCGGTAATTAAATAAAAGGCCCATTGATACTCATTTAATTTAAAAAAAAAAAAGCCCAACTCGTTTAATAAAATTTTATATTGACACATTTAATAAAATGAGCCCAATCTCACTACTCAACCCAACACTCACAAACCCTAAACCTATCCCTCTCCCATAAATCCGTGTGCTTTCAGGCCATGGCCGTCGCCGTGACCGACTTAAGCTGACGTCAATTTTTTTCCTCTCCTCTCGCTCTCTCTCTCCTCTCGCGTCTCTCTCTCGTTCACACACGCACACATCTCGAGGTCGCGCCGCCTCAAGCCCGTCGCCGGTCGTGATCACGCCATCGCCGCGACCTCGACTCTTCTTCCTCTCTCTCATTCACACACACTCACGCACACGCGCACACACACCACGCAACAACACACACACACACACTCACGCGCACACACACACGCTGAGCCACGTCTGTGCGGATCGATCGCCGGCCGCCACCACCGCCCCGCGTCGGCTGCCATCACGCCACCGCCTTGATCCCGCCTCTCCCGTCTCGTCTCCTCTCTCTGTAAACCCACATTCCCAAACACAACACATACAAACTCCATCCTCTTTTCTCTAAAACCCACACACAAACATACACAAATGCACATATACTTAAAGCTGAATGGAGGATTAAAATTTTAAACCTTTGAAGTTTTTCCTTGTTGATCCGCAAGCGAAAATGAGTGAAATCTGAAAATGGGGCTAGGGTTCGAGAATGAGGAGAAGGGAGTTTATATAGTTAGGGTTTCTTGTCGTAGAACTTTCGTTTTTGGGCATTAAACCAAAGCCCATTACATATATTATTAAATGCGGGCTCAAGTCCGATCTTAGAGATTATAAATTAAACCTTGACATATATTACTTATATAATGATTTATAAATATATGTATAAATCATATTCAATTATTATATTATATATAATAATTTTAAGTAATTTTAATGAAATAAATTCTTTTGTTGGAATTTAAAAATTTCTTTCATGAGAGCACGAATCATTTAAATTCTAAGTTCGAAAGTCCTTCAAATCTTATTAAGAAAGACGGGATATGACAATGATCGACAATATTGATTCCGATTCTAACTACTAGCACTCGTATACTTTTCATATCATGAAATGGATCTCAAAAACTTCATAACCAAACACGCCCTTATCGTCACTTCATCCATTAAATGGGCCATTCTACTATAGGTCCTTGTTAACAAAAACGTGGCCCAAAACCTCGCAACACTCCAAAGTGCGGTGAAATAGAGGGAATATTATATTACAAATTATGTTTTATATTAATTAAATCTTAAAAATACTGACAAGTGACGTATTTTGAAATTCATAAATTAATCCTTAAAATCAATTTTAAAATAAGGGTGGTCTCATGTGCGTGCCGACACACAGTGAGACCCCTAATTAATTTTTAATTGATTCTAATTAAAATTAATTAATTTAATAAATCTTATTTATAAATTAATAAATCATAATTATGAATTAATAAATAATAATTTTGAATTAATAAATCATAATCGTGAATTAATAAATCTAGATTTTGAATTAATAAAATCTAATTGAAATTAATAAATCATAAGTATGAATTAATAAACCCTAATTTTGAATTAATAAACCTTGATTGTGAATTAACCATAATTTTGAATTAATAAATTTTAATTATAAATTAATAAAATTTAATTATCCTTAATCACTATAATTAATATATAATTATTTTAACAAAAACCAAAGATGAGCTCATGTTGAGACGAAGATCACCCAAATTTTTGTCTTAAAATAATTTGCAATTGAAATGTGATTTGGATTCGCTTTATATATTAAATAGATTGGAACTATTTTCAAAAAGCTCGCAGTTTGGAATTGGATCGGACTAACTAATTAAATATAACCCCCATTTAACAAAAATAAGTGGCACTAGTATGAAACATAGAAAAAATGAATTTGTTTACTAAATTCTTGATTAAACTCCATTCAAAATCTGGTGCTTTTGCTACTGCAAGAAAGAAATTTTCATTTATTTGTAGAATCGAGACTTCGAAGATTGAGCAGCAGCTCATCCGAGTCCAAATAGACTTTGTTATGTGAAGTTGCAATGGTTTGTGAGATTTCCTTGGATGCTTCAAACCTCCGCAGCGCGACACGTGTCGAATTTTTCATGATGACTGCTTTACTAAGTTTATTTTAGAAAACTTATAATTTCCAAAACTTTACAATATGTTTTATGAGTTTATAAAAAGTAACGTCACAAGAGCTTATAAAATGAAATATCTAAAGAGCTTATAAGTCATCAAAATGTTTGGATAATTGAACTTATAAGTTCGAAAAAAAAAAGAATTGTAAGTTAGAGAAAAAAATTTTAGAGTACTTATAAGTTCCAAAACTTTACAATATGTTTTATGAGTTTATAAAAAGTAATGTCATAAGTGCTTATAAAATGAAATATCTAAAGAGCTTATAAGTCATCAAAATATTTGGATAATTGAACTTATAAGCTGAAAAAAAAAGAATTGTAAGTTAGAGAAAGAAAATCATAATTAGAGAGAGAAAATTGACTATTTTCTATTTTATGTCACTCATAAAGGACACCTATTAAACATGTAACAAATCCTAATAGTTTATTATTGATTTGTTTTGCATTGATATACCATTTCTGTCAAAAGGCTTTCTGGCTAGCCTAGTTAATAATATTGAGTATGATTAGTATGAAGGAAATGTTATACATAGTATTAGGGAGGTTCAGTAACTTTTATGAATGTACTAGGTCTATTTTGTATATGACCCTATTGAGTTATTTTGCTTTCATTTGTTGGTTGATTGATTATAAATTCTCTACCAAAATGTCTTGATTCTAAATTCAACAATTAGGGGTAAATTTATACAGCGACAAATTAAATAATAATAATAGTTACATGGTAAATTATATATTACTTCCCCCGTCCATTATATTTGTTCATTTAATTCCATTTCGGTACTTCCACAAAATTCGTTAACTTTCCTTTTATAGACATAGAACTTACCCAAAAGTCAACACTTTTACCCACACTCAACCCATTTATTTACAAAAAAACTATCCATGACCCATATTTTCCACTTACATAACATATTTTAATATGTGAGTCTCATTCTCCACTCACTTTACACTCATTGCATTCATTAAAACTCGTACCGGTCAAAACTAAGACTATATATCATGGACGGAGAGAGTATTTTTTTTTTCTATACATATCATGTCCTTGTTCCTTGATCCATTATTCAAAGTTAGGTGAGATTGTTAACGTATGCCTATCAAACACACAAACACTAGTGCATGAGATTTCTAATATGTAACAGTTCAAAGAGCCTTGTAAATATGTGTGACTCGTGTGACACTAGAACAATCTATGATGCAGCAAGTACAACAACACAATTAGAAAAAAAAATAGCTGCCAAAAATTTTCAATCTCTGAATTCCAAAAATTATTACGAAGAAAAGAGAGCAAAGAAAGAAAACGAAAATTTCAATCTGCTCTGAATTTCAAAAATTTGACATTTTCTTTATTCATCCCAAAAATTGATCCAAAAAAACTTGTTAAAAGTTTAAATTCGTCAGATTAACTTCTTTGCGGGAGAAACTAAAGTATCAAATATGAAAGTTTTTAAATCTGAAAATTTATCTGTTAATGAATAATTTTGAATCTAAAATTTTCAATAAATGAACTCGGAGTTTTCATGTTAAGAGATTGTATTGATAGATCCCTAAAAAAAAATTCAATTTCTTCTCAAATATTCTTGAATCCCCCAACTTCAAATTTCTACCTCCATCACTGGATAAGTCATACTATTTTCGCAACTGATATCATCAAGTATGTTTGTAATTTTAACTTTATATGTGTCATATTTATGATACTATTAGTGTCTGAATTGAGATGGTATATATACTTTTTTATGGATCTCAACCTAATAGACAGTCTCAGGTAAAAATTTAAATTTTCTCATATTATACCAAAGGAAATAGATTTGTGCTGATGATCTTCAACCTTATCCAATGATATATCTTTTGAAAAATCAAGATCTGAACGTAACTTTTGCAATCAAAATCAAGAAAACATTAATATAAACCAACAAGACAACAAAGGAAAATATTCAATGATATTCATTCAGAGGAGTTCATAAACCAATACCCATATCCTACAATGCTTCAGATCAAATAAGCAAAATTAAACAGAAGCCGCCACCTTTATGATAATACTAAATGGCCAAAATCATGATCCCACAATTCTAACTACTGCAGGAAAAGAAGCTTAAATTTGATGTCAAAAGAATGTTATAGCCATGTCGGAGATTTATTTGGCAGCAGCCTTTTGATCTTGCAGATTTAGCAGCAGCTCGTCCGAGTTCAGGTACACCTTGTTGGTTGAAGATGAAACGGTGCTTGAAATATCCTTTGACGCCTCTATTCTCCTAAGCGTAATGAATGCTGGATTGTTGGCAATAGCTTGACCGATCAGCTGGGCGCTCTTCGCCTCTCCCTGGTAGCAAAATGAGAAAATTTGTATGTGGTTTGGTGAAATGGTAACATTGCAACACAAACTTAAGGAAACGAACATGTTTGGATCATTCAGTGATGATATGCATGTCACACAAGTGGACTATGAGAAAGTTGAGTTACAAAGAATTCGCATCAAAGAAATAAAATGTAGAATAAACCGTTTTACCTGTGCTCTAATTATAGCACTTTGTTTGTCTTGCTCAGCTTTTTCGACCACAAACTTGGCCCTCTCAGCTTCTTGTGCAGCTATCTGTTTAGCTTCGATGGCATTAGTGAATTCCCTTCCGAAGGTCAGGGAGGTGAGAGAAACATCATCCAGTGCAATGTTGAAGTTGGCAGCTCTCTGCGTCAATATTTGGCGTATTTCCCTACTGACATTCTACATTAACGATAATCAAAATCAGACCCATTTCACATATCATGGAATCCTAAATGATGGCCATCCTAGTGTTTAAGGAATACTTTATTTGACATGCTCTACTAGTGTACTATTTTCTCCTATTGATCTGGTTACTAATATATATCCAAATAAACATGCATTACAAATAAAATCCTTTGTCAAAGGAATCACTACCTCATAGAACGACATGCTAGATTGATGGAAATTAGTATGTTTCTCCCAAACAGAAGGTAACAACTACAAAGAAGCATATTTCTGGCAACAATTGGCACTTACCTCTCTTTGGGTGATAAGTTGGCTAGCATTATACTGGGCAACAACAGCTTTAAGAGTCTCATGAATAATTGAAGGCAGGACTCTTTCATTGAAGTTCTCACCAAGAGTTCTATAAATAGAAGGCAACTGGTCTGGAACTGGACGGGTAAGAACCCGAAGGCCAATTTTTACCTGGAAATAAAAGATTAATTGAGCAAGCAGGCAAACAACACACCCCAATCTTTCGAGCCAGAGGGATATGAGTCTATAAAGAATGCCAAATCATTCAAACAATTGAGTTCTATTTCTTCATAACAAAACTAAACATGTCAGATATTCTCCAATTATTCCCTCTAAAACATCATACCCTTGCCAAATTGTTAAGTACCAATACACCTCAAATCTTCCAATCCCCTTCCCTGAACCCCTGAATAATAGAGAGTACCGTCTCCCGTGAAAAAAAGGCAGAGGAACCTCCTTAAAATAGAGCAGCCTAGGTCTCTTCTAATGTACTATCAAGTATACCAGCAGCCTTCCCTGCTTCAACACATGAGGATGTTAATACAAACTGCTTTATAGTATTTGACGTTGGATGGTGATTTTCCATGAAAATGACAGCAAAAATCCAACTCCTATAAATTTCCGAAATTGTGCAAGTATTAACATGCATAGCAGCTGCAGGAGAGAGTTAGTGAGTGAAGTTCACCATCTGAAGGTCGCGACTGCCAGAAGTGCTCTCCACCAGATGAGGTCGTGCTCGAACATCATAAATGATTGGCCTGTCAAACCATGGGATCCTAAAATGTGTTCCTTCAGGATATACCTGTACATTGAGCAAATAAGAAAGATGCACCTGGCTCAAAGTAGGTGAAAAGAGATTCAAGTTACAAAGCTCAACTCTAAACTACAGGTGTGTAAGCGGCACTAAAGTACAGGTGCATAAGCTGCACTAGCTATCCTACACATAATTTCACAATATATAAGAATATAGCAACATTTTTCATGAAAACATTAAATGTTTTCCATAACACACAACACAGTTGATCAAGTTCTTACAAATACTCAACTAGTGATCTCACTCGAAATGACAAACAGAGCCTACTGGCACTACAAAGAAACAGAGTATAAAATGCAACACCACGAACATCAAGCAACAATGACAGTAATTCTAGCTATTAACAGGCACCAAACTTATCATTGGGTCAAAAACCACTCAGAAACTACCTTTCAGAAGACAATTGAGTCATTACAAAATGCAACAAAACCGACTCAAATTATATGCTCGCTTTATTGCTCATTACTACAGCAAAATCAGAATGTGTACAGAATAAGATGCAGATAGCATTACAAATTTATCAAGCACCGAAAACAAATTTATATACTAAATCCAGTTCAGCTGATTAATGGAAGTGTAGACCTGATCCTTGATCCCACCAATACGACTGAAAACAATCGCACGGTGCCCTCCCTCGACATTGTAGAGACCTTGACTGAGTCCGTATAGGCCAGTCGCCGCAAGAAGCCCCGCACTGATCAACTTACCACCTCCACGTGGAATTGGAACATTGCCACCCGCCATAATCGTCCACTAAATCACTGCAAATAAGCAAATTACGAGACAAAGTTTCAAATAATCCGTCAGAAAATCAGTCAATTAAACAAACACAGCCCGATTTGCAACCGAATTAGGCACGATCTCATGTATTACATAAATTTACAGTGATCTATGAAATGAAACGAGTATAATGCCTTCTAATCAGATTATCAAACTCAAACAGGTCAAATATCACATGAAAATTACAAAAAGTATAACAAAAGAAAATCCTTGAAAAAATATCGCGGAAATAGAGTGTACACTGTGGAGTCTGGTTCTTCGGTCGACAGTAAAAGTAAGCAGCCGACTACAAACCTATTTCAGTATCAGAAAAGCTTTAAAAAACAAATCCAAAAGCGGAAAAACTCAGCTAAACTATACACGGTTACTACGTTTGGATTTTCATAGCTAGAAAATATTTACGGAGGAAAACTTGAAGAGATAAGATTACAATCCACATACCTTTAGAATTTAGAAGCGACGTAATCTTGAGAAAAAAGATGGCGACGAATAGCAGGGGAGAAGGGTTTAAGTCGGAAACTGGTTTCTTGGAAAAGGGTTTTTGGTTTTTTATGGAAAAAAAAAAATTAGAACAATTAATTAGGTATTTTCCTCATATTTATTTTTAGATTTTCTTCATTTTGAATTAATTCTCTCTCTTATCTATTTGTTATCTTGAATAACAAAAGAGACAATATTTTATGTGCAAATATATATATATATATATATATATATATATATATATATATATATATATAAGCCAAAAATAGGAAAATAAATTTTATATTCATATTCATAAAAATATGAGTTTTATAGTAATTTTAACTTAAAAGATAAAATTATCCCTAGTGGACCCTTCATTTCAAAATTTTCAATTTTTATATATATTAGGTTTGGAAGATTTTCTCTCATTGCATACTCACTCTCTCTCTCTCTCTCTCATTGCAAAATCTCACTCACACACCCATCTTGTTCGCAAACATCTTTTTCTCGATGTCTCTCTCACGAACCATACTCTCAATCACGTACGGACACACAAAGATGAGTGATTCGACTATGGATTCGGACCCTCGGTCATCGCCGGATGTGGCGGAGCGAGCAATGTCGGAAGAAGCATCCTCCTCGGCAGAAGAAGTGTCCTCATTGGAGCGCAACTTGTCACCGTGTACAAGCACGTTGATGGCCTTCTACTTTGGGCACGGAATTACAAGCGCCACCCCTCAAGTCAGTAATGTGGGCATTAATTGAATTGATGTTGAATTCATTTTTTTCATGATGTGCACGATTGTTTTCATAGATTGCACAATGCCGTGTACTGAAGAACTTTCGCTTGCTTGTGAGTTTGGTTGATTTTCTATGCACGAATACAATATTGTGTACAAACACGGTATTCTTCAATACAAGGTGACGATCATGTACTGAAGAACACCGTGTTCCCTTCGCTTGGTACACGGTGTACGCCACTCATCAGTAAACGATAACATCCTTGCGCCAGACACGGTTCAGTATTACCAAGCATACGTGCTAATTAATATGTTATTAACTCATTAAATGATCCTAAATATTAAATTACTCAATATAGTAACATAAAATCAACAAAAAAAAAAATATATGGAGCATAAACAAAGAACCGTGTACAACCGTATACTCAAGAACATATATTTTTTTCTTTTTTAAACATTCAAATTATTGTTTCAATGACATAAAAAAAATAAAAAATTGGACCCTAAATTTCATCCATGTACAGTCTTGTATTTAAGAATATTTTAAAAAATTGAAAAAGATATTAATATACCTTAACCCAACAATGCTCGATATTGAAGTTTTGATTTCTACTATTTAAAAAAATACAGATAACTTGTTCTAATTATTTTCGTCTGACCTAATGTTTTTTCTTTGGAATTTTAAGGTTACAAATGAATATTGTTTGTGATTTCAATTAAATATTAACACTTTTCAAAATAAATATTTATCAACATCATTTATAATTAATATTTACCAACTTCTCTTTTGTCTTATTTGTTTCTTTAATTTTGAATGAGGGAGAGAGAAGAGAGAAAGATAAAATAATAATCCAAAATTTTATATTATTTTATATTATTTTTAGGGTGGTCTCTTGTGTGCGCGCGCATGGTGAACCCCCTAATTAACTAATAATTAATATCTTAATGAACTAATTAATTCTAATTAAATTTAATTAATTAAATTAATTCTAATTAAAATTAATTAGTTTAATAAATTTTAATTGTAAATTAATAAATAATAATTTTGAATTAATATATCTTAATTATGAATTAATAAATTTTATTGTAAATTAATAAACCTTAATTTTGAATAATAAACCCTTATTTTGAATTAATAAACCCTAATTATGAATTAATATACCCTAATTTTGAATAATAAACCCTAATTTTGAATTAATAAATCCTAATTGAAAATAATAAACTCTAATTATGAATTAATAAACTCTAACTTTGAATTAATAAACCCTAATTATGAATTAATAAACCCTAATTATGAATTAATAAACCCTAACTTTGAATAATAAACCCTAATTATGAATTAATAAACCCTAATTGAAAATAATAAACCCTAATTATGAATTAATAAACCCTAACTTTGAATTAATAAACCCTTATGAATTAATAAACCCTAATTATGAATTAATAAACAAAATACAAAATAATAAAATAACACCATTAAAAACAACAAAAAGCAAGAAAATAAATGAAACTTAAAATCACAAAAACTTGTGCTTGCGCATGGTAAGACCATGGCGCGCACAAGTTTAATGTTATTTTAAGTGGTCCCATTAAGAACATTTTATTAAGTTAAAATGACAATAAAATTACGTTTTTATAGATACAGATATAAAACTTATTTTCTTATTTTTTATGGCTACATACAAAATTCCCCCATATTTTGTTGCCTCGTTATTAATTTATATATTCTCATTCTGGGGACCCCTTTTAGTGCACATTATGACCGGATAGCATCACCCATTTATTTAATATTGAAAGTCATGAATCATGATGTTATTTTATTTCATAATAGAAAGATCCCTCGAAAAAAGAGATATTAGATAGATGCATCTTTAATCAACTTTAAAAGAGTCGAGTAAAGAATATTAAGGCATAGAACATATGCTTATTTACGCCCAAAAGAAATGAATTATACTCCTCGTATAATTTAAAATGTCCTCTTTCCTTTTGGGTTGTAAAATTACAAATGTCTCATTCTATTTTGGAAATAATTAACCCTTCAAAAGTGTGGACCCTACCCACTTTTTAACACTTTAACTACTTTATACATTTCTCCAAATAACCAGTGTCCAAGAAAGAAGAGGGCGTTTTAAGTGGGACGGAGGGAGTAATAAACAAACACACGAAAAAAAGAAGAGAGATTTATAGGGGCATACTGGTATTTTTACGTCAGTATTTAAAGAGATGCATGTTTGGATTTGGGTGAGTTGCTTGATACTTTATTGACCAATTACATTATACGAGTATAACTCTATATTAGGGCTACTAGCCAAATAATTCCAACCTTTTGTAACTTTTTTTTCGTAATCTTATTTATTGTTGAAGTTTTGCCAATTAAGCTATGGTTCACCAAACGAGTTAAACCTATAATCAAATTTAGATACAAATCAATATTTTTTTTTTTTTGTAATTTAATACAGAAATTTTAAAGGCTGCGATGAAATATTTTTAATATTTTTTTTTTTGTGTGATGAAACAGTATTAGATATCTGTTATTACCAAATTGAACCGAATCAAAATCGATCATTATCAATAATCGACTAATTCGATTATTGGATCGATATCGATTAATAGTTTAAAGTTAATTTTGGTTATCGAGTATACCGATAAGCTGAATAGATATACTCGAATAACCAAAATTATAATAATTATTAATTTTTTATTATTATTAAATTAAAAATAAATTTGATTAGACTCAAATAGTAATTATTATTTATTCATTATTATTAAAATAAAATTAATTTAATTTAATTAGTCAAATAGGTAAATAAAAAAATTTAATTTGAATAATTTTGATTATCCAATAACCGAACCGACAAGTAGATTGGTTAATTGGATAACCGAATAACTAATCGGTTTCGATATCATTATTTAATTTGAAAAATTTTAATTTCTATTAACCAAAATTTCGGTTCCGGTTATCGAGTATACCGATAACCAAATGGATATACTCGAATAATCAAATTTATAATAATTATTAATTATTATTATTAAATTAAAAATAAGTTTAATTAGAATCAATAATAATTAATAATTATTTATTTTTGTTATTAAATTAAAAAGTTAGTTTAATTAGTCAAATAAGTAAATAAAAAAATTAATTTGAATAATTTTAATTATCCAATAATCAAATAGACAAATCGATCGATTAATTGGATAACGATCGATTTTTATATCGATTATTGAATTTGAAGAATTTTTATTTCGATTAATCAAACATCAATTTTGATATCAATTATTAAATTTGAATAATTTTTATTTTGATTAATCAAAATTTTGATTTCAATTAATCGAACCGGTCCACTAAACACCGGTAGTCAATATCATGTACTGTGGATGTTTTAATTCAGTTTTAATGGTCACTGAAATCAAATCGACAACTATTAGTTAATTTTGACTATAATTGTAAAATTACCGTCACTTTGAAACATTATAAAGGGACACTTGTCAAATGAATATTACCTCTTTAAACATATTTTTAGAATTTCGACACCGACTCCTAAAACATTTTAATAAAGATTTAACTGGGAATATACAGTAATACAAAAAAAGTCGATATTAATTCATTTTCAAGATTTAAAAAAAGTTGATAAATAATTCTTGTTTAACAATTAAATTTGAAAGCCGTATCCAAATTGTGAAACGTCAAAAGTAATGGCTTGCTTAAATCTAACGGATATGTAATTACCGTTTATAAATTAATTACTAATCCAGATAATTAAGTAACGAAATGAAAAGTTACCATCAAAACAGATCAATAATTCCACAAAAGAAAAGGAAAATCGCAACGATTTCGATTCAGAAGGCAGGTAGCACCATTTTTTTTACATCAACAACAAAAAGGGGGAGACAACATTAACACTATTGACTATCACCATAAACCCTAATTCCATACCAAACAGTACTAATTCAAGAGCTGGTAAATTTCGTCACCGCCTTTGTCCCTTCCGACACGGCGTGCTTCGCCAATTCACCGGGAAGCACCAGTCTCACGGCGGTCTGGATCTCGCGGGAGGTAATGGTCGGCTTCTTGTTGTAGCGGGCGAGCCGCGCCGCTTCCTGCGCCAACTTCTCGAAGATGTCGTTGATGAAGCTGTTCATGATTCCCATGGCTTTGCTGGAGATCCCAATGTCAGGGTGCACCTGCTTCAGCACCTTGAAGATGTAGATCTTGTAGGTCTCGATGCTCTTCGCGCGCCTCTTCTTCTTGTCGATGGCGCCACCCTCCTTCGGCAGCTTCTTCCCGGCCTTCGGTTTTTTATCCGCCGGAGCTTTCTCGCCAGCAGGGGTTTTCTCCGCCGCCGGCTTCTTCTCCGCTGGCTTTTTCTCCGCCTTCGGTGCCATTTTGGTAGAGAGAGAGAGAGAGTATTGAAAGAGATGGCGAGTCGAGAGTATTCTAGGAGGTGAAGACTAAAAAAGTAGAATGATAGAAGAGACGATGAGGTGGTGGCGTTTATATTGAGATTAGTGGTGAGAGGTGATTGGATCGGAAGGGATCGCGCGGATCGTAGATACAAACTGTCGATTGATTTCGCAGTGGACGGTGGAGATTTGATGATGGAGGATTAAGTTTCGGAATTTGGGATTTTCAAAAATTTTATTTTGGCGCTGGATTTAACCTCGTCCATTTAATTTGATCGGCATTTGGAAATCGCAAGTCTAATGCTAATACTGATTCAAATTAAAATTTAAATAATTGAAAATTTGAAGCTAATATTTATTTTTATTTTTCTATAAAAAGAATGGCACAGCAATTATAATTATAGTACATGAATAATAATAATCAAATAAAATAAAAAAATAAAACTCTGCTTATAATTTATAATTTGTGACTTTGAAAGAACGATGTAACAATTTTATTTTATTTTGTATAAGTAACTATTATATATAAGTATAAGTATGAGAATATTAATATTTATATGAGAACAAAATAATTATATTTTATATTTTAAATAGAGTCTAGTAGGTATGATTTAATTTGGACTCATTCAATTCAGGATAGGATGAGCAGTCAATAATTTTATTGGAGTTTCCCCCCATTTAAGTTTTTTGTTTTAAATTCCAATTTTAATTCTTTATATATATTTTATATAGTATTGTAGGCAAAATATTTACTTTCAATAAAATAGGATTGCACAATAAATATTATTCTCTCAATCCTTCAATTTCCTTTCTAGTTTTTCTTTTCGAGACTTCCCCAAATTTCTTTCCTATCTACCCTCATAATATCCTACATAGTGACGAAGCCAGAAATATTTTTCTAGGGGGCGCAAATAATTATAATTTTGAGAAGTTATAGTGTAATTTTAAAAATAAAATTAGAAACTAATTATAACAATTTTAATAATAGTTTAATATTATTTGAATTACATGACGATGTTAAAAATAAATTAAAACGTGTCATCTCATAATATGGATTTAAATCCAATGTATAACGTCGTTTTGATATAGATTTTGCACCGAAATTGTGCATTTTCGCACCCGTACAAAATTCGGTGCAAGTAAATAATTTTACATAAAATGTGTATGATTGAAATAAAATATGATGAAAACTATATAACATTTGAATTTTACTACAACTTAGAGTTGAACTAAAACGATATATATTTGACATAAAGTTAGATAAAGAATGATAAATTTTATTCTTGAACTTTCTAAACAAAGAACTTGTGATAATAAAGATGTGATCAGTACTTATATTTTTTAAATAATTATCATTTATCTAATCGATCTACATTTTGATTGCTCTATCATTAGCAATATCTTTAGGATTTAAAATAAGAATTCAAATAACTTGGACATTTTAAGTTGTTATTATTAAAATAAGTTAATCATAATCTTTTTAAAATTAGATTGATCATATTAATTTATATATAAAACTTCATTATTTGTATATATATTTTTTAATTAACATAATAAAAACTAAAAAAAAAGAGCACAACGTAAGAAGAAAGAGAAAAAAGAAGAGAGGAAAAAAGAGAGCTGAAAATACGAGTTGAGAAAAAAAAAGAGTTAAAAATATTAGAGAAACAAAGGAAAGAGGAAAAAGAAGAGCTAAAAATATGAGAGAAAGAGAAAAAAGAAGAGGAAAAAAGAGAGCTAAAAAAACGAGAAAGAGAAAAAAGTGAGCTAAAAATACTAGAGAAACAAAGGAAAGAGGAAAAAAAAGAGGTAAAAATAATAGTAGCCACACACTAGATCAAACCCGGGATGCCTCCTTTGGGAGTAAAGATTTTATCCAACTCCTCTACATAATATACTTTAACAAATTACAGATTACTTATATACTAATAGAGTTCTTTAAAAAAGTTGGGGGACCCATGGGCCACCAGGGCCTCATGTATGTGGCTTCGTCCCTGATCCTATATTTATACATTTTATCACCTATGAGTCTATGGCCCATCACATTTCTATTTTCTATCATCAACAACTTATTTATTTATATATTTTACTACACATGGTCCATCACTATCTAATTTAATATTATATTATCATGGGATTCATATTTCATTTATAATATATTTAATAATTTTTATTAAAATTTGTGCAGGAAATTTCCAATAATAAATTTGAGGGACAGACTAAGTATATAATACCTTTAAATAGATTCAGCCTTTTCTGTGTAGCCCGGTTCCCAGATTCGAATTGGGGATGGTCTATTTGGCAGTCGAATATTAAAAAAATATGTTTATATAGATTTCTTGTCCTCGTAACGTTCACAATTAAAGGTAAAATAAGTGGGTTGTTTTATAGATGCTAATTGTTTTGTAACACGAAAAAAATCTAATCCCTCCATCCCCAAATTTTCTTTTTAGTTTATTTTTTATGACATCCCCAATTTATTTTCTATTCACTTATGATAACTATTTTACTAACTTATTATTTTCAATAATATCATTTATTTATACTTTTTAACATCAATGATCCATCAATATTTTTTCTTTTTTATCCTCAACAACCAATTTATTTGCATCTTTTATTATCTATGACTATGATCTATCACTACATAATTTAATATTATATTATTATAAGACCTTTACTCCATTCATAATACATTCAATAACTTTTATTAAAATTTATGTTGAAAATTCTTAAGAATATATTTGGAGGACGAAGGGAGTATATATTATGAAACAAATCAAAAATATGACACTCAGTAATAAGCATTCTAAAAATATTTAATAAATAAAAACTTTTAGTAATTTAACTAGTGTGTAATATTGAAACTTATAAATAATTTTATTTTACTAGTTTAATTAGCGCATACATTAAGACTTTCATATTTTAAAAAAATATATGTTTTTATAATACTCCATTCGTTCTATTATCGTTGATTCGTTTTCTTTTTTAGGTTATCCCAGTATTATTGACCCGTTCCAAAAAATGAAACATTTTTATATTTAAAAATATCTTAAATTTCATATCAACCACTACTTTACATTAAAATATAATTCTTCTTTTTTAGGTTATCCCAGTATTATTGACCCGTTCCAAAAAATGAAACATTTTTATATTTAAAAATATCTTAAATTTCATATCAACCACTACTTTTAGTAATTTAACTAGTGTGTAATATTGAAACTTATAAATAATTTTATTTTACTAGTTTAATTAGCGCATACATTAAGACTTTCATATTTTAAAAAAATATATGTTTTTATAATACTCCATTCGTTCTATTATCGTTGATTCGTTTTCTTTTTTAGGTTATCCCAGTATTATTGACCCGTTCCAAAAAATGAAACATTTTTATATTTAAAAATATCTTAAATTTCATATCAACCACTACTTTACATTAAAATATAATTCTTCTTAATCTAGGTATAAAAGAAAAGAGTCAATAATCGTTAGGCAGAGCACGTTAGGCCTGAGGGGCCTTGGGTCCCTGAAATTTTCAGTATTACTAGTATATATTTAGTATGCAAACTAAGAATTCATTGTAGTCTAACTGGGTTGGTTGATTTCCCTCAATGTGAGGACGTGGGTTCGAAACTCAGCGGCAGCTCCCTCTTCCATTTTATTCTCATTTCCTTTTCATCATTCTGCCGCTTTAATTTTTTTTTTTTTTTCTTTCCTTTTTTTGTGTTTCATTTTTTTCCCTATAATTTAGTTATATTTTCTTCTCTCTACTTTGTACTCTTTCTTTCTTTTCTTTTTTCATTTGTATTATGTTGATAAAATAAAAAATGTATGCAAAAAATATAGCTTTTTATATGTGAACTAATATGATCAATCTAATTTCTAAAATTTTTATGATAAATTATTCTAACAACAACCAATTGAAGGCATCTAAATTATTTAAATTCTTATTTTAAGCATCTAAAAACTTGTTGATGATAAAACAATCAAAATATAGATAAATTGAATATATGATGACTATTTTAGAAATATAAGTGTTGAATCAAACTATTGAATGAACTTAATTTAAATGCATGGAAAATGATGTGTTTGTTAAATCTACTAATGAAATTATCATGCACGATTTTAGAAAATGAAGAATATGAGATAAATTTATGATGGTGATTATGTTTAACTTTTATTTTTAACGTTGTGATGTAATTTAACTTCAATTTTATTTAAAAAAATTGGACCCCTGAGTAAAATCTGAACAAAATCATCAATAATATCTAGAAACGAAATGAATAATTGTTAAGAATAAAATATATGGTTTTTAATTGGTGTATATTGTTATTCGAATATCTATTTGTCCAACCTCAAGAAAAAAAATACAATTTTAAAACCATCAAAATACTAAATTTATTAAGTTCATCACATACAAATGAAGAGATGGAGAGAGAAACAACCATTGCAGAATCAAATTCCATCAAACAAAATTTCATGTTACTAAATAGCATGCAACCACTCAGAGAACCCTACTCTCTCAAAATCATTAAACTGCATAAAAAGATAGTATGATTCCTGTTAAATTCCTTCATTTTACGACATAAATCATAAAAAATCAGTGTAAACAAACCCAAGTTTTGACGAGATTTCAAGAACTATTACAATCAAGAACAGATGCTCCAATCATTTCAAGAGCAACTCAACCAAAATTAGTATGAACATCAATAGCCAAATAATGCAACCCAAATGGCCTAAGGAGAACTACTCAAAATTCGAACTATAAAACAAACAACGTGAGATACTATTATTCAATATTTAGCACATATAAGACCTGTACGAATTCAATATAAAGCCAATTAAATAAATAAAAGGAAAAGGGGCAAAAAAATTCGAAAAAGATGCATTCATTGAAATGCCAATTTTCATTCAAACGAATTGTAAGCAACAATTTTATACAATCTGAAACGAGAATTAACCTAGCAACCGCTAAAAGTTTATCAATAAATACCAGAAGATCTATGATCTCGGCGGAACCCTAGGTAGACGCTCAAGAGCTCGTGAATTTGGTCACCGCCTTGGTCCCCTCCGACACGGCGTGCTTCGCCAACTCTCCTGGAAGCACCAATCTCACGGCGGTCTGGATCTCCCGGGAGGTGATGGTTGGTTTCTTGTTGTAGCGGGCGAGGCGCGACGACTCCTGCGCCAATTTCTCGAAGATGTCGTTGATGAAGCTGTTCATGATTCCCATGGCCTTGCTGGAGATCCCGATGTCGGGGTGCACCTGCTTCAGCACCTTGAAGATGTAGATCTTGTACGTCTCCACGCTCTTCTTGTTCCTCTTCTTCTTCTTGTCTCCGGCGGCGGCGCCGGCTTCCTTCGGCAGCTTCTTCCCCGCCTTCGGCTTCTTCTCCGCTGCCGGAGCTTTCTCGGCGGCAGGCTTCTTCTCAGCTGGCTTCTTTTCTGCCTTTGGTGCCATTGCTTTTTTTGTGAAGAGAGTGTGTGCGAATGGAATCTGAGGAGTGAGGAATTCACGAGATGTCGAAGTGAGGTTTGCGGTAGTTGTTACTTATTATATATAATGCGGCGTGTCTTTTGATTGGTTGCTTTGGAGTGGCGCGGATTGGGCCGTTTGACGGTAGAGATTGATTCGAAAATGGAACATCGGGAAACCCATGTTTAACACTGTTTTGGCGATCGTACAAAATTTGACCCGGTGTTTCAGAGGGAGGGAAGGGAAAAGTAATTTCGTATTCGACGGGAAAAAAAATTAGATAAGAAAAAATATATTCACTTCGAGTCATAATTGTTGGTTCATTTTCTTTTTGAATTATCTCATTATTATTGACTCGTTTCAAAAAAATAAAAAAAATTAGACTAAAAATTCGCGAATTTAGGTATCACATCTTCTTTACACACAATACATAACTCTCATAAACAAAAGAAAGGAGCCAACAATATTGAGACGGATGAAGTACAATTTTACCTAATAAATTGATTTGTGATAATTTTATTTTAATAAATTAATAATATTTTAATCAAATTTAATGAATTTATTTTGTGACAATTTTAGCCTGTAAGTGATTTTTCGCATTAAATAATATGTAATTCGTAAGTCGTTTTCAATAATGTTTCTGATTTGTGTTTTATATATACTGTTTTTTGGTGCCAAAAATCATGTATGGGCTAAAATTATCAAAAAATCAATTCGTTAGGTTTAATTGAGGCATTATTAATTTATTAGACTAAAATTATCACAAAGTCAACTTATCATGCTAAAATTATGTATTTTCTCATTAGATAATTATATTCCTTTAGTCCACCATATTTATTCTTTGATTTTGTTGACATGAGTTTTTATAAATTATAATACGTGTAAAGTGAGTATAACTAATAAATGAATATATTAATAGATAATGAGATTAAAATATGAGTCATATAGATAATAAATTAATATATTAATGGACAGTGGAGTAAAAATCTATACCATGGGTGATTGTTTCTAAACAAATGGATAGATTTAGTATAAAATTTATGTAGTTGATGTTTCAAAAAAAATGATCTTTTTTTTTTGTGAATGGACAAAAAAAGAATTAAATAAATGTATTTGATAAACGGGATAATATATTTAAAGTAAATCAATTTTTTAACATTTTATTTCACTCAATGGAGGTTGAAGGAGAATGTGACATAAAAGTGAAGGAGTATAGTCAATTTTTTTCTATAATTAAAATGAAATCGTTTTGGATTGATAGGGTATGAAAACATATCTACATCATATTTCATTGTGCTATGTGAATGTTCGAATGTCATATATCATAGTTGATCACTAAAATTTTAACAATAAAATATTAGAATTAAACGGTGTCTATTGTAGTTGAAAAGCAAGCAGAATATTATATCCTTAGATACTGATATCATGAAAATACAACTAGTAATAAACACAAATGCGTCATAATTATTCAGGCAAACACAAGAGTGTAGGGAGTTTTGGTACAACCTGATAAAAATAAAACAAAAACAAAATAAAACAGATCTGGAAGAAATATAAGATAAAAGATTGATATAGGAAATGTAATAATTTAACAGAAAATCACACAAACAATTTATAGCCCTATTAACTAAAATTAAGTTAATTCAGATGAAGAATTACACAGATAACTACCGTTTCTTGAATCGAAAAGCCTATAATAGTAGATTAACATATGTTCTGTCTCCGCTAGATCTCAAGAACACATAAAAATCCAAAAAACACATAAAACTTATTATCGTACAATTAATTCTAAAATCACCAAGTCTTTAGATTAATTGTATTATGAATTCCTGAATTTCACATAATTAAAACCGTTAAGTCTTTAATCATACAACTAGCATGCATCAATAATAATCAATTATCTAGTATAAAATATCATCAAGAATCATAAATAAAAAAATTGGCAGGTTAATAAGCTCCACAAATCAATTACATAAAATTATATTACACCATACAAACCCTATAATCAATAGAGATTTAGTTATTCATAATAAGAATTAAATAAGAAGAAATAAAGAGAAACATGATTGAAATAAATAATAAAAATTAGTGTAGGAATTCTACAACGAAGAACTTGAAGCTGAACGATGAAATAATAAATCTCTAATCCTGTACGAACATTTGCGTCAACGGTTTCCTATCGAGATGCACTTTAATCCTATTTACTTTTAATTCTTTAATTCATTCTTTAATTTTCCTAGAAAAAAATGACAAAAACTGCCCGAGATTATAATTTCTCAAAATATATTATACACTAAGTAAATACTCATTCTAAACATGATTTTCACCATCAAATAAGGCACAAATAAGTATTATAAACCATTGAAAATCCATGTTTATCGATAGCAGAACATGATTGCAAAAATATTGATTGATTGATGAATTGTAGTTTATTAAACATGTATATGTTATTCAAAATATTCAAGAGCTAGAATATTTAATGCCATTTGTCCTTATCTCTGTATATGTGTTTTACATCTTGTGATCTTTGATATAAATAGTTAGTTGCATCGATTAAGTAATTCATCACAAGATGTTGCAATTGTTTGTCTGACGATTATGGTGAAGTTATGACCCCATTGATAAGTATTCTTGTCAATTTTCTTTTCATATCATGAATTATAAATTAATAAATGATAAAGAAGAATGTTGAATAACCAAACAACCATACTAAGAGGATGTTTGGCTGAGCTTATAAGCTCCGCCAAACACCCTCTAAATCTCATATCCACATGCGAGTGGAACCGTACCAATAACTTTTTCATTAAGGAAAATCTTTGGTGCTTCAAACCTGATCAACATTGTTGTTGAAGAATTGTTTCAAAGAGAATTGAAAATAAGTTAAAGGAATAAAATTGTAGCTAAACAAATTATAATTAAATATTGTAAATTTGGATGTCTTATTATAAAGGTGTGAAACAATTCCGACATGATTTTATATTGAGCTAGTCATAATTTTTTGTGCCTAATGGAACTTGAATAGTAATGGCTCAGCCTGAAAAATATACTTTAGATCATCTTTGCAGGTTGGCACAGCCAATATATTTGACGTAAGATGGACCTTTGACACATAATTTTGCCCTATAGACTGATCGGCTCGAATCAGCTTGACCCGATACTTTTGACAACTCATATTTAATATGGTTATTACAACATTATGGTGTACATGGACAGTTGTATTTTGTATGTAAAATAATGTGTGACACGAAATTCGAAGCATTTTTTAATGTAAAATTATTTCTTTTTTTTGGAACAGGCCAATAATAGCGAGACAACCCAAAAAAGAAAACGAACCAACAATAATTCGACAGATGGAGTATGTTTTAGTGAAATGTATAGATTTACCTCGAGTTGTGGCGGCGATAGCTGAACCTCCATTGTTTTCCTTGTTTTTGTTTGATTTTTTGTTTGTTTGTTTGATACGATTGGTTTCCTATTTGGTTATTATTGAACTTCTATTATTGGAATCATGATCGTTTTGGTTTTGTGTAGGGAATGATCATGTTGAAAGCATTTTGAGCACTCAGCGCGCAGCGTCGGACTCGGCCTGGCCGTGGCGGTGTGGCGTTCTCGAGCACGCTCGAGAGGCGCGTCCGGTTCCCCACGTCCGTGGGCGCCTCGTCCATGACACTGCGTCGGAGTTTCCATGCGTCCGTGGCTGGGCGCCATCATTCCGCATGAGCGCCCGCGTCGGCGTTTCCTCATGTCCGTGTTGGGCGCCCTATATCGACTCGTCGAGATTCCTTGCGTCCGCGCTCGGATCCGTCCGGTCTTTGCGAAGAGTTGGAATTCGACCAGAGAGTCATCGTTCCGGCGCTTCATCGCGTCCGACGCTGGCTTGGTTTGAGCATTGACGCGTCCGGCTGCGTCCGGCGAGGGGCGGCACCGCCTTGTTTTTAAGCTCGCGCGTCCGGCGCTTGGATCGAGTCCGACGCTGCGCGTTATTTTTCATGCACTATATATATGTTCTTTTAAAACGTGAAACCCTACCTTTTTATTATTTTTCCGTCTTCCTTGCGTGCGCCTCCTCCAACAGTTCTCTTTCTTTCTTCTTTCAATTATTGTTCTTTCTTTCTTCTTTGATTGAAGAATTATTGTAAGAATTATTGGATTCGTACTCAGAAGTTTTGAATATCAATTCCATCGTTCGATTTTGTTCGTAAGTTTCTACTATCACTTTATTCCGTTTTTTTTGGATTTGATTGTTATTGCTTTCTACGTTGGGTCATGATTAATATTAGTATTTGCTTAATTATTCTTGTCTTCCATTTAATCTTTTCGATTAATGCCTAGGGTTTATAATTTTGATTCCATGTTCTTTGATTTAGGGTTTAATTCTTGTCTTGATAATTTATCTGCTTTGTCAATTTCCGCCTAGTTAATTCATGTTTCTTTCTTTAATAATTCATCGCCTAGGTAATCAATCGACTCCTTTGTGATTAGAGTGTTTAGGAATTTATTGCTTTCGTGTGGTGACTTAGTAGCATACATTAAGTTTTCCTTGTGAGACAACTAGGTTAACTTTCCTACTATAACACCTCGTTCGATTATGAGTCGATTAAAGTACACTTTTGATTGAAACAAATTTTGGCGCCGTTCTCGGAGAAAACTTTAGGCGTTTATTAATGTTGCATGTTTTCATTTTATTCTTCTCCTCGCTTTCTTATTTTGTACATGATTCGTTTGATCTCGTTGTTGAGTGTTGTGTATGCGGGGGCAAGTCGACTCTAGATTGGCATCCCGTTGAAGTATACTCATGAGCCGAGGAAACCGCGGCGCCTTGTATGACGGAGTTCGATCACTCCGTTGTGAAAGCTTGTGAGGACGTTCTCTCACGCTTGAGGGAGGATTTACTACCATAGAGAATCTTTGTTTGAAGAATCCCACCGAGGATCATGGGTGACCGACCGAAACAATAACCATGAGAATGTGAACAACAATCATGGCGGAACGCCCCTCGCGATGGGGATTACTTCCACCCTAAGATAGGGAGACTACAAATCTATCGTCTTTGTGCCCGCGACACGTGAGTATGAGTTGAAGGCAAATCATTTCCACCTCATTCCACTTTTCATGGCATGACAAATGAGGATGCCTTAAGTTTTATCGAGTATAATCAAGTGGTGCGATCGTTCCTCTGTTTGGCACGAGCGAAGAGCAGTTGAAGATCTACTGTTTCTCATATTCTCTTAGGATAAAGCCAAGTCTTGGCTTATGAGCTTTCCACGACTCTCGACAAATTGGAACTACGTGGTGGAGCGGTTCATGTTGAGGTTCTATCCGCGAAGACTAAGGATCTTCGATAAAAATTATGCGTTGGCGGGATCTAGATGGTAGTTCCATGAAGCAAGAGAAAGATTCAAAAGCTTGAGGCAATGCCCACATCACTTCTTCCGTTGGTTATTTTGTGCCGATTCTTCTATGGCGGGATCACGAAATCCAATCGGGAAAAGGTCGACGACGGCGAGGGAGCAACATATCTCATATCACGGCGAGGCTCTTGGCGAGATCTTTGGCGTCATGGCGAGCAATTCTCTCGAAGGCATCTAATGCTGCGCCGATCTTACGTCAACTCGGTGGAGATAGGATCGGAATTGGCGGCGATATGGCGCGACTTATGAGAGATGAGCGAGATGAATATGAAGTAAGTGAGTTCCCTTCACCACCCAGAGTTAACGCCTCCTTCACGGGAGTTGGCGCACCTCCAGAGATTTCTCTATGCATCCTTGTGGAATTTTGCATGGAAATGGGACATCTGAGATATTTGTCCTAATATGGGAGCACCCGTCTATGAAGGCGGAGTAGAGGATTATTCTATGCAAGGTTTCCAGCCTCGACCACCTATGGTGAGGCCGACTTATGAGCAAAACCAAACCGTAGTACAACTCTAGATGGATGATCAGAACCAAGGTCAGGGTTCGGGTTCAAACACACAGACTCGGCGCCTCCTGCCTGCAAGTACCATCGCGGTGATACAGCATTTCGATGGTATCTGTTGAAGCGGCGAGACTTATGGTCGCAGATATCATTACCCTCGCAGCGATCATATATCGGCGGTAGTCGTTCCCACAATATCCTTACCAGCAACAGGTGTTTGGTATGATTTGTGATGATTCTTGGTATTGTTTTACGTGTTATTTTCTATGGTTTGTCCTATTTATGCGTTGGTTTGATTAATGTTTATCGATTCGGACTTACTTGTTCGTCTCGATGTTTTGTAGGAAAACGGCAGAAAATAGGATGAATTGGATCTGCCAAGGATCAGATATAATTGAAAACATCTCGACAGGAGTTCATAGGCGCAAGCGGATCGCCGTCGGAGTTCGGACGTGAGAGAAGCGGGCAACGTCAATCGCGCGCGTGCGTGCACGAGCGCCCGTGCGCCCGCGCCTGCGTCCGCCTTCGCACCGCGCACCGCACCGCGACGTCCGCGCCCGCATCACTCGGCCACCAGCGCCCTGGGTCTGCAAAAGCCGCTGTAATTACCGGCGCTCAAGGCGGCCGGCCACCTTCTCGCCCGCCCGCGCGCGCGCCTCCAGCGCCACGCGCGCCTCGGCCCGTTAGCCCGCGCCTCGCAACGCCAGCGTTCCGCGGCACCCCGCCGCCCAGCGTCCCGTTCAGCGCCACGCCGCGCCCGCCGGCGTCCGTCCGGCTGGGACTCGGCGCCTGCCAGCGCCGCGCTCGCGCGCCAGCGCGCGTTGCAATCCCTCCGGCGCTCTATCCTCGCGCTCCAGCTTCCGCGTCGCCTGTTCTCCGCAAGCCACGAACCGGCGTTTCCCTCTCCACCCGGCGCTGTGCCTCAGCGCCAGTTCACCAGCCGGCGCTCGAAGCCATCCGGCGTTGGTGAAACAGACCCATTTTCCCTCCGCGCTCATTCTGGGCCGGCGTTCTCTTTCAAGTCAGAACGTTTTCTGAACTTGCGCTCATTCTCATCCGGCGCTCACATTCATTTAATATAAATATCGCGCCTAGGTCAAAAGAAAGGAGTTCTTCAGTTTTTTCTTCTCAGCGCTTGCGCGCCTCTCTCATGATTCCGTTCTCCGGTATTTGTTCTTGATTTCCTCCGGCGATTCCTCAGGCAACAACAACAGATACAATTCTTGTTTTAATTTCTGTTCTCAACATTTATCAATTTATGCTTTGGGATTTCTCATTCTTTCAGAATCAATTTCATAGTGTTTTATTTGATGGTTTCTGTGGGATTCTATTTCATAAGTGACAATGAAGTGTTCTCGTGTTTCTATCAATTTATATTACGTAATGATTTCCTGCTTTCGTTTATTTGCAATTAGATTCAGATTAGGGATTGACAAACCCTATGAATAATATGATTGCTATGGCTTTGTTTATCGCTTTCGATTTATCGCTTTTATAGTTCAACTAGGGATTGACAACCCCTAGTCTAGATTTATCGCTTTATTAGTTTAGCTCGGGATTGACAACCCCTAGCTTAGGATGCTGTTTAATTCTCCGTATTTCAATTCCTTGCATGTTTCAAACCCCCGTTGATGTTAGAATGTTTAGGTTTAATCGCTTTCTGTGTGCGACATGAACAATCGCTCTTTTAAGTTTTCCTTGAGAGACGACTCGTGTTAACTTACCACGCTACGATTACCTCGTACGATTGCGAGTGAATTTGAGTGTGTTTTTAGCTCGATCAATTTTGGCGCGTTCTTGGAAAACTTTAAGCGTATTGTTTGTGTTGTTTGTTTCTGTGTTTCTTTTCTTTCTGTTTGGTTATTTTCTCCCCAGTGCGTGTAATTTTGTTTTGTTGTTGGTATACGCTAATGCGGGGTTATCAGCGATGCGATTATAGTCGACCCGGTGGGGAGGAAAGTTCGTCGTATTGGGCAAATTCTTCTTTCGAAGAAGAGTCGGTCGACTTTCGAGGATGTCCGTCAAAGCTACGAGCCCAAGCATATGATCCTTCTTTGGGGTCCACAATGACAGAACAAAGACCTCACCGGCCCGATTTGGGATATTGGGATCCACCGTGCTTTGAGGATCAAGCCTCCGATCCCTTGGGATCAACCGCCTCCATGAGACTATGAGGATCGATCCTACAGATGCCTCTTGGGAGCAACCACACCCTCCACCTCGGTATGAGTACCACATGACCACCTCCACATCGGATGACGGCTTGGGAGGATGAGTTAACTCAAAAAGGCATCCATTCAAAAACGGATGCTTTAGTCGAGGTTTGGATCTTTGCAAATGCCCGACTTTGCGTTTGGAGGCATAAATAGGATATGTCGAGCACCTTGATAGTACATTACTGACAAGGAGGAACTTCCAAACCAATCCGATCGAGATCGATCGGTCCTTTGTTCTAGAAAGTGATCGATAGTTGAAAATTGGATGGAAGAGACATCGGATGATGCTGCGATCACGGGGGTGGAAAAGGAAGTTGATTGAAATCACACCTTTCGCACCAACCCGATCAAGCTCGGATGGTCACCACTCTTGGAAGTGACCCAATTGTTGAAGATGGGCGGAGAGACACGAAGAGCAGCTGCGGCGGATGAGGTGGAAAGTGAGCAGTGGGCGCGTGAGGATGGGGAGCATAATCGAGCCACGAGGAAGTGGTTACGGGATGGTTGGCGAGGAAGAGTGGATACATGAAATAGATGACACGCCGAACCCACTCGGAGGTGATAGAACTACCCAACACGTGGAGGAGGATGAAGAGAGGATGGAGAAAGAGTGGGCACTTGAAGATACTCGAATACAAAGCCCGCCTGGAAGTGATTGCACTACCTCAACAATTGGAGTCACGGGATCCCGAGAGGAGGACACAATGATAACAAAGGTTGAGGTAACTTCAATAATTTGTCAACATCCTAATTCACCAAGGTATCGTGCTTTGGGAATTATAGTTATCTATTTTCTTTGGAGAATAGGATGTTTGACTTGAGCTTAAATGATTAGTTGTTTGCTTCCTTTACCGCCCTTTGTGCATATATGGTTACCTGCGATGTTACATCCGAGATGGTATTCTGCGGTGAAGGACTATGGATAGTCCGTTGTTGTGCGGTTTACGTCGTGCTCGCGATGTTAAAGCGAGTGTTCCGTGGGAAGCGACCCACGTTTTGGCTTTGTTTTCTTTCTTTCTTTTTCGTTTGGTTTTCGTTGTTCTTTGATGCGCTTGTTGTTGAGTTTGTTTTGCTCGGATCGGAAAGTTGTCGGCCGAAATGAAGCCGTGACACTTCAACTCTGTCGTGCACGCTCGCATTCCAACCCCCGCCTTTGCCATATTTTATCGTAAGTCTCTCCTCTATCGGCTATTTTTATGTTATTAATGTTTTGAGCCTTGGGGACGATTACTCGAATTTATAATGGGGAGTTGATAGTATTTGGTTTTGTGGGCATGATATATAGTTTTCGTATGCTTAATGATTGGTTTTGTGGGCATGATATATTGTTTTGTATGCTTAATGACGTGCCTTGTGCTTATTATGATTGTTTGGACTTGAGTTTGTGTCTGTCTGCGAATAAGTTAGGATTTTGATTTGTCTGTTGAACTACGTGGTATTGATCGAACCTTGATGTATTTTCGTTTATCTTGATGTCGTGTGATTAAAGTGCGATGTGAATTGGCGAGATTGTGTGAATTGATTTTAAATCGGTGGTTATTGGCGTGATTTGTCCGGCTAATTCTAGGGGAGTGTTAACGGGGTGGTTACCTATATACTCGTTTCAAATAAAAAAAAAAAAAAAGAAAAGAAAAGAAAAATATGTGTGAAAAGAAAATAAGGAGAATTAAAACTCGATGTTGTTGAGATTGTATAAATGGAGGATGGGATTACGCCCTCTTCTCGTAAATTGAGAAATGGACATGGAAACCACGATAGGAGACTCGAGTTCATCGAGACTTCACATTTCGAACATTGTTCCAAAATTTGTTTATACTTTCTTTGTGTTCTCAAAAGAAACTTGTTGCTAAAGGTAACCATTTTAGTTAATTCACCTCTAGCGGAGAGTTGGGTGCGAGCAAAATAACCTACTGTTTGTTTGATATTTTCACAATTTTAGATTTGTTTCACATTAACTTTTATTATGTATTCATCATGTTTGGGGAATTGCAAAGAGATTTGATTGATTGGACTAAGAGTGATGTTGCATGAGTTATCTTCGAACCTTATTAGTATAGACTTTGCTTGAGGACAAGCAAATGGATAAGTGTGGGGAGTTGTTTGATATGATTTTTGATGATTCTTGGTATTGTTTTACGTGTCATTTTCTATGGTTTGTCCTATTTATGCCGTTGGTTTGATTAATGTTTATCGATTCGGATTACTTGTTCGTCTCGATGTTTTGTAGGAAAACAGCAGAAAATAGGATGAATTAGATCTGCGAGGATCGAGATATAATTGAAAACATCTCGACGAGTTCATAGGCACAAGCGGATCGCAAATCGAGTTCGGACGCGAGAGAACGGAGCAACGAAGTCGCGCGCGTGCGTGCAGCGCCAGCGCGCGCGCGCCAAGACGCCCGCGCCGCGTCCAGCCCCGCGTCACTCGGCCACCCAGAGTCGGTGCGGTCCGCGCTACCAATTACCTCCGGCTCGAGGCCGCCGGCCACCGCCTCGCCTGCACTGCCGCCGCCGCGCGCGCGCCTCGGCCGTTAGCGCCCGCGCGCTCAACGCGCCAGCGTTCCGCGGCACCCGCGCCCCACCGCCCGGCGCCCAGCGTCCACGTTCAGCGCCGCGCCGTGCCCGCTGGCGTCCGTCCGGCCATTGGACTCAGCGCCTTGCCAGCGCCCGCAGCGCCCGCGCGCAGCGGCGCGTTGCAATCCTCCGCGCTCTATCCTCGCGCTCCAGCTTCGCGTCGCTTTATTCTCCGCAAGCCACGAACCGGCATTTCCTCTCCACCGGCCGTGCCTCGGTGCGATTCACCGGCCGGGCTCGAAGCCATCCGGCGTTCGGTGAAGATGAGACCCATTTTCCTCGGCGCTCATTACGGAGGCGTTCTCTTCAATCGAGCGTTTTACGAACTTGTGCTCATTCTCATCCGGCGCTCACATTCATTTAATATAAATATCGCGCCTAGGTCAAAAGAAAGGAGTTCTTCAGTTTTTCTTCTCAAGCGCTACTGCGGCCTCGCATGATTCCGTTCTCCGGTATTGTTCTTGATTTCCTCGGTGATTCCTCGCAACAACAATGATCTGATTCTTGTTTTAATTTACATTCTCAACATTTATCAATTTATGCTTTGGGATTTCGTTCTTTCGAATCAATTTCATAGTGTTTTATTTGATGGTTTACGGGATTCTATTTCATAAGTGACAATGAAGTGTTCTCGTGTTTCTATCAATTTATATTACGTAATGATTTCTGCTTTCGTTTATTTGCAATTAGATTGATTAGGGATTGACAAACCCCATGAATAATATGATTGCTATTGCTTTGTTTATCGCTTTCGATTTATCGCTTTTATAGTTGACTAGGGATTGACAACCCCAGTCTAGATTTATCGCTTTATTAGTTTAGCTCGGGATTGACAACCCCAGCTTAGGATCTTTATTTAATTCTCGTATTTCAATTCCTTGCATGTTTGAACCCGTTGATGTTAGAATGTTTAGGTTTAATCGCTTTACGTATGCGACATGAACAATCATACTGTTAAGTTTTCCTTGAGAGGCGACTCGTGTTAACTTACCACGCCACGATTACCTCGTGCGATTGAGTGAATTTGAGTGTGTTTTAGCTCGATCGTGAGGCACCGCCACCTCGTGATACCCTCGGCGGCCACCGCCGCGGCGGTACCCTCGGCTGACCACCGCGCGGCAATACCCTCGGCGACCTCCGTCGCCTCAATAGTTTCCACGCGACCCCCCGCAATCTCGGCGGACCTGGCGATGATTCTCTCGGCGCCTACATCGCTAAGAACAATCGGAGGATCGGCGATGCGAAGGCGGCGATGGGCGTCTTGAGAAACTATGGGTCGATTGCCACTCTATTAATGAGATGAGGCGGCAGTGAGAGGAACAAGTTGCGGGCAAGCTCATCAAGCTCATGCCGTGACGGTGCTCCAAAGTGGAAAGGTTATCGATAACATGGTGACTATGCCGACTCCAGTACATTCACCGGCAACCATTGTCGACGTTGAGCAACTTCATGTTGAAGAAGAGGTTCTCGAGAAGAAAGATGAGAGTGAGTTGCACAAAGCCGCCAATCCTTATGTTCACGGACAATGCATTGACTTTGTTCAAGCCGGGTTCCTTATCCCGTCGGTTGTGAATGCGGCGGGACCAACAGTTCGGCGATTTCTACAAGTTCTTGTCTCAAGTACCGTCAACTTGCCTCTGTTGGGCGTCATCGTGGCTGTCCTGCCGATGTTAAATTCTTTAAGGGTGATCGAGCTAAAACACACTCAAATTTACTCATGATCGTGCGAGGTAATCATAGCGTGATAAGTTAACCCAAGTCGTCTCTCGAGGAAAACTTAACAGGCTTATTGTTCATGTCATACACATAAAGCGATTAAATCTAAACACTCTAATACCAGCGGGGTTTTGGAACATGCGAGGAATTGAAATACGAGAAAATAAGCGACATCCTAAGCTAGGGTTTGTCGATCCCGAGCTAAACTAATAAGCGATAAATCTAAACCGGGGTTATCAATCCTAGTTGAACTATGAAAGCGATAAATCAAAGCGAAGAACAAAGCGATAGCAATCCAATTCATAGGGTTTGTCAAACCCTAATCTAAATCTAATTGCAAATAAACCATAACATCAATCATCCAACAAGAACATGAATTAATCGAAAGCAGGAAATCACGAAGCAATATAAATCAACGAAACATGAAAACAATTCACTGTCACTATGGAATTGAATTCAACATAAATCATCAAACATTAAACACTATGAAATTAATTCCAATAGAACTGATAATCCAAAGCATAAACTAAATTATTCGATGAAACAGAAAACATGAATTAAACTAAGAATTGTATCATCGTCATGTTGCCCGAGGAATCATGGGAGAAAGCGAAGAACAATTGGAGAATGGAACTGGCGAGAGGCGGCGGGCTGCGCTGAAACAAAAATATCGAACTCCTCTCCCGCGGTGAGCACGAGACCCTTAAATATAAGCGAAAATCCGCCAAGGTGGCGGTCGCTGGAGTCGGCGACCGCTGTCCATCGCCTGGAATGTCGACCAAGGCAGGCGGCGGCTAAGGCTTAGCGGCGCGCCTGCGCTGTTGGAACTTCTCATAAAAATGGGGGCCGGCCGCTATGGCTCGTGATCGGCGCCGCTGCAGCGCTGCAACTTCTCACGAAAAATAGGGGCGGCGACCGCTGGGGTCCAGTGATCACGATCCACCGTTGTAGTATAACTCGTTATCAAGTTCTTAGGGGCGCCATCCGCTTCACACATAATACTCTGTTTCTTGATTCTCAATGCGAGATCAAAACATACAAAACGAGAGAAAACAAGAAACAACGGGTGATAATAAACGAGACAACCAAAAAGGGACGTATTAAATGATGCACAAAACGCGATCAATATCAACCTAAACAACTCCCCCCACACATAATGCCTTGCTTGTCCTCAAGCAAGTCTATACTAGTAAGAATATGGAAGATAACTCATGCAACATCACTCTTAGTCTAATCAATCAAACCTCTTTTTGTAATCTCATCACACATGATGAATACATAATCAAAGACAACGTGAAACAAATCTAAGATTGTGAAAATATCAAACAAACAGGTAGGTTATTTTTGCTCAGACCCAACTCTCCGCTAGAGGTGAATTAACTAAAATGGTTACCTTTAGCAACAAGTTTCTTTTGAGAACACAAAGAAAGTATAAACAAATTTTGGAACAATATTGAAGATGAAGTCTCGATAAAATCGATTCTCTATCGTGGTTTCCCATGCCCATTTCTCAATTTACGAGAAAGAGGCGTAATCCATCCTCCATTTATCTGATCTCAACAATAAACATAGAAAGTCTTAATGATTTTGGGACTGATGTTCGAAGGTGAATTCTCGATGAACTCGAGTCTCTATCGTGGTTTCCATGCCCATTTCTCAATTTACGAGAAGAGGCGAATCTCATCCTCCATTTCAACAATCTCACATCAAAACATAGATTTATATATATATATATATATATATATATATATATATATATATATTTTATGAAACAAGTATATAGGTAACACACTTTATTAACACTACCCCTAGCATTAGCCGGATAAATCACGTCAATAACCACCGATTTAAAATCAATTCACACAATCTCGTCAATTCACATTGCACTTTAATCACATGACATCAAGATAAATGAGAAATACATCAAGGTCCGATCAATACCACGAGTTGAACAGACAAATCAAAATCTAACTTATTCGCATAAACACAAACTTAAGTCCCAACAATCAAAATAAGCATACGGGCACAACATAAAGCATGCGATAATATATATGCCACCCATAAAACCAAAATACTCTCTCCCCACATTTTAATTGAGCACCGTCCCGGTGCTCAAAACATAAATAACATAAAAATAGCCGATGAGGAGGAGGCTTACGATAAAATATGGCGTTGGCGGGGTTGGAATGTGGCGTGTGCGATAGAGCAGGAATATCGAGGCTTCGCCTCACTGCGGCGAAGTCCCAATTTCGAGCAACACTAACACAAAGGCAACAGACAGATCAAAGAACAACAAAACAAGCAAAAAGAGAAAGAAAGAAAAAGAATAAAAATCCGTGGGTCAACTCCCACGCAGTACTCAGTTTAACGTCGTGAGCACGACGTGTTCCGATCAACAACGGACTATCCATAGTCCTTCACCTGCAGGAATACCATCTCGGCCAAAGCATTAGTATTAACCGTATAAGAACAGAGGACAGTAAATAAAACAAGTAATGCCCAATTTAAGCTCAAGTCGAACATCCTATTCTCCAAAATAAAATAAATAATTTCAAATCCCAAAGTACAGTACTTTGGTGAATTAGGATGTTGACAAATAATTGATGTTACCTCAACCTTTGTCCTCGATTTGTCCTCCTCGGGATCCGTACTCCAATTGTTGAGCGCAAAGGCAATCACTTCCGAGTGGGCTTTGGCATTCGGTATCTTCAGTGCCCACTCTTTCTCCATCCTCCTCCACATGCTTGGGTAGTTCTATCACCTCCAGTGGGCGTTGGCATGCTATTGACTTCATTTGCCCTCTTCCTCGTTTTCCACCTCCTACAGTTGCGATAACTCATCGTGAGTCTCTCAACCCCATTCTCGACAATCGGGTCACTTTCTAGAAACGATGACCTTTGGACTGACGGATTGATTTGAAAGTTCCCTCATTGCAAGTTGCCGTTGATACTCAACATACTTAGCAGCAATCGTCCCATTTGTTCCTCTAAGCGCCAAGAGTTGCGTCTATCATCGTCGATGGCGAACTCGATGGTGGGTGGTCGCTTTGAGCCTCATAGGGTGAGCTTGGAGGCCCTATCGCATCTTGTTGAAGTAACTCGTCTAGCTTTTGAGACATCATTTCTAATTTTGCTTGCAAGCGCTGATTTTGGTGTCGTCGACATCCAAACCGTTGGTGGCGAGTCCGAAACACTGCTTCCATTGCGTCCAAGCGGATACCTACGAGGTGGTGATGGGTGTGGTGGAGTAAAATACTCCTAGCGATGGTCGTACCCTTTATTCTTTGTGGAGGCTGTGGTGATGTGGATCACACCATCCATAATCATGTTTGCGGTTCCCACCTTCCCGAGTCGGTGTGGAGGCTGCTCTTCTTCTTGAGAATATGAGTCTTGAGGTGGAGGTGGTTGTTGTGGGTACTCATCTTGAGGTGGAGGATATGGTTGCTCCGGTGGGCATTGGAGGCTTGATCCTCATAGTCTTGTGGAGGTGGTTGGTCCCAGTTGGGATCATAAGCGTGATCCTCATAGTGCGGTGGAGGTGGTTGATCCCGGTATGGATTGTAGGTGGTCGCTCCGGCACGACGGATCTACTCAGAATAGCCGTATTGGGCTCATGCCCGCAATAAGAATTTGCCCAATCGACGAACTTTCCCTACTGTCGACCATACTCGTCTTGTTGGTAACCCCCGTAATGAGACACCAACAACAAAAATAAAATTACACGCACTGTGGAGAAAATAACCAAGCAGAAAGAAAAGAAACGAGAAAACAAACAACACAAACAATACGCCTAAAGTTTTCCCGACAACGGCGCCAAAATTTGTTCCAACTAAAGTGTCCTTTCAATTGACTCATAATCGTATGAGGTGTTATAGTTGGGTAAGGTAACCCAGTCGCGTCTCAAGAAAAACTTAACAGGCCATTGTTAGTGTCGCAGCGCATAAAGCGATTAAATCTAAACACTCTAATACCAACGAGGGTTTTGGAACATGCAGGAATTGAAATACGAGAAAATAAACAACATCCTAAGCTAGGGTTTGTCAATCCCGAGCTAAACTAATAAAGCAATAAATCTAAACCAGGGGTTATCAATCCCTAGTTGAACTATGAAAGCGATAAATCGAAAGCAGTAAACAAAGCGATAGCAATCCAATTCATAGGGTTTGTCAAACCCTAATCTAAATCTAATTGCAAATAAACCATAACATCAATCATCCAACAAGAACATGAATTAATCGAAAGCAGGAAATCACGAAGCAATATAAATCAACGAACATGAAAACAATCCGCATACTATGGAATTGAATTGACATAAATCATCAAACATTAAACACTATGAAATTAATTCCAATAGGCGATAATCAAAGCATAAACTAAATTATTCGATGAAACGAGCAGAATTAAACTAAAATTGTATCATCATGTTGTGAGGAATCGTGGGAGAAAAGCAAGAAAAGTATTGGAGAATGGGCTGGCGAGGCGCCGCGGCTGCGCTTGAAACAAAAACATCAGAACTCTTCTCCCCCCGCGGCTGAACGAGACCCTTAAATATAAACGAAAATCCGCCAAGGTAGCGGTCGCTAGGAGTCGGACCGACCTCCGTCCATCGCCACGGAATCGTCGACCAAGGCAGGCAGGCTAGGGCTTAGCGAGTCTTGCCGCTGCGCTAGAACTTCTCGCAAAAATGGGGGCCAGCGACCGCTATGGCTCGTGATCGGCGCCTGCGCTACCGCAACTTCTCACGAAGGGGCAGGGCCGACCGCTAGGGTCCAGTGATCCGATCCTCATGTTGTCTGCATAACTCGTTATCAAGTTCTTAGGGCGCTCATCTGCTTTCACACACTTAATACTCTGTTTCTTGATTATCAACCTGAGATCAAAACATACAAAAACGCGAGAGAAAACAAGAAACAACGGGTGATAATAAGCGAGACAACCAAAAGGGACGATTAAATGATGCACAAAACGCGATCAATATCGACCTAAGCGAGCTCACCTCCAAGAAGAGGCGGGTGACATTGCTAATGTGGTTAGTCTCGAGGCGGCTAATTCGATCATACAACTTTCTCTTTCACCCAAGCTTCACGATCCGGTAGCTTTATCATTAAGATTGCTATGGGGAATGGGAAGGAGGCCTTAGGTATGCTTGATTTAGGGGCGGAATTAATTTGATGTCTTATTCTATCTTTCGAGAATTAGGTCTTAAGAGTTGAAACCCGCGGCATGACCTTGATTGGTGATAGATCTATGAGATAACCCAAGGGGGTAGTGGAAAATGTTATGGTTAATGTGGGGGTCTAATAATTTTGATGGATTTTGTGGTCTTGGAAGTTGGGGATGTACGGGAGGATGGTAGGTCTCACACTGTTCTCCTCGGTAGACCGTTTATGGCCACCACTAATACCATGATAGATGTTAAGAGTGGTCTTATTAAGATGACTGTTTTAGGGACCACGGTTACATTTTCTGTGAGAGATAGCCTTAATGCCCCTACTGCTCATTATATTGATGATTGTGCTTTTGTCGATGCTATTGAGCCCTTGGTCGAGAATGTATTTTTGCAGGCACACACAGTTGAAGAGGTTTTCATGGGATCGGCTGACGAACAAGAATTAGCACATGAGTGGCATGCTTCCCGAGCCACTGTTGAACTCGAGGAGCTTCCAGCGATTTAGTATGTGTTCTGGAGGAAGGAGAGCCAAGCCGGTGATCATCTCCTCGACTTTGGCTCGATATGAGGAAGATCGTTGATTGGTGTTTGAAGAGGAACAAGCTTGCCTTGGTGGAGTTTGGGCGATATCACGTGGTATTAATCCCGCGTGTACGCATCGTATCACCTTGGAAGAAGGAGCTCGACGGCGAGAGGCGGTCGAAGGAGGTTGAACCCAGTGATTTACGAAGTAGTGAAGAAGAGATCTACAAACTCTGGCGAAGGCCTCATCTTTCCTATCGCCGATAGTGAATGGGTGAGCCCGTGCATGTAGTGTCGAAGAAATGGGGCATCATGTGTCCGAGAATAGCGAGGGGTTGGTACCGATCCGAGCCACCACGGGATGGCGCATGTGCATTGACTCTGGAAGGTGAATCTGCGCCACCAAAGGATCACTTCCTCTACCCTTCATTGATCAAATGCTTGATAGGTTAGCGGTCATGAGTTTTATTGTTTTCTTGAAGGTTTTCTAGTTATTATCAGTTGCCATAGCTCAGGAGGATCAATCCAAGACGGCGTTCACGAGCCCGCATGGGACATTTGCTTCTACCGTAGGCGTTTTGCCTTTGCAATGCACTGGAACCTTCCAACGGTGCATGATGTCCATCTTCTTAGAAATGATCTACGACTACACGGAGGTATTTATGGATGACTTTTCTATTTTGGCTCCTCGTTTGATGACCGGCAAAAATTGATCATGTGCTTAATAGATGTGTCGAGAGTCATTTAACTTTAAGTTGAGAAAAGAGTCATTTCATGGTTAAGAGCGGTATAGTACTCAGGCACTTGGTTTTTCATGATGGAATTGAGGTGGATAGGGCTAAAATTGATGTTATAGGGAAATTGCCACCACCTGTTGACGTTAAGGGGATTAGGAGTTTCTTAGGGCATGCGGGTTTTTACCGTAGGTTTATTAAGGATTTTTCGAAAATCTCTCAACCCTTGTGTCGTTTGCTTGCCCAAGATGTGCCTTTTGTGTTTGATCATGATTGTATGTATGCTTTCTCTATGTTGAAAGAAAAGTTGCTAGTGCCTCGTAGTTGTAGCCCGAATGGAATGAACATTTGAGATCATGTGTGATGCTAGCAATCATCTTTGTAGGGAACATTTTAGGTCAACGTGTTGATAAGATGCTTCGTAATTTACTATGCTAGTTCTACCTTGAATCATGCACATGTGAATTACACGACCAGTGAAAAAGAAATGTTAGCTGTGGTTTTGCTTTAGAAAAATTTCGCTCTTATATCATAGGTTCTAAAGTGATTGTCCATAGTGACCATGCAGCTTTAAGGTACTTGTTAACCAAACCTCAAGCAAAGCCTAGGTTGATCCGTTGGGTTCTTCTCCTTCAAGAATTCGACTTAGAGATTAAGGATAGGAAGGGGAGTGAGAATTGTGTGGCTGATCATTTGTCTCGTCTTCAATCCCCGAGTGTTAGACTCTTGCATGAGACTATTGCTAATGACTTCCCCTATGAAAATGCTTTTGCGGTCTCATCTTCCCATGGTTTGACATTGTGAATTATCTTGCTTGTGGGAGATGAGGCATGATCTAACCTTTCAGGAAAGGAAGCGTTTTCTAACCTTGTCTGCAATATTTCGGGACGAGCCATATCTGTTCAAAGTCGGGAAGGATGATGTGATCCGTCGATGTGTGCCCGGGAAGAGCAATCCCAGTGTTGGAAGGATGCCACAATGGTAATTATGGAGGCATTCGGCGACAAAAGACTTTCAAGGTCCTCGGTCGGGATTCTCTGGCCATCATTGTTGAGGGCCAAGCGTTCTACCGTGCTTGTGATCGATGCCAACATCGGATCTATAGGTGCCTGAATGAGATGCCCTCAATAATATTCTTGTGGTAGAAATTTTTGATGTGTGGGAATTGATTTTATGGGGCCTTTCCTAAGTCTTTTGGTTTTGAATATATTCTGTTTGCTGTTGACTACATGTCCAAGTGGGTCGAGGCTATCCTCACTAGGACATGTGATTCTTATATCGTCTTGAAGTTTGTGTAGGAGAATATACTTTGCAGGTTTGGTTTTCCCAAAGCAATCATTAGTGATGGAGGAAAGCATTTTTGCAACAAGTTGTTCGAGAAGTTGATGAAAAAGAGTGGGATTAACCACAAGGTAGCGACGTCTTACCACCCACAGACATCGGGACAAACCGAGACTAGCAATCGACAAATCAAGGGGATTCTAGAGAAAATGGTCCAACCTTCTCAGAAGGATTGGTCCACCAAACTACCCGATGCACTATGGGCGTACTGTTGGATTTGTATACTGAAAGCGTTTGGTTGAGCTTGTATACAATGTTTCCTCGTTACCACTATTACAATCTCCTATCTGAATTTAATACTTGTTTGCATATATCATGTCCCTTATCTCATATATAAGTTAGATCATACGGTGTGTAGAAGATCACGAAGTCCAGTATGATTGGTCAAGCTTAATGAGATATAAAAGTTTCACAATTTGAGACAACTTGAGGACGAGTTGTCGGTATAGTCTGCGGTATAGATAAGTGACTTGACTTGGTTACTTGTCTATGCCGGTGCGTCTCGGACGTATTGAAGGATCACGTGAGATGTGTTCTTCTTTCGACCGTCATGAAGAACCAAGATCTCGGTGACTTCACGATGATCTAAACCTCGATAAGGTATTAGGTGAGTATGAGTTCTTGACCATCACTTTGACTTGTTATGGGTGAGGTTATATGTTCTAACCAAGATTCTCCGCATCTTGGGTGGTGGCGGTCTTGTATGTCACACTAGTTATCGTGTCGAGTCACCGTATCCGTTTAGGATGATGGCGTCCTTAAGGAGCTCAAAGGTTTATTGTACTAAACTCTGCAGTTGAGTTAGCTCAAGTACAATAATAAGGTTGAGTGGTACTACTTAAGGAAATGAAGTTATTAATTATTTTAAGCAGTCAGAATGCTATAAATAATTAATGGACGTTCGATATCTTAAATACGGGGATTCGTAATGTCTAAGTGCAAGCCCGACTCAACTTCGGTAATAAAGGGGTAAGTCAGCATTCTTTCTCTAGTGGCATGATCGAATGTTTATAAATTAATTTATGTTCTGGGCTGAACATAAGATAATTAATTTATTTGAGGCCCATCTTTATTCCTTGCATTTGATCCCTGGGCTGGCCCATCCAGGCCCTTTAGCTTGAGAAAAATCGGTCCCCATGTTGCTCTCTATAGCAAGATTTTATTCTCTTTATCCACAAGGATATTATTATATTTATGGTATATGCATAGATCCTTTCCATATAAGATTATGGTAATAATCCTGAGAGTATGGAAATAATCCTGAGAGTATGGTAATTTCCATAAAGAATTATGGTAATTTCCATATGGGATTATGGTAATTTCCATATAGGATTATGGTAATTTCCATATGGGATTAAGGTAGTGCATTATAAATATAAGGTATGAGATAAAGTCTAGGTTAATGCTCACATAATTAACACAAGATTTTCGGCCCCCTCATTGTATTGTTGAGAGAGTTTCAAAATTGTGCAAAAGAGCAAAGGGTGATTTTCCGAAGCATTCTCCATAGATCGTCCTCACTCGACGTTGGAGATTGGGCAACCGGGATACAGTCCAGAAGGTCAAAGCACGAGTCCGATCCGTTCGATCCATTCATCTCGTTCCATCGACCTCTTCAGATCCAAAGGTAAACACGTGAAAACCCCACGTGTTGCGATTAATTATATAGGCGCATGCTGGGTTTATAATCAATGTATGGTGAATTAAATATCCAAGATAGATCCTCGGGGCGAGGGCTAAACATATGTTTTCCCTACAATTGGTATCAGAGCCTGGGATCAGAATCTTGGCTCTGTTGGATTAATTCACGTTTGATTATTACGTGCGTTTTATTAATTGTGGATCATCGTTCATCGTGGCTCGCTTATTATTTTGTTGGATTTTGTTTTACACCACGAGAAAATCCGGGGTTAGATTAGATTTTATTCTCGTAAATCTTATACGTAAAGAAGAACGAAGACGAAAGAGCGAAGAACGAAACGACGGGAAAAGCGTGTCTCTCGGCGGTCCTGCGGGCGGTTTCCGCGGCGATCCTCGCGGTCGTGAGGGCGATCGCGAGGGCGCTGGCGGCGGCGGGCGGCGTTCTCGCGCGAGATTGATCGCTCCCTTTTTCACACGTAAAAGGCGTATATAGAAGGTAAGTCGAGTATCGTATCCACAGGGATTGCAATCCGAAAACACATAAGCTAATTCAACAATAATTCATCATTATCCAAGCACAGAAAAAGGATGAGAGGTTTTGGGGCTTCGGAACTTAATCCAAAGCAAAGGTAACCAAGCAGAAATCTAAATAAAGCAATAAACACTCGGATGTTTAAAAACAGAGAAAGACGACTAACCCTAGGGATGCATTAATCCTATCCACAACGTATGTTTATCCTGTTCCTATTAACCAATTTTAATCCAGACAAGACGAAAGATCACATATATAACCAACAACTTCGATTCGACAATTGCGGCGATTGATTACTAATTTTCCTATCACGATTCGTCTCTAGAGGAAAATAAGCAACTCAAATGGATCACTAAGAATATGCTTCCTACGAATGTCATATCTCGCCACGACTCAAGGCTCATTCGTATCATGCATTCGAGATCGATTGACAATTAATACAATTCGTCGTTAATCGGCAACTAGATATGCATCAAGATTGATCGTAAATCAACACATATAAATAAGCACCATGAATCATGAATCGATGCATGGAAGGTAAATAGCGATAGCAGGAATCACAACATATAGGATCGAATCATCCAAACCCTAGGATTAGAACGAAAACTAGCTAGACATAATAAAGCGGAATGAAATACGATTTAACCATAAAAGCGGAAATTAAATATATAAAACCCGTAGGGAAGCGTTGGATGAACAATGGTTGGTCTTGAATCCAATCCCAAGCGAGCGAGCGGAAAACAACGGAAAGCGATCGGACAAAGCGTTCCGATCGATAGCAACGATAAACTAAACTAGAACAACGTAAGAACAATACTAGAATTAAACTAAATGAAGATTAAAGACTAAAAGTCAGAAAAGCGAGGAAAAGCGAATAAAATAGGTGCGGGGCGTGTAGGGTCTCTGCAGGCGCAAGGGGTGTTGCATATATATAGGCACACCCCAAACCCTAATTTTGCCTTACCGCTCGGTCTCGCGAGCACTCCGCGATCGCTAGGTGCGGTCGCGAGGTAAGTCTCAGCGCTGTCGTCTCGCCGCATGGTCCCTCTTTGCGCTTCGCAGATGGTACCTCGCGACCGGGCTGTGATCGCTAGCAATTCGCACCGTCGAGAAATCGTCGATGAGTTCTCGGCGCTGGGCTTATTTCACGGGCACGAGGTTGCGGTCGCGACTCGTTGGGTTCTCGCGTGTGTTTCCTAGCGGCCAGCCTAGCGATCGCTAGGCTGGTCGCTAGAATCATGGCAGATTGCTTATACTTTCTCGTGCGTCGTTCCTTGCTTCGATTATCAACATATAAACCTACAAAACGTCAAAGGAACACCCAAGAGCAAGATTCTAGAAATAGATAAAACATTAAGAATCGATACATAAGCGCACATTAAGCGAGCTAAACTCATCTTCAAATATCAACTATAAGCGTGTAAAATGCGTTTATCAAACCCCCAAACTTAAAGCATTGTTTGTCCTCAAACAAAACCAAAGCAGAAAGACAAACGAAAGATCGGCGAGGCGTAGCAAAGAGGATAACCATTCTAGGCCTCGAGAAACATATTAACGCTCAAAAACATTGGCGCACATAACGGCGTTAGTCAACTCAACACAAACAACCATCTAGGCAAGAACTCATTTATTTCAACCTCACAAAGGCATGCGTAAAATATATAGGATACACTCAAACTCGTAAAGAAATTAAGGGCGTGTATACACTCACGGATCAATGCAATGCAACGTCTTACCATAGGCTTGCCGTTTTCTAACATCTCCACCGCGTCGAATGTGTTCAAATAAGGATCAAAGAGGTCTTTTGATAGGTTATAATGTAGGCACATTGGTTAAGGTAGGATAAAATATGGCTAAGTGACTCGAGAATATTCCAAGTACCACCATTTATACATTTCGACACATATGGACTTTGTCCATTTTCCTCTTCTCTCCCAACATGCTAAATCAACGTTTAATGCCACAGAAGGTACCTATACTTTGATTAAAGACCCTTTATGCTCAACACTCATAGTGAACTTAACATTTTTCTTTTTCTTTTCTTGAGCTCATAGGGTTTAACTTTCACAACAAAGGTACTATTCTTCACCACGGATGTATTTTTCTAAAAGAAACTTTTCTCGTCATAACTACATCAAAATTTCAACCCCTTTTGATTCCCATATCCATCCTCACCTCCTATCATCCGGTTGATCGAAAGAAAAAGTCTAATAAAGGCTCAAAGAAGGCGACAAATGGTATATAACATCGGGTTAGTGTTTGGGTGAATATGTGGTTAACAAAGATGGCCTTTATCATTTCAAATTGAAACACATATTGCGGTCTCGACACGTAAGAGCGGCAAGTTCTAGAAGATAATCACATGCATGATATCACACAATTAAAAGCGTATCAAGATGTTTATACTGATGAAGCTCAAGTCTCACGGGTTAAGCAAATGGTGAAAAACAACAAGCTAAGCCATCTCGCGTCATTCATGCGTCATTTTCTAACATATCATGTGCACTATCATTAAATTTCACAAAAATTTCTATCGTCATTGGCCACATGGATTAACACACTTCACTTAACTCGTTGATCGCAGACGAAAGCGAAAAGAAAAGCGAAACACGACAAAAACAACGCAAGCGAAAAACACGACAAAACACGAAAACAAAAAAAGAAAGCGTTGGGTTACCTCCCAACAAGTGCTTACTTTAACGTCTTTAGCTAGACCATCACTAACCTTTTTCAATCGGCGTTTTGTGTGGCGAAATCCTTCTCAACTCGTGGATCCTCCTAAACTTAGCATTTACGGATCTCCACTTGCGACTATGGAAGTGCCCACCAAACTTGAATGATACACTCGAATTCCATGCGAGTCCACTTCTTTCTTCTCACGACTTCCTCGATCGGTCGAATACCCTCTAAAGCGAGGCGGAGCGGCGCAGATAGTCATGATCGAGCAACAATCTTCCGCTTTCCAACGTCGTGTTGCTTGATGGCGTCGTATATGGAAATTTTAGCTCCTCATCGTTAACACGAAGCGTGAGATTTCCTTCACGCACATCAATCAACGCACGACCGGTTGCTAGAAAAGGTCTACCAAGGATTAGTGGTTGTTGTTTGAATTCGGAATATCTAGAATAACAAAGTCGGCGGGAAAACAAAATCTCAATTCTTACCAACACGTCTTCGACGATACCTTTTGGATATCGGTGACCGGTCGGCCATCATCGATGAAATCTTCGTCGCTTCATCTTTCCTAGGTGTAGCCGATTGAAGACGCTCAATGGCATCGAGTTGATGCTCGCCCCAAATCGCACAAAACATTTGGGAAAATCGCTCGGCGATCTCGCACTCTAACGTGAAGCTGCCGGGATTCTTCGCTTCGGAGGAGCTTCCTTTGCAAGGCGACCTTTGCATTCTTGAGATAGGGAAATTTTCTCAAATTTCCCAAGTTTCTTCTTGCTTGCAAGCGTCTTTAAAATTTCATGTGGCGGTATGTTTCGCGGTGAGCTTCAAAGAGAGGCAAATTTATCTCAACTTTTGAAAAACCTCTTTGAAGCGAGCAAACTCTCGTCATATTCGACTTGACAAGTCGACTCGGAAGCAGGACCGGAGGAGTATCGTCGAGATTTGCTACAGGGTTGCCTCGCGGTCGACCTCGCGACCATTTGGGAAGGTCGTGAGGAATCATTCTTGTGGCGATCTCGTGTTCGCGTGCGAGCTTGCGCGAGCTCGCGACTTGATTTCTCGGCTGCAGCGACTTGATTGCTCATGGGCTGGGTTTGCGGCCGGGGTGCTCGCGAACAAATCTGCGCGCGCGATACTCGATGGCTCGCGGTCGGTCTTGCGGACGCGCTTTCGATCGCGAGCTACGTGGACAATTTTACGGATGGCTCGCGATCGGGCTCATGATCGTGAGCTTCGATCACGAGTGTCGCGTCTGAATGCTTTCTTGCTCTTCTTTCTCGGTAGGGCTCGGGTAGGCTCGTCCCTCCTCGTACGAATGGCGAAGCATTGACTCTTCGGGTTCACTCAGTATTACTCGGAATTGGCCCATCTTTTGTAGTGCATTCACTGTGCGGCTATTTGACCAATTTGATTCTCCAACGTCTTCATGTGCTTCCATGCCGTCACGGTGGACTCCAAATGATTTATCTTTTGCGGTGTTCTTGATGAGCAATTTTGATTCGTTGCCAATTGTTGGTTGCTTACAACCAGCTGCGCATCATGTCTTGAGACTTGGCTTCTTCGGCTCTTGAATTGAATTACGAACATTGAAGCTTCTTTGGAGGTTGTTGGAAATTGAATGATTCCTCCTCGATTGATGTGGTCGGCGTTCTGTCTCAATCGACTCTCAAAAAAGTGAACTTCTTCATGAGATCGTCATATTTTGAATCACTCTCAGCGCAATGCTTTGAGCGATGGCGTTCTCCGTTGGCCATTGATAGTGTTGGCGACCATCTCTTCTGTCTGACTTGCCTCGTCTCATTGGTCGGTTCAATAAGACCCGACCCGACGCATCCACCATGCTCATAAATCGCCGTATCGGTCCACCGTAGAAGCTGTGTGATTTGTTGCTCCTTGGAGAACCCATATTGTGGACATCGTCTCGATAGACCTCTGAATCTCTCCCATACCTCGAATAATGATTCGTCGTGGTTTTGGCAAAATGAGAGATTTGGCGATGATCTTCTGCTTTCGCGGCCGCGGAAAGTATTCGAAAGAAACTTCATAAAGTTTCCCCAAGTGTCGATGCCGATTCGGTCAAACTCTTGAACCAATCTTTACTTTGGTACTTGATGAGAAACCGAACATCTTGTCCGGATCGTGTCTTGTGGTACCCATTACATTTGATGGTGTCACAAATATCGGCGTTCGAGATACGCATCGGGTCTTCCATGACTCCTCCACAAGCCGCTCTCCTTGGACCATCTTGATCGGGGCGGTTTGAGCTCAAAATTGTTTGCATCTATGCGGGCCCCAACCGCCTCCTTGGGCTGACCGGTGGGATGTCGGTACATGTGATTGAGGTCTTTCTCCGGGCGAGGACAATGATTCCCATATTCGCCATCGGCCGTTGCATCTGCGCAAAGTCGGCTAGCATCGTGCTACTTGCTCGGGAGGAATGCCCCGATTTATGGATTGGGCGCCATTGCAGCCGTCTCTCTCTCGTCCTCTTCTCCTTTGAGAGCCTTCGATCTCGGGATCTAATAATACTTGGAGGTCCACGAGATCTTGTACGCATAAACCACCTGCGAGAAAGAGAAATTAGCACTAACAAAAATAAATAAATAATATAATATATAACTTGAATTAATAAATCCAAATCGTCAAATTATTCCTATGTGATCTTAACAATCTTTAAGCAGCGCCTAAAATTTGATCGCTCCCTTTTCACACGTAAAAGGCGTATATAGAAGGTAAGTCGAGTATCGTATCCACGAGGATTGCAATCAGAAAACACGAAGCTAATTCACAATAATTCATCATTATCCAAGCACGAAAAAGGATGAGAGGTTTTGGGGCTTGAACTTAATCAAAGCAAAGGTAACCAAGCGAAATCTAAATAAAGCGATAAACACTCGGATGTTTAAAAGCAGGAGAAAGGCGACTAACCACAGGGATGCATTAATCCTATCCACAACGTATGTTTATCCTGTTCCTATTAACCAATTTTAATCCAGACAAGGCGGAAGATCACATATATAACCAACAACTTGATTCACGACAATTGCGGCGATTGATTACTAATTTTCCTATCACGATTCGTCTCTAGAGGAAAATAAGCAACTCAAATGGATCACTAAGAATATGCTTCCTACGAATGTCATATCTCGATTCACGACTCGAGGCTCGTTCGTATCGTGCATTGAGATCGATTGACAATTAATACAATTCGTCGTTAGCGGCAACTAGATATGCATCAAGATTGATCGAAATCAACACATATAAATAAGCACCATGAATCATGAATCAATGCACGGAAGGTAAATAGCGATAGCGAGGAATCACAACATATAGGATCGAATCATGCAAACCACTAGGATTAGAGCGGAAAACTAGCGACATAATAAAGCTGAATGAAATACGATTTAACCATAAAAGCGGAAATTAAATATATAAAACCCGTAGGGAAGCGTTGGATGAACAATGGTTGGTCTTGAATCCAATCCCTGCGAACGAGCGGAAAACAGCGGAAAACGATCGGACAAAGCGTTCCGATCGATAGCGAAACGATAAACTAAACTAGAACAACGTAAGAACAATACTAGAATTAAACTAAATGAAGATTAAAGACTAAAAACATAAAAGCGAAAACCGAATAAAATAGGTGCTGGGCGTGTAGGGTCTCTCACGGGGCGCAAGGGGTGTTGCCATATATATAGGCACACCCTGAACCTAATTTGCCTTACGCGCTCGGTCTCGCGACCACCTCCGCGATCGCTAGGTGCGGTCGCGAGGTAAGTCTCGCCTCGTCTCTCGCGTCCTCCTTGCGCTCGCATGGTACCTCGCGACCGGGCTAGCGGTCGCTAGCAATTCGCACCGGTCGCGAGAAATCATCCGAGTGAGTTCTCGGTGGCTAGAAGCCGCTTGCGGGCACGAGGTTACGGTCGCGGCTCGCTGGGTTCTCGCGCGTGTTTCCTAGCGGCCAGCCTAGCGACCGCTAGGCCGGTCGCTAGAATCATGGCAGATTGCTTATACTTTCTCGTGCGTCGTTCCTTGCTTCGATTATCAACATATAAACCTACAAAACGTCAAAGGAACACCCAAGAGCAGTATCTTCTAGAAATAGATAAAACATTAAGAATCGATACATAAACGCACATTAAACGAGCTAAACTCATCTTCAAATATCAACTATAAGCGTGTAAAATGCGCGTTTATCGAGATCCTGGCGCTAGCGTGCGAGCTCGGTCGTGAGGATGACCCGCGGCAACGCGGCCGTCGGCGAGCTAGCGGGCGGCAGGTGCGCGTCTGCGCGAAACCCGGCGCTTGGCGGCGCACACGCGGTCGTGAGTCTCGGCCGTTGGCGGCGACATCTCTCGGCGGATGTTCGGCGCTCGGGCGTGGCCGCGCGCAGCGTGCTCGGCGGGTCGCGGTCGCGTTAGCGACCACGGTAGCCCCCGAGGGACAGCGGGCGGCGCGACGCGGTGGCGGCGGTGGGCTTTGCCCTAGCGACCCGGCCCTGAGATGGGCCGACCCGACCGGACCCGTTTTCCGGTGACCCGTATTTTCGGTCCGTGCCCGTGCACGCGAGGCCCATTTGTTGAATCCATCCGTGCGGGTGCACGCGAGGCCGTTCGAAGTTTAATTGCACTTTGTAAATCTATGTAATAGATTAGACATAAATGTGCGAGTTTCACGATTGGGCGCGATGAGCGTTTATTTTATTTTATCGTTCATATGCATGTCGTGGATGTTTAAATTATGCGCAATAGCATGCTATGTATATTTATATTACGTTGACAAACCTTTAAGTGTTTTACGTAATTGGATGCGCATAGTTAGCATGCTAGGTTTATCGCGTTTTCAAGCATATTTTAGAATTACTGCGAGCATGTTTTACATGTTGAGTTACGTAGACAAGCATGCTAGGATTACGTGATCTGCATGGACAAACCTTTTGAACAAAAGACTAAGCAAGCAACCCGACAAATTAATTTTTGAATTAAAATGTCGAGACCTCCACTTTTGATCTCTAAACAAAGTGAGGACGCTTTGTGAGTAAGCGTCCACAGCGTGGCTTGCTTGCTTTGTTTATCATAAGTTTGTTAGATGAGATTTCTAAATAAAACATTTTAAATCTATTGAGAAGTGGGAGTTTCATGTATGGCGATCACAGCGTGTGGCTTGCATGTGCGATTTTCATAAGTTCTCTAGAGATAGATATAAAATGAGATAACAAAAGAATTTGAATTGGGCGGTATGGTCCGAGTGAGTATGCCAATTCTAAGAATTCATTTTCTTTGTTAAAATTGTGGTCATTGCTTAGACATCACCTCAAGTACAACTTCCATGAAGTCCCTTCTTGCGATAGTGATGTGGTCTAGTAAGGTCAATCGTTAATTTCATTTGTCATAAGGATAAGTTGACATGGATTGAAATTAAGCGACTAAAAGGTATATTTTAGTGCAGTCGGGGGTTCGTGTAACGCGATCCACAGCGTGGCTTGCATGTGGGATTCCTTGGGCGATTGGAGGTTTCAATTAATATTGTTTTATCAAAGGTTACAATATTATTATTACGAATTATATGCGATCGTATGCTTATGTGTTTACTTTATCGTTTGAGATATGTCTCTTACGCCGATTATCAATATGCTCGCACAAAATCCGTTATCCGGTCTAAATTTTATCATTGGAAGCGAAACATGGAATATGTTCTTATCTTTGAAGAACACATGTTTTTCTCACTACTCCTAAACCCGATGCCCTTGCGGCGATCGACTAATGAAAGCGAGAGTCGGCGGACTTTGGAATAAGTCGAACAATATGGCTAAATGCTATATGATGACTACTATGTCCAAAGGCTTGCGGTACTGACATCGATCGATGGTGAGCCGCGACGATATTTGGTCGAGTCTCGAGGTAAGTTTAGGCGATCGGATCGGACGATCGACTTCCACACAATGAGAGAAATCTTGGCGTGTAAGATGGAAGAAGGAAGTTCGGTCCATGAACATGTCTCCCATGACTCGTCTCATGGATAGTCTTGATCGGTTGGGAGGAGGTATTGGCGGCCAAGCGGTCGATATCATCCTCAATACCTTTGCCCAAGTCTTTTGAGAACTTTCGGCGTGAATGCGATCATGAGCAAGACCGAGTTTACACTTAGTCGGTTGCTTAATGATCTCGTTCTGCGGAAGGAGTTATGGGAAAAGGGCACATGCTCTTGCTAGCACATCGAAGGGCCCAAAATTTTCATTGCAAAATGGAAAAATAAAAGGGTACCAAAGGTGAAAGAGCAAGGCAAATAGTGGGAGTAATGGGAACAAGAACGTGGTTGCCAGGAGGTTTGAAGAAGCGAAGGAGAAGGGCAAGTGCTTGAGTGCGGTGGGCGGGCATTGGAAGGCCAGTGCCCTATGCTCAAGGCACAAGGTACACCGTTTGCTTTAGTAATGGAAACATGTTTAGCGACTTGTTCTATCCATTCTTGGGTAGTGAATCTGGTATCGATCATGTTTGTTACACCTGCGTGGGTTCTGCGGACAAGGAGGCTGTTTGATGGCGAGATAACGATCTCCATGGGCAGCGAAAGTCGAGGCCGTTGCAGTTGGAGATGTTACTTTATGTTTTGAGAAAGCAGTTTTAGTTTTGAAAGGCGTTTTATATGTGCGGATTTTTAGTGGAACCTTGTTTTGTTTAGAAATTATTTACTCATGGATATTACGTTATTTTTGATAGTGGTGTTTCTATCATAAGAAATGGCGAAGTTATCGTGTTGCACGTTATATAATTAAGCTTTATACTATTTACGCCAAACATAATACCTATAACTATGTTGCATCTTCATCAAACCCTAAAAAGAAAGTTTTCTTCAAGAAGATGACACCACTTTTCTCGGCATCTTAGATTAGGTCACATCAATCTAAATAGGATCTAAAGGCGGCTAAGAATGGGCGTTGGGTAATCTCACAGTTACTCCATTCCCGGTCTGCGAATCTGTATAGAAGGTAAGATGTCGACCGGACCCTTCAAAGCGAAGGTTATAGAGCCAAAGAAATGTTGGAGTTAGTCCATTCGACTGTGTGGACCGATGTCCACACAAGCTCGTGGAGGTGCAGTACTTTGTCACTTTCATTGGCGATTACTCGAGAGTGCGGATACGTATATACCTTCACCGCAAGTTCGAATGCTTTGAGAAATTCAAAGAGTTTAAGGCGGAAGTGGAGCGAAGCTAGGTAAAAGTGTCAAGTCATCTGCGTTCGATCGCGGTGGCGAGTACCTCGATAACGAGTTTATGGACTATCTAGTGAAGTGTGGGATTACCTCCCGGTAGACTTCACCGGGCACACCTGACAAAATGGTGTGTCGGGCGAAGAAATAGGAATCTTTTAGAAATGGTTAGATCAATGATGAGCTATGCAACATTGCCTATTTCGATTCGGGGTATGCCTTAGGGCTATGCATACTTGCTAAATCTAGTACCGTCCAAGTCGGTCGAAAAGACCCTTCGAGTTGTGGTTTGGGCGTAAGCCTGGTTTAAGCCACATAAGGATATGGGGCGATCCGGACATGTCTTTGAACAAGAAGGTCGACAAGTTGGAGGCTAGATCCGACGCAGGCTGTTTATTGGCTATCTAGAGGAGCGAAGGTGGTTTATTCTATAGTCTAAGGATCGGAAGGTCATTATTAGCACTAATGCCCGATTCTTAGAAGAGGATTATATGAAAATCATAAGTCAAAGTTGAAATCATTCTTGAGAATTAGAAGATGATTGTATTCCACCACCGAATTAGGCGAAAGTGCGAGATGTCGAGTCTAGTGGGAGGATCGACACGGATACTTCAAGAAATTGAAGTGGGTCGAGTTCCTTGGAGATACCGGCCGTCTAAGTGGTACCTACCCGACAAGTTGTGCGAGATGAGAACCACAAGTTTCGCACCCACCGTTGCCATTGTGCTGTAGAACTTCGTCGTAGTGGGAGGGTTGTTCGTCGACCCGAGCGATTTATGTTAAATGGGTGAATCTTGGATTTAGTCGAGGAGATGAGCAGCGATAATCGACCCATGGACATCTGAGGAGGCCATACTGAGATATTGATGCAAGATCATGGCACACCGCTATGGACTTAGAAATGGAGTCCATGCGGCTATGGATGTATATGAAAGACACCTCTACGGATGGCAAGGAAGCCGTAGGTAGTAAGTGGATATCTGAGAGGAAGAGAGATTCGATGGAGAGGTTTGACTTTTAAAGCCATGCTTGTGGCGAAAGGGTACACTCAGTTGAGGCATCGATTTGATGAGACCTTTTACGCTGTGCAATGCTCAAGTCCATCGAATTCTTGGCCATAGTGACCACTTGAACTATAGGTTTGGCAAATGGATGTTAAAACCGCTTTTCTAAGCGGTTACCTTGAGGAAGGTAGAGACATCTATATCGACAACACGAAGGTTATGTGGTAAAGGGTGAAGAGCATCTAGTATGGAAGCTTAAGAAGTCCATTTATGGACTTAAGCGAACCTCCGATCATGGAACTTACGCTTGACGAGGTAGTAAAATCTATGGATTTACCCGGTTGCCTAGCGAGAGTTGTGTGTATCGGTTAGATGTCAGCGGTGATGTGGTATTTCTTGCACTTTATGTAGATGACATCCTTCTAGTTGGCAACAACGTGAAGTCATTATCGGGCGTAAAGAGTTGGCTATCCGATCGGTTTCAAATGAAAGACTTAGGAGATGCGGTACATTCTTGGGATCAAGGTTTACCGAGATCGCAAGAAGAAAATGTTGAGCTTATCTCGGGCGTCTTACATTGATCTTGTGATTACTCGTTTTAGTATGCGGACCGCCGAGAAAGGTTGCTACCTTTCGGACATGGCGTTCCTTTATCTAAAACGCGATCGCCTATGATACAAAGGAGATAGAGGAAATGAGACAAGTTCCTTCACGCTTCCGCGTAGGAAGTCTCATGTACGCAATGCTATGCTGGGGCCCGATATACGCTATGCGGTAGGCATAGTAGCTGATATCGATCTAACCTGGACAAGCTCATTGAATTGCGATAAAGCATATACTCAAGTACACGAAAAGGACTCGAGATTATAGGCTAGTTTACCATGCGAGATAGTCTAATGCCTTTGGGTTATCTGAGACTCGGGTTTCCAAGTGACCGTGATGAGAAAAAGTCGACCTCGGGCTATGTGTTTACCTTGGGAGGTGGAGCCGTATCTGGCGGAGTGCAAAGCGGCGATGCATTGCGGACTCTACCATGGAAGCTGAATATGTAGCAGCCGGAGGCTTCTAAGGAGGCTGTATGGTTCGAGAACTACCTCATGGATCTAGATGTGGTACTGGTTTGCCCAGAGTATCATAGTTTCTTGTGATAACTTTCGGTGCGATGTGCAAACTCGAAGGAACCACGGACCCACAAGGCGACCAAACACATAGAGAGAAAGTACCATGTCATACGAGAAATCGTTAGGCGGTGGCGTCTTGATTGCAAAGATTGATCTGACGGATAACCTAGCGGATCCATTCACTAAAGCACTGCGCAATAAGTCTACGTCGCGGACGTTAGAGGGCTTGAATTGCGCTAGATGGCACCCACTTAGAAAGGAAACTTTTGTATAAGTGGGAGAAGCAAAGTGATGGTTGTGTGTAATAGCTAGTAGAGACACATTGTATACTAAAAGTTTGCTTTAGTATAAGTGGGAGATTGTTGGATTAGTATCTTGAAAGCGGTTTGGTTGAGCTTGTATACAATGTTTCTGTTACCACTATTACAATCTCTATCTGAATTGAATACTTGTTTGCATATATCTCGTGTCCCTTATCTCATATATAAGTTAGATCATACGGTGTGTAGAAGATCACGAGTCCGTATGATTGGTCGAGCTTAATGAGATATAAAAAGTTTCACGGTGAGACAACTTGAGGACGAGTTGTCGGTATAGGCTGTGGTATAGATAAAAGTGACTTGACTTGGTTGCTTGTCTATCTTTGATGCGTCTCGATGTATTGAAGGATCACGGTGAGATGTGTTCTTCTTCGACCGTCGTGAAGAACCAAGATCTCGGTGACTTACGATGATCTAAACCTCGATAAGGTATTAGGTGAGTATGAGTTCTTGACCATCACTTTGACTTGTTATGGGTGAGGTTATATGTTCTAACCAGATTCTCGCATCTTGGGTGGTGGCGATCTTGTATGTCACACTAGTTATCTCATGTCAGTCACCGTATCCGTTTAGGATGATGGCGTCCCTTAAGGAGCTCAAAGGTTTATTGTACTAAACCTGCGAGGTTGAGTTAGCTCAAGTACAATAATAAGGTTGAGTGGTACTACTTAAGAAATGAAGTTATTAATTATTTTAAGCGATCGAATGCTATAAATAATTAATGGACGTTCGATATCTTAAATCTGAGGATTCGTAATGTCTAAGTGCAAGCCGACTCAACCGGTAATAAAGGGTAAGTCGACATTCTTTCTCTAGTGGCATGATCGAATGTTTATAAATTAATTTATGTTACGGTGAACATAAGATAATTAATTTATTTGAGGCCCATCTTTATTCCTTGCATTTGATCCTGGGTGGCCCGTCCAGCCCTTTAGCTTGAGAAAAATCGGTCCCCATGTTGCTCTCTATAGCAGATTTTATTCTCTTTATCCCTGAGGATATTATTATATTTATGGTATATGCATAGATCCTTTCCATATAAGATTATGGTAATAATCACGAGTATGGAAATAATCACGAGAGTATGATAATTTCCATGCTGAATTATGATAATTTTCATATGGGATTATGGTAATTTCCATATAGGATTATGGTAATTTCCATATGGGATTAAGGTAGTGCATTATAAATATAAGGTATGAGATAAAGTCTAGGTTAATGCTCACATAATTAACACAAGATTTTCGGCCCCTCATTGTATTGTTGAGAGAGTTTCGAAAATTGTGCAAAGAGAGCAAAGGGTGATTTTTGAAGCATTCTCCATAGATCGTCCTCACTCGGCGTTGGAGATTGGGCAAGCAGGGATGCGATCCGGAAGGTCAAAGCACGAGTCCGATCCGTTCGATCCATTCATCTCGTTCCATCGACCAAGCGGATCGAATGTAAACACGTGAAAACCCTACGTGTTGCGATTAATTATATAGGCGCATGCTAGGTTTATAATCAATGTATGGTGAATTAAATATCCGAGATAGATCCTCGGGCGAGGGCTAAACATATGTTTTCCTACAATACCGCGCGCATACAAAAGTATTCTTAGGATGAGTCCTTATCGTTTGGTGTTTGGGAAGGCTTGCCATCTTGGGTGGAGGCGAGCACGAGGCTTGTGGGCCATCAAAACCATTTCTTTGGAGTTTCAAGATGCTTCCGGTAGCAGGATGTTACAACTCCGGAGCTTGAAGAATTACGTAATGAGGCGTATAACAATGCCGAATTTACAAAGAAAGGTGAAGGCCATCCCGACAAACACATCGTGCACAAAGATTTGAAGCCGGGATGAAGGTTTTATTGTTCGATTCCGTGAAGCTTTTTCCCGGGAAGTTGAAGTTGAAGTCTCGTTGGAGTGGCCCGTTCATTATCAAGGAAGTGAAGTCGTATGGTTCGATTGTGCTCACTAAAGAAGGTTCGAGACGAATCGTTCGAGGTCGATAGTCGGCGTGTGAAGCCACATGTAGAAGGGGGTCCGACCTCCTTCACGGTGGAATCTATTTCCGTCGCTGGCCCTTAGTCGACATGATCTATTCTTGTCAAGCTAATGACAGTAAACAAGAGCTTCGTGGGAGGCGACCCACGTTTCTTTATGTTTTGTTCGTGTTTTCTTTCGGTTTTGTCTTTGTTTGTGTTTTGATCTTTTTGTGGTTTTGTGTGGTGCAGGATGAGGAGTTATTTTATCTAGGATTGGAACATGGTCGAAACATGCAAAATCTCGTCAGGAGGTACCCAGTGCGCCGGACACAGCGAAGCCGTATTTGGGGTACAAATCGACAATTTGGTCAGCTCACTTGATCTCGGACGCGACGAAGCCACCGGACGCTGGTTCTGAATAACAATTTGGTCAAAAGCTCACCCAGGTACGGACGCGGGTTGCGTATAAAATTTGGACGAGAGCACACACCAGTAGCGGACCAAGAAGCCGTATTGGGTCCATTTTTTTATATATATATATATATATATATATATATATATATATATATGTATATATATATCGAGTTAGGGTTTCTCACTCTCGCTCTTTCGTTTGTTTTCCTTGATACCGCTCTCTCCCAAATCGAGCTTCTTCCTCCATCAAAAGTACGTCCGTCCGGCGCCTCCTCTCAGTCCGGCGCCGCCCTTCTCCCATCCGACGTTTTGCCTAAAGCGTCGTGCTCCCGCACACACTCCTCCTCTGTCTAGCCTTCCGCTTCCAGATCCGCGCGCCCAGCGCCTGATCCACTTCCTTCCGGAGCTTCATCCCACCGCCGGACTCAACCTCAGAGCGCCTCATTTCTCGTCCGTCTGGCGTCACGCTTCCATCGCGCGCCTAGCGCCGCCGTCCGGTGCTTGCACAGGCGCGCGCGCGCCGCGCCAATCTTCACTCGCTCGTCCGGCGTTTCCACATCCAGCGTCGCTCGCCTCCGTCGCGCGCCTCGCCTCGTCCGGTGTTTCCACATCCAGCACCGCTCGCCTCCGTCCGGTGACTCGTTCAAGGTTTTCTTCTCCCCACGTTTCAGCGGTACCCTCTTGCACGTATTTCACCATGGTTCGGACTAAGAATGCTACAGGATCCAGTTCCCGTCATCCTCGAGCCGACGATGTTCCTATGGAGGAAGCAGAGGAGGATATCAGTCTAATGTACTCTGCCTCTTTCCCAATTTATAATCCGGTGGAAGGTACACATTATAGACGTTTTGCATTTCAAGATATCACTCCTCCGCGTCAATTCAACTGGCAATTGATGCAAAGTTTAGGTCTTGAGGATAGGATTAAGAAATATTTGAAGAATTTGGGGTTGCTTCAATATGCTATGATGGATTTACCCGATTACAACCCTTTGTTGATTGAATTCTATTGTACGATGTGTATTGATGATGAATCCGATTCCTTGTCTTGTCGTCTGTTGGGGAAAGAGTATGTTATAACACCTCGTATTATGAAGGGTGTGTTTGGATTTCTGACTTTTGGTGCACGTGGTGTACCCCATTCATTCAATGTTAGAGAAGCTTGGCAGGAATTATCAGGGTTTAATATCTAGTCATCAGTTGGAATGCCGAGTGGATTTATCAAGGATGAAGCATTGGCAATGGTCCATAAATTTATAGCATTCAATGTTTTCGGAAATGAACAGGCCAATAAGGTCAATACTGTTGAGCTCTTCTTGCTCACATGTGCGGTAAAGAAGACAAAGATTTCGCCGACATTCTTCATTTGGGACCACTTGCGGTGGTCGGTGATTGTGAAATGTCGCCAACCTTGTGCTAAATCCCGTCTTGATGCAGCCGGTGAACTTAGGGATCATTAATAATGATGGACGACCAGTTCCTGAGCAAGATCAGATATGACCTAAGATGATTGATCTTAGTGAGCTGCGAGACGCTCCTTTTGCATATAACGAGACTACTCTGGTACCTCATAATCGGAGGAATGCGTGAAGAGATATATGCTGCGTAGTATAGCGACCCAGCGGCGGGTGCGGGACCATCCCATGCACCCGGGTGATATGATCATCTTTGATACCTTTGTTCCATCCGATGATGAAAGCGACCGACATACCGATGCGGGAGGGATCTGAGCCCATTCGAGGCGGCCGATCCAAATCATCCACAGTTCCATTTTGACAACATGCATCGGGTCGGTATAATTCATTACGTGAGGAGCTGGGACAGTTTAGGAATGAATTGGCAGGCCACTGGACAGAGTTTGGTCAAGACATATACTCTAGATTTGATCAGCAAAATCAACGTCTTGACGAACAGAATCAGTTGTGGCATGAGCAGAACCAGCGTTGGAGTGAGTATAATCAGCAGATGATTGAGCAAAATCAACGCATGGCCGCTCTTGAAGCTCAGTGAAACGCTTGGACTACATTTCATGGCGCTCTTCCTCCACCACCACCGTCTGAACAATAGTGATTCTTCACTATTGGAGCGTATGTGTTTTTTCTTTTTGTTTGTGTGTCGTTTCTTTTTCTTTGTTTCGTTGTTTTGCTTCTCTCTGTTTGTTGTTTTTGTAGGTTTTGTCTCGTTCTTGATGCCCCGCCGTTCCGGTTCTATCGCTTTTAGGGAAGTCACCTCTATTATTCTCTTATATTATTATCTGCAATGAGGACCTTACCTGTTTTAAGTGTGGGGGGGTTTCTTTTTCTGTTTTGTTTGTGTTTTCTGTCGTTTTCTGTTTCGTTTTCGTGTTTGTCGTTTCTTAACCTTTTGTTTGGATAAGAGAGGATTTTATTTTCTTGAAATCAATGATGTATGAAGAATTATGCTTTAAGTTGAATTAATTACGTTTTGATCTGAATTTCCTTGCATCTTGGTATATGGTTTTTAGTTTGATGAAACTTAGGTGTCAATTTGAACTGTGGGACATGATTAGAAAGCTGTGATTAGACAAGGTGTGTGATCGGTTGTCATATGCTTCGTAAATGGAACCCTTCTCTTGTATGATCTTTCAAAAAAAAAAGGAAAAGGGAAAAGAAAAGAAAAGAAAAAGAAATCCGTTGTTGTGAAATAAGTGGGCTTGAAATTCGAATAAGGGGCTCTACCCCTCTTGCTTGTGTTGTCTCTCGAATGGAGACTCTATGCTATGGGTATAGATATCTACGTTAGGATATTCGAGTATACAACTTGAAGGTCCCACCTAACGATTATTGTCCTATAATCGGTTTTAAGTTCCACGTGTTCTTATTTATTTTTGTCATTGGGATATCTTACATGAAAGAGAACCATATAAGTTGTATATTGACTTCTGAAATCATGTTGAGTCGAAGCACAGCTATTCTATGATAAGTCACATGTTTGGATTGATAAATAAGGATCATTACATTGAGAACTATATTATTAAGATGCATTGAAGGGATGTGAATATGTGATTGATTCTATTTGAAGCATTGATTCTATGTGTACCATTCTTTTCAAGAAACTAAAGTTTGCTCGAGGACAAGCAAAGAGTTAAGTGTGGGGGTGTTGTTTTGCTTATTTTTGTTTGGTTTTTCTTTGTTTGTTTGATACGATTGGTTTCTATTTGGTTATTATTGAACATCTATTATTGGAATCATGATCGTTTGGTTTTGTGCGGGGAATGATAATGTTGAAAGCATTTTGAGCACTCAGCGCGCAGCGCCGGACTCGGTGTGGCCGGCTGGCTGGCGTTCTCTCGAGAGCCTCGAGAGGCTGCGTCTGGAGTTTTCCACGTCGGGTGGGCGCCTCGTCCCATGGCGCCTCGTCCGGAGTTTCCACGCGTCCGTGCTGGCACCCTCGTTCTGCGGCGCCCGCGTCGGCGTTCCTCATGTCCGTATTGGGCGCCCTATATGCGACTCGTCCGAGATTCCTTGCGTCCGCGCCTCGGATCCGTCCGGCTGCGAAGAGTTGGAATTCGACCGAGAGTCATCGCGTCCATGACGCTTCCGTTCGAGAACATTGACGCGCGTCCGCGTTGGGTGATGCACTTTTGCCTTGTTTTTAAGCGCGTCCGGCGCTGGATCGAGTCGTGACTGCGCGTTATTTTTCGTCGCTATATATATGTTCTTTTAAGCGTGAAACCTACTTTTTATTATTTTCCGTCTTCCTTGCGGCTTTCCTCCAAGCAGTTCTCTTTCTTTCTTCTTTCAATTATTGTTCTTTCTTTCTTCTTTGATTGAAGAATTATTGTAAATTATTGGATTCGTACTCGTAAGTTTTGAATATCAATTCCATCGTTCGATTTTGTTCGTAAGTTTCTTCTATCACTTTATTCCGTTTTTGGTTTGATTGTTATTGCTTTCTCGTTGGGTCATGATTAATATTAGTATTTGCTTAAGTATTCTTGTCTTCCATTTAATCTTTTCGATTCATGCCTAGGGTTTATAATTTTGATTCCATGTTCTTCGATTTAGGGTTTAATTCTTGTCTTGATAATTTATCTGCTTTGTCAATTTCCGCCTAGTTAATTCGTCTTTCGTTCTTTAATAATTCCTCGCATAGGTAATCAATCAACTCCTTTGTGATTAGAGTGTTTACGAATTTATTGCTTTCGTGTGGTGACTTAATAACGCCCTGTTAAGTTTTCCTTGAGAGACGACTAGGGTTAACTTTCCCTACTATAACACCTCATTCGATTATGAGTCAATTAAGAGTACACTTTTAATTGAAACAAATTCTACAAGATCAATCGTGAGACGGAGTTACTACCAGTGTTAAACGATTAGCCATGCATAGAGGTGAAATTGGAGCTAATCAAAATTTATACAAATTCTTTGCTTATAATTACGGCTGTTTATTTTTATTTTTTGTTATAGATAAGTACATTATTGAATACTTTTACCAACATTGTTAGAATTTTTTCGACTTTGCTCTTTCAATGTGATATGAATCAAACACAATTAGCTCAAATAATAGAAATTATCAAGGGTCTTGTGATATCTTGAAGTATAAACTCATTTAAATAAATAATAAATTAGGCAATACTATCTTATTTATTTATGCTAATCCTAAAAAATAAATATACCTATAAAATACTCCACGAATGAAGATAGGACCCAAGCTAAAATTTGATGACCATTTTGAGGTGTTTGATATGGCTGTTCGTAGTTTTGTGATATGCATATCGGAGCGCCATACTCGCAGCGCACGAACTACCCTAGTGTATCAAATTTTGGAAAAACATGAAGTCTGATTTTTCAATTTGGTGAGATAGTTGTCACAAATTGTGATTCAAGATCAGGTTTGATTTAATAGTTGTCCCCTTTCAAAAATATATATCAAAAGTTAAAAGAAGTAGCCATCCCTAGTTGTTTGATAACTTCCACTTATTTTTGTGGTTCGATTCGATTCAATTCGATATTTAATGTATTGTTCAAGTCAGCTCAAATGAATTGAGCTCAGATCATAAAAGACCCACTTCTCAACTTAAATGAGCCTAAGTTAAGCTTGGCTTGCTGAGCATGTAACTGTGTTGGAGCTCATGGATAGAAACGAATATATACATGTTACACTATCTTGAGCATAAACATAGTCTCGTTAACGAGCAAGTTTGCAAGCTAAATGCGTTGAATACAAACCAAATATTCTCAATATTAGGTATTCCTTCCGTCTCATTACTGTTGGTTTGTTTTCCTTTTTTTGGTTATCCCACTATTATTGATCCATTCCACAAAAAGAAACAATTTTACACCAAAAAATACCTCGAGATATATTTGCCAAACTACAAAAGTAGAGCCAATATTTTCATTTGTAGTTACATTAGCAACAAAATGGAGATAAAACGAATTCAAATTATTTTTCACATTTGTTTTCTAATAATCTTCTTGCACAAATAAAAATAAAATAAAATTCCACATTGGATAAATTTCAAATCCATATTCATGTATTCTCAAAACAATTCATTATGGAGGAGTAAGGAGTTACAAAGTACCGCATCCGAATATATTCAGACAAAAATGATGAACTGAATAGATAAGAAATGGAATCCAAAGCTCCAAATTCATATAACCATGCAGCATCATCGCTCCAACCAAAAGGAGGTGAAAAATAATAATAACAATGCTAGAGCTATATCACTTAAATAACTTAGAGCTATATCACTTAAATAACCACAATAGTTGAAGTTATGCAGCTCCAACCTCATTCTTGCTGTATGCAAACGCATAACCTTGGGTATAACAGGAAACAAGACGACGAACAAACAGCTTGTAAGCTCAGCCAAACACCCTCTAAACATGTCCGAGCAGGATGACTGAAAAGATGAACTGCTACAACATGCCAGATTGAAATGCATGCTTTACATAATAAGGAATCCATCTCAATGGAACCAAGGATGTAAGTAAAGACACCAGCAACCTTTTCTTGCAAAATTATACAAGATTTCCACAATTGAACAAAACACATCAACTTAAGAATTCAACAAATCCACATTATTTTCCATGCAAGTCCCATAACTTGAGATTTCTTAGTGTGAAATATAGGAGCAAAGAGATTTGAACCGTGAGACACCCAAATTATTAAAACAAAACAATTTTGGAGAGAGAGGAATCAGCTTAGAATTAGCATTAATCAGGCGGACTATTCATTTCTCAGATGCTCGGCACAAGCACAAACTAAATTGGCTGCACCAGGAGAAACACCTAAGATGAAAACTGAGCCCATCAGCAGTACCTGTCAAAGCTCATCATCTTCCTTCTTCAATCTCCATATCTAACTTAATGATATTTTCCTCACGTTCAAGAATCAAATAACATAGATCAAGTTGGTTCCCATTTCAACCCAATGCCCAGAAAATAAACTCAAACTAAACCGGTAATAGGAAAATCACACAATATACTTAAATTGGCAAAACATAGAATGGAGCTTTTGGAGGATTAGATGATCAAACAAGCTCAAAAATGTTTGATGCATTAGTCGAGATTATTGTTATCTATCAAACCTATTTGTCAAAGTAAAAAGCCCCAATATGTATGAAAAAAATATTTGTGCTTGAATTTAGCATCAGATGAGCAAGGCAACAATCATATCCAAGCTCAAAAATCTAGACCAACTGCATACATAGGCCGTGCAATCCAAACGGGCAAAAGGATCCGCCATACTTTTTCCTCATGAAGTCATCTAGATGTAAGCAAACATATATCACAAAATTTAACAAGATTCTATCAGTCAACCTCACCAAAATAGTGAGCAAGGAAGCCCAAAATTCAAGTAAGAGAAAGTTTCATCACAAGTTCAATACAGAAATAGATTGCTTCCGACCAAAACTCCGAAGCTATGAAGTTCAACAACAGAGATTTACGGTTCATATAAGTGATAAGTGCGAGGAAAACATAACCAGCAAGAGCAAGCAAATAGCCAAACTTCTCTGCATCTTCTTCCCCACAGCACCCAGGGCATAACAGCATTGAACTTTTGGCCAGCTTTCGTATTTGAAATTTGAAAGTCTTTTTACCAAATTTTCCAAATTTGCACAGGAATACCCAAAAAAAATAATCCATGACAAACATAAAAAATCCAAAAGCGAATTAACTTTATCAATAAAAGGAGTTTTAGCAAGAACAAGGCAGAGTAAATTGCCACTGTTAATCATTATCAATTTCTCACAAAAAACAATCACTCCCATTAACTCACAAAAACAACTAAATTTAGGGTTTTGGGAAAATAGATAAAACACCTAGCTACTAACAACAAAAAATTAATCTTATTTCAGCAGATTTTTCGAGGCAGTTAAATTTTTAGATCCAAAGCAGCAAAGCTATACCAAAGATTTGTGGAGACCTTGATGATGCGTGGAAAGAAGAGACAGAGACTGTCTAGGGGAACGGTGACGTACGTCAATCAAGCAACGAGATCTTCTGCTTCTGAATTCAAAAAATAAAACTAAAAAATCTCCGCTACTGGAACAAATTTTGCAGAAATATCAGCCGAAATTCAAAAAGATAGATGATAGAAATGAACATAAATCGCTGAGAAAGGAGAAACAGAAAAGTGGAGGCGCAATTTTTTTATCAGCACACAAATTCATAAATCATGTTAACAAGCTATTGTAGGGCCAAACATCAAAATAAGGTAAATTTAGAAACAAAACAGCAAACCATCCTGGCATTTGAGGTCTAGTTATACATATCAAAAGGTAACCAAAATCCAGATTCGAGACACAGCCTACATCAAAACGAAGTTGCAAAAGGAAGAAACAATGCGGAGAAATCAGCGGAGCCTCCTAGCTTCTCTCTCAGACTCTAACAAGGTGAGGATGTCACCCTCTCTAACCGGCCCCTTGACGTTTCTCATGATGAAACGGTTCTGATCATCAATGAATTTCACCCTGACCTGAGTGACCTGCCCACGAGATCCGGTCCTGCCAATGACCTTGACAACAACTGCATGCTTGATTTGTGATTCCATTCTGCAGAGAAAAGGAGTAAGGACTGAGGAGCAGCCGCTGCAGAAATTGTAGAATGGGGGAGGCAAGTCGAGTGGAGGCGCAGTTGAGATTGAGGAGGCGCTCTTCGTCAATTAGGGTTTTATCGTTCCCATTTAAATAGGGCAACTGGCTTATGTGTCATGTGCGTGTTCATAATATATTTTTATTATTACTATCATTTTGGTTAAGAATAGGATTGATCAACTATTCCATAATAATCGAAAAAATCAAGTCCAATCGAATTGAAATGTAAATTTAATTTGATTTTTATATTCGGTTTACCAAAAATCGAACTAAATTATAATATTATATATTTTTTATTTTATAACTGTAAATTAAAATTATTTTAATTGTATGCTAGACTTTGAGACACTTTATGATGATGTGATACTTAATTTTTATAACGTCAATGCAGATGATTTTTACCTTGTTTTAGGATTGAACATCAAATTATGATGAATAATGTGTTGCTTTCTTGAGAAACTCCTTCAATGTTGGAGATGATTTCACATAAAAAGTTTATAATTATTAAACTATTCAGTTATGGTTTCATGTAATTTTGAATCCACAAGAGAGACACTATTTATAATGAGAGAGGATGCAAGGATTATAGGGTTGACTTAAGGTGATAAAATGACTCTTTAATATTGATATATATTAATATTTAAATTGTACCAAAAAATTTATATTTACATATCTTTATTATTTAAATATTTCATATAATTTTAAATTATATAAGATTTCAAAAATAAATATATATTATATTTAATAAAAAGAAGTATCAAAATTTCTATTCCTACATAATCCTCGAACATTCATTGCTGTTTATTTATCTCTTTTACCTGATCTTATTATATTTTTTTGAGATAATTGCAAAATCAATTTGATTTTTTGATCTTCTTGTAATTTAAATATTCAATTGTTAGTTTTTTTTTATGTCCCTCAAATTTATTTAATTTTTCATTTATTAAAACTGCTCACAAAATACTCTCTACTTATTATTTTCAACAACATCTTTTTTTTACACGTTTGACGACTCATGATCCATCACTATTCATACTTGGCTACTTATTAACCCCAACAACACCATTTATTTACATATTGTATCACTCATGACCAACCACTAATTAATTTAATACTAACTAATTTGGGACTCTTACTCCACTCACAAAACACTCTAACATCTTTTATTAAAACATGTACCAAAGATTATCAGAAAAATATTTTGGGGACAGGGATAATATAATTTTTGAACTGTTCTAATTAAGACCCAACTTTATAATTTGTAGCAAACTCGATTAGGAGTGGGCAAAATATCTGAAAATCGAATAATCGAACCATACCAAATTGAAAAAAAATCAAATATGGTTCGGTTCATTGGGTTATAAACAAATTAAAATTCCATAATTCAATTTCAGCCAGTTCAAAATATTTTTAATCTAATAACTGATAACTGAAATATATATATATATATATATATATATAATATTATTTATTTAGAGTTATAATTTTATATCTATATATTTAACCCTACTAATCTCTCTCTCTCTCTCTCTATTATATCAATATATAATATTTAGAAAATATAATATTATTTATTTATTTTTATCCACAAAATATGTTTTTTATATTATATATTAATAAATAAAATATTTTTATACATTATAAAACATTATTTATTTATTTATTCATTTGCAAAAAATACTTTTTTTAAATAAAAATTCTGATTTAATCGAAATAGCTGAAATATATGTCGGTTTGATGATCTAATAAATTTCGGTTCGATTCGGTTAATTTTTATAAAAAAAATCGATTAATTCAATCCAATTATTTTTTTGTCAAAAAAAAAACGAATACTTACCCCTAAACTCAACCTTTCCATCTTTTTACATGAATTTGGAATTGAGGTTTAAACATTCGTTTGACGTTGTAATTTTAAATTGACTGAGAGCTTGTGAAATTCATTGTATAAGTTTTCCTCACACATTATCAATTTTGTCTTCGAAAATCCGTCGGAAACTCTAGTTCCACCGTATTGACTCTCAACTGACTGTGTGGAAGCTGTAGTTCCACCACATTGACTCTTGATTGAATTACTCAACCGCAAGACATTTTGAGATAATTGACAATACGAAAAGACAACATAAATAATGAATTTCAAGACACTTAAGTTTATTTTGGGTTTTGAAGTCAATATGTCTATATTTTAGCTCCTAACATATGTAAACATTAAAAAAAAGTCTAATTTGCTACAAATCAATCATGATATAGGTTTTAGTTGAATTAATTCAAAGCTTGAATCGCACAATAATGTCCAAAATTTAAGATTGAATTTGCAATTATCTTTTCTTCTTTTTTAGAAGGATCTCTTATGTAGTTCAATTTACCAATTATTTTATTTTTTAAAACCAATTAATAATTAAAGTAACCCATCCTTGCATATTTTGTGTATATGAAAAAAGACATTTTTGTTCGACTTGAACTCCCCAAGAAAGTCTAAAACAATAATAAAAGCGAAAATATTAATAGCGAAACAACCTTATAATTTCATAATTAATCATTTAAAAAAGGGTAAATACGACGTAGCACTCCAACGTTTTCGACTTTTTACATCCGTGTTCCGACGTAAATATAATAACAAATCATACCATAACCTTTAAAATGAGTTCATAATAATGTCCTGACCGCCAGAATTGGGCCTGTTGTGCCTACATGGCACGCCGGAAATCCACGTCAGACACACATATGAAATAAATTTGAAAAAAATCCAAAATTATAATAAAAGAACACTTTAAACACATGAAATAAATAAAAAAATACTTTAAAACCCTCCACACTTTCATCATGCGGGTGAACTCAAAATCATCGATTACGAAAATTCGGATATATTTTATCAGAATTTATCTTGTAATATTTATTAGTAGTTTAAACTTTTGACTTACGAAAATGAAAATCAGAAAACTATTAACAAGAAACCTAATCTACCTTCTGAATTTTATATTCACATCAATGCCAGTTGTGAGTCTATGAAGTAAATCAATAGCGTCTGCAATATTTTACTGCTGATGTTCAACATAGCCAACATCTTTGTAGGGGAGAATGTGCAGTCAAGCCAATGTGACAATTGCATAAAAATCAGAAGGCTCTTTATGATGACATCACTGCTTTTGTGTGAAGAATCCGATCAGACAACATATTTCACTCTTAAATTTAAATTTAAAAACTCAACCAATATGAAATTGTCAATCTGCATAAGCGATAGAATTACGAGAAAAACTCAATGCAGAGTCAAATACACAAATGCAATAAATCGAATTTAAATCCAAAAGAAAGCAACCATCAATTATGACACGATCGACTCCACCACGACAAAAAGAGGCAATGAAGTTGAAAAAGCTTATGCACATGCTTTTCTTTGTTAATTTTCAAAATTTTGACAAATCATGAAAATTGATCCAAGTTCAATCCAACAATTTCTCCTTCTCGTGGAACCTCGTTTACACTCACCACTTATCTTTTTCTCTCTCTATACCTCTCTCACTTCTCGGAGCTTTAGAAACTTTTCAAGCCCTACTTTTACTATCTTGATTTGATATCGCCTTCGTGGCGTCGTCGCCCTACCTAAACTTTAGATCTTGGAAGAAGAAGGGCTTTCATTGGTGTTGATGTTGTTAATGGAGGTTGGGGTGCTGCTTCACGTGGGGCTTGCAGTGAACAATGGCGTCGAATCTTGACGGGTGATAATGATTCGTGGATTGAATTTTTTCTAATTGAATTTGTGTAAAAATTTGATCTTTTTCTCAAGATGTTGTGCAATGAGTGAATTGAATTGGAGAAGAAATTGATTCAAGAAATTGATTCGTGGATTTTAATGAAGAAGAAGAAGAAGAAGAAGAAGAAGAAGAAGAAGAAGAAGAAGAAGAAACATAAAACAACGTCATTTCTTGTAACTTTTTATATTATTTTTTATTATTATTATTTTCCGTGTGCCACATAAGCAAATCCGGCCAATTACTTGCCACCTAGGCATAAGAGGCCCGATTCGATCATCGGTCCACGGATATTCAAAATTTACAATGATTATGGTGCGATTTGTTATTATTCATACGTTGGGACACGGATGTAAAAAATCGCAAACGTTGGAGTGTTATATGCTATTTACCCTTTAAAAAATGTTATTTTTGTTAGGGATAAGGTGCAAATATACCCTTGAACGTTTTAGCAAAAATCAAATATACCCTTATCGTTATGTTTGGCGCAACTTAGCCCCCAAACGTATTAAAAAATGGTGCAAAATACTCTGACGGCAGACATGAGATTAACTCTGTTAGAAAAAAAATCAAAATTTTCATTTTTTTCTTATACGTTGTCATTTTGTGTGTATGTCGATCTATCATATTCATCGTCGTTTTCCTTCAATCTTCTTCTTGATCTTAAACATCATCAACAAGATAATTCACCCTCTCCAAATTCGATTTTATCAAAATATATCAGCCATTAATCCTCAAAAATAAGTTCTTTTACTAAAAAATTACCATCAACCTCAACAATTCGCCGATGCAACGCTAGTGAGAAGCTCAAACGTTGGAACGACAATCAAATCAATGAACAACACCGCACTCAAGCCCTCCGTGTGACACCCTTCAACTATTTAGACAAAATCTGATTTATCACTTTGAGCAAAAACCAAATATAAAAATGTTTAAAAGCTAAATTTGAGCTCGAGCATGTTATTATAGCGATTGGTGGGTGAAATTTAGATGTTGTGTTTCACCTGGATGAGGATTAGGGTTTTGGTCGAAGGAGAGGACCCCGCAATTTCGACGATGTTGCCAACACGGAGGGGGAGGCGATGGAGCGGTGGCGACAATATGGTAAAGGGGAGCTCAATGAGAATTCTGGCAAGTGCTTCATCGCTATTTAAATGCGCTTTAATCCATGAAAACACTGGCGTCATATTTCATGGTTGTTGCCTTTGGGCGAGACGAAGAGGAAAAACATCATTGAATAGGAAAAAAAAATGAAAAAATCAATTTTTTTAACGGAGTTAATCCTCCTGTCTGCCGTCAGAGCATTTTGCACCATTTTTCAATACGTTGAAATTTAAGTTGCACCAAACATAACGATAAGGTATATTTGATTTTGTTAAAGCGTTTAAGGGTGTATTTACCTTATCACTTTTTGTTACACCCAACAAAGCCCCACTCAAAAAGAAAAGAAAAAAAGAAAACCTTAGCAAATGTGGAGGCGTTTCTGCGCGCCGAATCTTCTCCGATGCCCCTCCGGCCACTCCGGGCGCATTCATCCTCAGCCATCATATCACTCTTGAAAACCTGCAAAACTCTCAGAGATCTCTATCAAATCCACACCCACATCATCCGCAGGGGCTGCGAGCAAGACCACCATTTGACTGCCCAGTTCATCTCCATCTGTGCCGCCGCGCAGCCACCAACGTTCGCTACCTCACCACCATCTTCAACGCCGTAATCAGCCCTAATATCTATCTCTGGAACATTTTGATCAAAGCCCACTGCGAGAATGCGCCTCTGGGCCAATGTTTAACGCTGTTTAGCAGGATGAGAAGGGGCGAATGTGCTTCAGATAAGTACACCTTCCCTTCACTGATTAAGGCTTGCTCGAGTGTTTTGGCGCTGAGGGAGGGCAGGCAGTCCACGCGGCGGCGGTGCGGTGTGGGACGGAGGGGATGTGTTTATGGGGTCGAGTTTGATTCATTTCTACGGTAACTGTCGCGAGATTGAGTGTGCGTGGAAGGTGTTCGACGAAATGCCTGTGAAATGAGGTTTCTTGGACAGCGATGATAGTGGGTGCTTGAATTATGGGGATATGGATGCTGCAAGGAAAATGTTTGATGAAATGCCTAAGAAGAATGACGCAACGTGGAATGCGATGATTAAAGGGTTCGTGAAGTTAGGTGATTTGGTGAGTGCGAAGAAGTTGTTCGATGAAATGCCTATGAGAGATGTGGTTTCATTTACTACTCTGATTGGTGGGTACACTAAGGCTGGTGACATGGCGGCTGCGAGGTCCATGTTCGATCAAATGCGGAACAAGGATTTAGTGTCTTGGTCTGTGTTGATATCGGGGTACGTGCAGAACGGGAAGCCAGGCGAGGCTGTCAAGGTTTTCGGTGAATTGTGGGCTATGAATTTGAAGCCGGATGAGTTCATATTAGTGAGCTTGATGTCTGCTTGCGCTCAGTTAGGATCGTCCGAGCTAGCAAAATGGATCGAATCCTATATGCGCGAGGGATGTTATGACATGACACGAGCTCATGTTGCGGCAGCTCTCGTTGATATGAACACTAAATGTGGGGATATGGAGCGAGCCACTAAACTATTCAAAGAAATGCCTCAACGTGATCTGGTCTCGTATTGTTCAATGATCCAAGGGTTCTGCATTCACGGCTGTGGTTCTGAGGCGGTTGCTCTGTTTTACAGGATGATAGACGAGGGAGTGAGGCCGGATGATGTGGCATTCACGGTTGTCTTGACGACATGTAGCCATGCCGGCCTTGTGGATGAAGGGTGCCGTGTTTTTGACCTAATGGTTGAGAAATATGCCATCAGCCCTTCTCCCGATCACTATGCGTGTATGGTGAACCTTCTTGGGAAATCAGGAAGGGTGAAGGCAGCTTATGAGCTTATACAGTCAATGCCTATGGAGTCCTATGCTGGTGCTTGGGGTGCTCTTCTCGGGGCATGTAGGCTGCAGGGTGATGTTGAATTAGGCGAGATAGTCGCCGAGAAGCTGTTTGAGGTTGAGCCTCAGAATCCTGGGAATTATGTGCTGTTGTCTAACATTTATGCAGAAGCTGATAGATGGTTGAATGTGTCTGATTTGAGGGAGAGGATGAGTGAGAAGGGACTTAGAAAAATACCTGGTTGCAGCTTCCTGGAGTCGACTACCCCGGCCTGATTCTTGAATTTCCCTCAATCACGTCGTCTGCATATGGTCTCAAGATCCTTTTTTTGCAGAGCTTGGTGCAATAGATTTTGGCAAGAGTGTGGTTGTGAGGGGGATTTGATACATATCGGGATTGTGGTTGCTCGTTTTTTTTGCAGGAAATCGAAAGGAACACATGAATGCAAAAGAAGAAGGGTTGGTTGATCAGCTCTTTCCTACCACAATTTGGAGTAAGTTCTCATTTATAAAGCATTGGGGGAGTTTCTGTGAGAGCCGGCACGAATGGATGGAGCGCGTTTCTTTCCTCATACGCCCTGCACGATTCGTGAGAACTGTTCTTGTTTTTGTGAGTGTTTGAGATCAAGAACACCAGACGCGAAGGGAGGGAAGGAAGTGTTGCTGCTGCTGCAGAAAACTCTGTTTGAAAGGTATGCAGGAAAAGGGAGGTTGAGATATATTGTGATCCATTTTCATTGTAGAAATGAAAGTGAGAGGTGCAGACAACATTGGTTTCGAAGGGAGAAGAGGTGTGGACAACATTATTTTTTTCGAAAAGACTTGTTGCAGAATCTGTGATGAGGTGTGGTCTAAATAAAAGACCAGATGACTTGGGTATTTATTTTCTGAGATTACATCATTTTCCATTTAATATACAGCCCTCAACGTTCATTTTACAGGATGTTTTCGTCTCGTATTTTATATTAATTTTGCACTAAATGAAGGGATTAAAAGAAATAAAAACAAGAAATCTTAGATAAATTTTATTTTTCTATATTTTGCTATGGTTTTGAATGAGGCTATGATACATTATCTACGAGCAGAAATAAACTTTATTCAGAACCAAATTACTATTCGAGCTTCAATGTTATTTCTTAAAGCCTATTCGAGCTTCAGTGTTAGGCTTTTATATATATTGGCTTTTTCATTTTGTTTAATCTTTAACAAGTGGGTGTTTATTTACTAAAATGACATTTAGGACAATCTTGAATCGCATAGCAAGTATTAATAGCAAGTATTAATTTCTCATGAAAAAGCCAATACTTCAATGCTTGTTTCATGTATATTATACGTGAATATTGGAGATGTTAGAAGTGACCATCCAGCAAAAATCTTGATCACATTTGCTTTTCAAGTGTGGTTTACTCGTCCTGTGTGGTATAAAAACTATTGCACAAAAATATGAGATTTATCAGTTTGCACCAAACATAGCGGCTATAAATTTTCCATCAATTCGACAAAAAAAAAAAAAAACTCATCTAACTACACTAGTTTACCGTATTTTGCCATGGATAGTATAGGTAGAACTAGGGATGTCAATGGATAAGTTTTATTCGGATTTAGATAGAGTTAGGGATGTCAATGAATGAGTTTTATCTAGATCGATCCAGAATTGTTCATAGCCATTAAATTTTAAAAGCAATGTTCGATTACGGTTTCGATTCGGACACTGCTTTAGACTTGGATCGTTTAGTCATGGTTTGATGGTGCAGTCTTGTCAGAGTTGGTTCGGTTTGAACCATAACTGATAAATTATTTATTGGTTCTGATCCGATTAAAATCCGTCTATTGACAAACCTAAGCTTAAGTATACTTATCGATGAGTCGGGTTTATCCATTCTAATCCAAAATCACTCATAACTCATTAAATTCTAAATCAATAGTTTCAATTTCAATTTCGATTTTAGTCCAGTTTTGATTCCAGACCTGCTCTGATCCGGATCGTCTCATATTGATAGTTGATGGTTATAAATAATGAACCGATTCTAGATACATAATCGATATTTATTTATTAATTCTGAGACGAGAAAACATGTCTATTGACATCCTAGCTAGAACATTTTTTCAAACCCCACATTTTATTGATTGAAAATCTCACGCACGTCGCTTGCGAATTTCTCATTCGTGATTCGGCCTATTTGGGGCCCCGGCACCTTTTAGCCTCATACGTCCAGTTCCCGGCTAACCTGCGCCCGGACGTACTCGTGGACTTATCCTAAACCACACCCTGCTATCCACTTCCGCCATTCACATCCCCAAAACTCACACAGCAACTTCACATTCCCCAATTTCTACGAAAAATGGCATCACTGAGCCCAAATCCCATCAATTCAATTCAGAAACCCTAAAACCCCATTCAGGAAATCCAATCTTCCATACGTCGTCTTACTGTCCAACCCCGTCTCCTCGCCGGACGATTCCTCTAAACCCGCGCTCCGCATTTCCGCGGATTCCGCCCCCAAAGCTCGATTCATCGCCCGAAGAACGGAATCCGTCTCCGTGCGCCAGCTCCAACGCCCGCTCAGTAATATATAATGCCCTCATTCTGTTGTTTTGTGTCATTGTATTCTAGATTTACGTTGTGTGTGATAATGCGGCAACCTGTTGTTAATTTTTGTTGATGTTTTGGTCCAGCTGAGTACATGAGCCTGCCGGCGAGTCAGTACTCGGTGTTGGATGCGGAGAGAATAGAGCGAGTGGACGATAACACTTTCAGGTGTTATGTGTATAGATTCAAGTTTTTCGCTTTCGAAGTTTGCCCCGTTTTGCTGGTCAGAGTGGAGGAGCTGCCTAATGGTTGCTGTATTAATCTCTTGTCTTGTAAGGTAATAGGGATCTCCCTCCCTCTCTCTCTTCGCTTATTTACTCGTGTCGTTAAATTATTTTATTTTTGCAGCTTGAGGGCTCGCCCATTATTGTTGCTCAGAATGACAAATTTGATGGTTAGCATCTTTCTTTACATTGTATTGCACAAGTGTGATGAATATATATTTTTATTGTCTGGCTTATTTTTTATGTTTTTAGACCTTAATAATTTAAAAGGACCAACATTTACTTGGTGAGAACTGCACCCTAGAGCTAAGTAAATATTTCTGTGAGCTTTCTATCAAATACTACTAGATTGACTGATTGAGGTTTTTTTGTTGTGAAAAATAGAAAAGAGTGGTTTCCTGGTTGGTTTGTGTATCTCCGAATCACGGTGTTAACCATGTACACTGTTAAATGCATCTTTACCATAAGTCTCAAGATGCTAGAGTTACATAACAGGTTCTTGGGTTAGATGAAGTAGTCAGAATAGTTGGCAGTAAGAGAGCTCATTTCATCATCTGCCTTTTCAATTTTTTTCTTCTTCTTATCCTATCAGTTTGGTGGCAGCTCCTCTGTTTTTTGTTTCTATCATACTTTTTCCTACTCTATTCATTTTCTATTCTGAGTAGTCTCACTAAATTACAAACCCGGGAGAGCTATTCAATATTCAGTATAAGTGTGTTCATGTCAAAGTTTTCACCTTCTCTAGCATTACTATGCTCCAGTGATTGACTGTTTGTTCTGTATAAGCTGTAAATTTACTGTCTTTATTAATGGAACTTGGAACAATTAATTATGTTGTTGAATGACATGATTAGTGATCCGTGTTTCACATCTCCCTTTGTTCTTCCTTTTAAACTAAAAGATGAATATATATACGTTCTTCAAGTTTCTAAAACAAGACATAATTGACTGATTTAGTGTCTTTCAGTTCTGAATATTTCTGCATAATTATTTTCAGGAGTCCTTTGACACTGATTTGGTATGGGCATGCAGCTTCAATGGAGAATAAGATATCTTGTGATAGCCTGAGAAGTGATTCACCGGTTCAGAAGTTGACTTCCGATGCAGTCATTGAGGTAATGACATTATGCCTCAATGGAGCTCATCAATTATTACAGACAGGCGTACAGCGAGGTAACTTTTTTCACGTGGTTTGATGTTCATGGTGCTCTTTTGTTCAGGTCAGCATTGATATTCCTTTTGCATTTCGTGCAATTCCAACACAATCCATTGAGTCAACCGGCTCCCAAGTTCTAGAACAGATACTGAAGGCTATGCTTCCACGATTTATGTCACAGGTTTGTGAATGTGATTATGTTTACTTTAAATCCTTTTCTTCCCTGAATAAAATTTTAGGAAGTCCCTAAATTTTTAGAGTATTAAATTAAATTTGTATCTGGATGTGCTTTCAGCTAAATGTAGCTGTTGATTGATAGTAATAACTTCTTATAACCTTGTATCATCTTTGGATTTTCGGAAACACTACTCTATAGACCGTGTAAGCCTAGAGGGTTTATTTTAGTTTAAGATACTCAACATTAGGTAGTATTCATAATTCTTCTATGGAAATTCTCTGCAAAGAGGATGCTTCGTACAAAGAATAATAAGGAGTAAGAGGATTAGTAGTCAGGTAAAATTATTATATTATAGTATAACATTAACTTATCAATTATTTTATAGATGATTTATTGTATTTGAAAAAAATAGTTAGTCCTATAAACCATTAAAAGGAAAAACGGATTCCTTACTTCAAGTTCTAGCCCCAGAGCTGTAGAGAAGCTAAGGCCTAGAAAGCTAAGTATGGATTTAAAAACCCATTCCTTTTTTTGCACACTTGTTCAGTGTTACAAAGGTAAAACATGGTGTTGGGGAAATTTTCTCTATATTATTAACTTATCAAAGCTCCTATATATATACAAGAGTCCTAACTTTACAAGGTAAGTCCTAATCTTGATCCATAAGGTATACCATATATAAATATATATCTAACATTCAGACACCTTCCTATACAGGAGTAAAACTTGATAGATCTTCCACAAAATCATGTGTGAGCTTGCCTTTGATAGTAGCTCAGTACCTAGTCTTGTGCTAAAGATTGATTTCATCTTTTCCCGACTTCATTTATTGGTGTGGACCGTGTGGTTTATGTAGTCTGTTTGTTTTGCTTATCCGCAGACTAAGGTTCTCTGATTGTATCCTTGGGCTTTTTTATCATACTCACAAAACTCCCTTTTAAATTATACGTGCAGTTAGTGAAGGATTATCAAGCTTGGGCTTCTGGAGATACCTCCAGGCAGCCCCTTGGGACGGGTGAGATATAAAATCGAGCGATCTACTTCAATGCCAGCTATTTGTAGTACGTCTATTGTGGTGTAAATCTTGAAGTTAAACTAGGAATATGGGTGGCTTAAAGCTGCATAAACGTGTACCAATGTTTTCCATTTTTTAATGTAGCTTTCAAATTCAAATGAATCATGATCAAACCACTTTTTGATTTCACCATTAGTTATAAACCACTCACACTGAGAAATTAGAATCGGGAATTGATGTATCATATGAGTAAAGCCAATCTAGGTGTGGTTTAGACAAGGTGAAAAGGTTTAAAACTTGGAGAAGGAAGATAAAGAAATTGTATGAAAAGAGTGCAGATAGTCTACTATTTTTTCTTGGATTTGTTCTAATTCTTATCAGCCAGTTGTGGGTTTTGTTTTCGGGCTTGTGTCTGTTGGAAATGTTTTGAGTATTTGATATCGTCGAGTCAGTCTATTCGTTTATCTGTGTAGAAATGGCAATGGATCGGATCTGGATCGGATCTTGTTAGTTTTAGATCCAGATTCGAATTTTTTTGCTTGGGTCCGGATTCGATCCAGATTCATTGGGTTCAAAAAAATTAGATCCGGACTCGGATCCATATATTTTCTCTTTTAAAATAAATCGTAAATCAATTATAATTCATTACATAATAATAATAATAATAATAATAATAATAATAATAATCTAAATGTATAATAACACTATAATAATTGTTTAGAATTTCTACAATCATCATTATACAAGAAGATGTTAGTTACAAATTTATTTTTGTTTTTATGATAGCAAATAATATTATAATAGGAATAGAAGTAGCACACATATTTTAATAAATAGACCATTTATATCTAATTCATATACAATTTTTTTTTTCAAATTCAAGTCATGATTTTCTAATGTTATTAACTTACCATCCAATTTCAGAACTTGGTTTATCCAATTTCGACTAGAAAGAAAAATAATATAATATACTTATAAATAAAAATAAAATGATATATACATGGATTCATGGGTTGGATTTGGATCTCGAAATCGAGATTGGATCCGAATTTAAAGGAATGATCAAGATCCGGTCTAGATATATACGATCCTATTTTTGAAGATTCGTATTAAAAAATGGATCGAATCTATGGATCTGGCCAAGATACGTGATCCATTGCCATCTCTATCTTTGTGTGTGCGTGCGTGGTTTTTAAGCACATGATTCACGTTGGATACTAACAATGTGAACTTATTCTATCTGTGTTGCTTCAGCCTTCAGTAATGTCAGTTCATGTATATAGAAATTGTATTTTTAATGTTCAAGTGTCGAAATTCCTGAGTTTGAATCTCGATTATGATATACTGTTAGCAGAAATATAACTGAATAAACTATAACATTGTAATATCCAAATATAAAGCTCTCTCTCTCTCTCTCGGCAATTATAAGTTCTAAAAATTCTTTCGAGTAATTAAACAAATTACAATATGGGGAGTTTTGTGTGAGATTGTTTTTCTATTAAAGATATTTTTGTATTTATGTACACATTTGTAATTTTGTTGGTTTTGCAATTATAAATATGTTATTAATTTATTATGTATGTGTTATGATTTGGATCTTGACTTGTCAATCATTAAAATTACAAATATATTATTGAATAAAGGTGTAGATAGAAACTTGACTTATGATCTCACATGTCTATATATATAATTGGATGTACGAGATCAATCCACATAAATTTTTTGGAATGGGCTCATAATCCCATTTCCATTTTAATCCCCAAATTATTTTTTACGTTTTTTTTATCCCTAAACAGTTTTTGTAAGTAAATTTCGTATTTAATTACAATATGAAAATGAGTTTTATGGGTTAATTTGTGGACGTTGAATGATTGAAATAAATGTCTATGACTGGCTCCTAGTTACTAATGTGAGTATGATTTCTAGTAGATTAAGACCCAATATAATATATATAGGTAGTGCTAAATGTACATAATATGTATGTACATAATACCCTTGATAATTATAGTATAAAGACCACTCCCAAATTACCCTTAATCCATTTTTGGTAGTCATATCATGAAATTGGGATGTTTTTATTTTCCTTTTTTACTCAAATAATTTTGGAAACAAAATGATTAATTTGTATCTTAAAAAATCACCATCATGGAAATATAAATATATATCAATTATACCATTATATAGATTTTTATACATATAAATAATTATCCCTTCCTTGATTGGAATTACTATTTTTCTAAAATGAACTCATTATCCCTAGTGTTAACATACACTAGTATTAATAGTCATTTGACAATGTGAAATATTAACATTGTATTAAATGTTGAATCTATGTAATATTTACACAATATTAAATATTGAAATAATGAGATCTTATATGTTGTTTTCCACTAAATTATAGAATAAAAATAAAACTAACAAAATTAGTTCAATATATTTATGGGAAAAAATTCTTAGTTATTATGGAAAGATATAGAATTGGAAATTTGCTAAACTATTCCTAATTTAAAGGTTAAGGGTATTAAAGCTAAATCATACTTTACTGAATTCACATTGATGATGTCTTAATTACTAATCATGCAAAATTACTAATCTATCCTATTATATGTATACATATTATGTACAAATAGCATTTCTCTATATATATACGAAATCAAACATGGAAAGATTTAATGGCACCCATGATTTAGTGCCTAATCTAGTTCGCAATTTGTAAGCCCTTTTTTGATGCTTTAAGGGTGGACAATATCATCGTACAAGATCTGTCTGTTTGTAAATTAAAAGCAGAAAAGTATTGAAGTGGGTGGACGAGTAGTTAGCAATATGGAAACAATAAAGCTATGTGGCCATTATGGTTGGTCACACGTGGATAATTTAGTAATTATCAATATAATTAACTAACAAAATAATAATATTAAACTAACGTGTTAATCATTTTTACATAAATATCATTCTCCCACATATTCTGAAAAACAATTAAATTTATTAATTTTAAATTTAAATTTTAAAATTAATCTCTCTCCACATAATATCTTTTTCCCACACATTATGGCCGGTTAGAATGTGGCGAAATAGCATATGGAAACGATCAATGTCATCAACTGAATTCCATAACATCAAATAAACAATTATCACACGCATAATAATTTTGATTACATTTTGCCACTAAAAACTGTACGACCACAAATTTATTCTTTTGGTATCTAAACTTCTTTTAGATCACAAATATTAATTGCACTTTTTTTTTTTTTGAAAACACCGAAACTAAAATTAATTAGACAAATCGTCTTTTACAATGTCCGCTAGCCGACTAGGGAAATTGTCGATCCAACAAACCGGATGATTGCAAAAACGCTGCGCCGAGGAATGAAGCGCACTTATTCGCGCTCTATACATGTGAGCAACACCAGCGACGGCTCGGCCGAGCATCATGTAGAATATCAAACACCTCCTCCCAGGCGGTCTTTTCTCCTCCGGTTTCGCCATGAGGCAGGCGATCGAATCGAATCGATAAACACCTCAAAAGGGTGGATGCCATAATCCACACAACAAACAATGCGAGAATCACCGCCTTAATCTCGGCAAACATGATGCTAGAGGAGGCCGCCGTCGGGATAGATTTCGCAAGGACCATACTACCTTCATGGTCGCGAATAATAACACCAATGCGAAGCTTTTTCTTTCGAGGGTTGAACATGGCATCCACGTCCACCGGAAGGTACCTTTTTGGTTTAAGCCACTTTTGTCACCCAACAAAACACCAATCTTTGTAGCCGCTTGAAGATGGGTGAGCCTCCTGTGATTTTCGAGAATAGCAATGCACACAGGTTTGGATACACCCTCGAAGCTCAGCTCACCCTCATGAGCCTCCTGCAAATGGCCATCCACATTTGCCACAACATGATGCACCAAAGTTCAAAATCATCTCGCTCAGCAGCTATATAAAAGACCGGCAATATCCAGCGACCTCAAGTATCTTGCTTGTCGAAGGAGCCCCCAAAGCAGCTACGTTCCAGCTAACTTTACTACGGGGACGAAAATGAGGCATGTTGGTCGTCGCCCACATCCTTACACACCTCGCACGTACCATCGATTGAACATGGTGAGATTTGAGATTTCAGTGATGAGGGATGTAGTTATTAATCGCTTCCACATGAAAATCTTAACTTTAGGCGGAATAGAGAGCGACCAAATCAGCTTATTCCACATAACATGATCCAGTTGCTAGTATTTGGGTGGCACTCATAGTAACCAAGGAGAGGAGATAAGTGACTTGACCAGAAGCGACCATTTTGCTCAAACTTCGAAGCGATCGTCCAAGCACCTTTCTCCCCAATCGGTGTCACAAGGATGCCGTCGCCAAACATGAGGAGGAACTCCAAATTGATTCTATCAACATTCCATTCACCCCTATTGGTGATCAAGTCGAGACCAACATCCGATTCTGCTCTCGATCCTCTTGCACTCCACCTTCCCTTCATACAAGCCGTTCACCCATCGTCCTGAAGACCAAGATTTTTGACCATCTCCCACTCTCCATCTCATGCCACGTCCACCGACTCTCTACTCCACATAAGGGATCTCCATAAAAGGAGCAATTGTTTTAACGGGCCGTTAGAATGTCACCAGTATTCAAGTACTTAGCCTTAAAACTTTCGCAACAAGGGTATCGAGCTTAGACAATATTCTCCGGACTTGTTTAGCCGGAGGCTCGATTGAAACACGCCATATCCGGAAGCCCAAACCGCCCCAAACTTTCGACTGCGGATATCATTCCATTTCGTCCGATGAATCGTTTCTTATCCTCCTTGTCTCCCACCGAGCGGCACATTCGATTAATGTCATTGCAGTTGCGTTGGGAAGCGGAAGCATTGCATGGCATAAGTAGGGATAGCTTGGATGGCGACTTTAATAAGAACCTCTTTACCCCATGAGAAAACTCTCTTTGATTCCACTCAAAAGCTTGGTTGAATTCTATCCTTGACATAACCAAGCTGGACACGTTTACGCCTCGAGGAAAAGGCCGGCATCGAGATACATCGTAAGCCATATTCACATTCACCCCAACATCCGCTTAATCCTCCCCATGTTCGATTGTGTATTCGCTAAAGCATATCGAGGATTTAGATCTATTAATGAGGTGACCGATGCGAGCTCGTATAGATGGAGAATCTTCTTGATGGCCGAAGCACCTTCCGTGGTGGCTTTAAGAAAGATGAGACTATCATCCGCAAAGAAAAGATGGGTTACATTGAGCTCACGAGGAAGGATCGGGACTCCCTCAACTTTCCCTAGCCTCTCGAAATTTTTTATAAGAGATGAGAAGCCTTGCGTGCAAATAACAAAGAGGAGAGGCGAGAGGGGTCGCCGCATTCGAGCCCTACGGAAGGGTAATTGTGCCATAGACTTTCTTGTTCAGGATAAAAGAAAAGTTAACCGTCGACACGCAATGCATAATGAGATTGCAAAAACGCTGGGAAGCCAAGCTTATCCAACACCGCATGAAGATACCTCCATTCAACTCTATCGTGCGCTTTGCTCGTATCGAGCTTGAGGAGGAGTATCCATCCTTGCCTTTCTTCCTCTTACGGATCCGGTGTTGGCATTCAAAACTTACAAGCACATTATCCGTTATAAGCCTTCCCTTTATAAGCGCGCTTTGAGCTTGATCGATGACTCTTCCCAAGACCGTCGAGCTATTAGCGATCACTTTGGCCACAATTTTATAGCTAGTATTACACATACTAATAGGTCTAAAGTCCGAGACCATAGATGGCTTGTTCGATTTGAATTAAACAAAGGAGAGTGTTGTTCCACTCTTTGATCGAGGCCTCATTATTAAGCACGGGGAGGACCTCGGTGACACAAGATCACCGATCATCGGCGAAGCGATAGAACCGGCGTTAAAACCATCGGGGCCGGGCTCTTGAGGGTGCATATCGAACACAACTTCTTTGACCTCCTTGGCATCGAAGGTCTATCCAAAGAGAAGTCCTCATCACGGATCCTTTCACGATATTAGTTGTCACGTACGTAACGTCACGAGTGTTCGGCTCTCCAGTTTAAAGAGGTCCGAAAAATACTTAATAATTCCGGCCTTGTCTTCCTCCTTATCACGAGACAACCCTCGATCATCCTTTAAGAATTGGATAGAGTCTTTTCTTCTCCTCAAAGATGCTCTTGCATGGAGCAGCTTTAATATTACGGTCACCATTAGCAAGCCGTTCAATCTAGCCAGCTGCACTTGATGGGCGGCTTCAATCTCATTGCCTCATCAATATGTTTGCTAATATGGAGAATTCTCTTGTTAATATCCATGTTACCCGCAAGCCTCATAAGCTGTTGTCGTTCCTTTCTGAGCTTCACAATGTGCTTTCCTTCCCTATTAAAGATATTATGCGACCATTGGGATAGGAATCCCTCGCATTTGTCAAGCAAGACAGGAAGAGAGTTAACGCCCTCAAGGCTTTTCAGCTCACACAAAAAATCCGGGACGAAGCCCTTATCCAGCATCCATTTATCCTCAAAGTAGAACCGGCTTTTACCACTTATCATCATATCACGCTTTTTCGGACTAAGCATGCAGAGCACCGGACGGTGGTCAGAGCCATGAAAGTCGAGAGCTTTCGTCTTAGTGTTTGGAAAAAACTGCTGCCACTTAGTATTCCCCAGGAAGCGATCTAGTCTTTCGAACATCATACCATTCTCACGTTTGTTACTCCAAGTGAATTCCAGATCAGGATCAGAGATTTCATGAAGATCGCGATCGGAGATCGCCTCTTTAAAGACTCCATCTGGTTTAAAGGCCGAGGCCTGCCACCAATCTTCTCATTGTCAAACACGATTTCATTAAAATCTCCACCTATAAGCCAAGCCAGGTCTTTCGTCATATCCACATGACTTAGGCGTCTCATAAGATCCCATGAGAACCTTCTCAACTCCGTCACCGGGTTACCATAAAACCCCGTGAAACGCCATTGCCCCTCTATGCAGTTAACAGTACAATCAATATGACCCGAAGAGTAAGATAGAATACTGACATCAGTTTTATCATCCCACATTAAGATAAGCCCTCCCTTTTGACCCACCGCATCCACGATGAACAAACCTTTGTAACCAAGGGTAGCTTTCCACCAACTACATCTATTAGCAGCAAGTTTAGTTTCGCATATGAAGACTAAACTTGGGGAAACACCGGCAAGAAGTTGCCGTAGCTCATGGAATGCACGTTTGTTTCCCAGACCACGTGCATTCCAAATTAGGCAATTCATAATGCTCGGCGGAATGCGGCGCCTCTCCCAAACGATATAGGATATATCTTCCACTTGCACTAACCTTTGATGTTTCTTTCTGGGGGTGTCCACATCCAGGTCAGAGATTGAACCCCCCGCTCTCTTCCTGTTTTCATCCAGAACGTCATTCTTTCCACTCCCATGATTAATTCTAGCCCTTCTTTTCCAGCCTTCTCTCAATCCTTTCCTCTTTGTTTTCAAAGGAGAATCCTTCTTATTCTTATTCTTATCCATTGCTTTGACTCTTTCGGGGTCCCTTTCAAAAGCCACGACTTGGCTTTCTTTTTCCTCTTCTGGACCTCCTGAAAGTCCCCTCGAACTCCCCGCTTCAAGGTGGGTTTCTTTCATCCAAGATGGGTGCCACTTCCACCGCCCGACTATCATCCTCCTTCCACTCGGCCATCTCATTATCCGTGTCTAGCGTATTCTTCCTCATCCTTTGATAGAGATCCCATGAAATTTTACGCCCTTCTCGTCATCTCCTTCCCGAGCTTTACTATTATTAGAGGATGTATTCTCGTTTGTCAAGTCTTTCTTCTATTCGGGTGACCTACCCGCGTAACCAAGAATCGGCGAAATTGAATTAGATGCATCAATGTCACGACGGTCCTTGAGATATGCCCAATCCTTCCACATGCATAGCAAAACTGGGAGCTTTTCATGCGACATAAGATTAGGGTCTTATTTTTCGTCCCGTGCTAGTTAGTGGGACACATCGGATTAGGGGCGTCAATCCGTCTCGTGACCCTAACTCTTGCGAATTTCCTCACACTGCGACCACCCTCATCCAAATCAATCTCATTAACCTTCCTATCCTCTCTCGATTACATGAATTATATTAGGTTCCATACAAGATATAGGGATGTTATGACATTGAACCCATATAGAAATTTAGTCAAAGCAGGACCTCGTAGGGTATGCGCATTTCTTGATGCATTTTAAAACCATAAGGTCTTGAAAAAATGCGGGGTCCTTCTTGACGTGTTACGATCCATCTCAAGGAGAAGGTGATGACAAGCGAGTTATGTCCCACGATCTCAATGTCCGTTCTCCTCTTTCATGATTGCAGGCGATTAGCTTTAAGGGTTTCTTTATTCACCATTTTTCGGCGAAAATCTTTCCTACCACAACCTTCTCGATCCTCTTCTTGCCCTTTACAACTTCCTCGTTCGTAAGGACAACCGCCTTTTCCTTAGCGTCGTGGATAATTTGAATGCTTACAAGGTTGGCAATCTCGTCGAACTTCCATTCTCAAGCGGATCGCACGTCCACCTGAAGGAAAACACCCTTATGAGACAAGGGACAAAAACCTTTCCAAGAAGAAGGAGGAAAACTCCAAAAACCCTAGCCGCCTAGGGTTTCAGAGAGAAGTAAAAACAATATTAATTGCACTTTAATTACTTTTTTCACATGCTTTTTTCTTTTCTTTTTTCTAACAATTGCAAATTCGCGATTCTTGAGGAAAGTTCAGAGTTTACAACTACGGTATGAGTTTAAAAAATGCAAACTTTTCATAGTTGAGAAATAAATTTTTTAATTTGTAATTAAAACTAATCATCATTGGGGTGAAAAAAATGCAATATTTAAGCTATATTGAGACAAATACATAGGGAATTACATCTTAGATAAGAACTAAGAACTAATAATGATTTTTAGATTAAATAAAATCGGACGACTTATAATTATTTAATTACAAAAATAGTCAAATTCTTAATTTTTCGTTACTTGGATATCCAAATCTCGAAAATCTCTCACATTCCATATGAAGATTCTTATTGCAATTTTTTTTTTACATTTTATTCTTCGTTGTTCATGTAATTTATGTTTTTGTTCATGTTATTGTAGTTTTTGTGCATGCTATCACATTCCATTGCTATATTCATATAATTCATGTTTTTGTGCACGTGGGAACAATTACCATAAATGAATATATAAAATCCCTTGGTTATAGGGTTGAAACGATAATCATTAAAATCTAAGAAAATAAACGATTTATAATTAATCTCGATCATTAGATTATATAAAATGGATGGACCACATTAATTCTTATTCTAAAAAAAAAATAGAATTCTCATTTGATCCACTCCCTATATATATAACCACTTTCCTAACGAGAATAGTGGGAATTGGGATCCGAACATATGTTGTAACTAATCTGGTTTCCTTAATTATATGGTGCGTGTGACATTCAAAGCAACAAATATTTTTCGTTAGATATCAAACAAAATGAATATGGACATCAAAGCAAAGCCATAAACTGTCACCAAGTAACTTGCATGAGTCGATCGAGCAACAAATAATTGTGGTCAACATTACTACAAAGTCTTGTCCCAATAAGATGTTTTCCACTAGAACTCGATAGCTAATACTGCAAGGTTGTGGTTGAACCACATCTTTCCACAACTAACGGTCCGATCCAAAATCTCCTCTTGATCGATCTCCAACCCTTTATCGAAAATAAAAAGACCATCAATAACTTAGGATTCCGATCTCATGTCCCTTCTTGAAGATACCGTAAAATCGAGCAAAATCGTCGTGCAAGAGCTCAATTTCCAAGAAGAAGATCAAAAGGGTGTTTGGCTAAGCTTATAAGCTCTTCAAAACAACTTATAAGCTGTAAAAATAAGCTCCAACAGCTTATAAGCTCCCTTAAAAATAAATAGTTCAATCCCAACTTATTTTTTCATAAGCTTATAAGTAACGATGAATTTACCAAAATAACCTTACTATGGTTCGTTATTTTCTACATATACACTACCGACTTCACATTTCGTCAATTTTCTCTCTCTAACTATGATTTTCGCTCTCTAACTCACGATTCTTTCTCTAGCTTATAAGTTCAATCATCCAAACACTTTGACAACTTAAAAGCTTTTCAAACATTATTTCTTATAAGTTCTTTAAAATAAGTTTAGCAACCACTCTAAGTATAGATAGCTAGGTTCACACCCAAGTGTTTCCAAGAGCTAAATGTGTGAATAGATGAGATGGTTTGTGTATTCTTGGAGATGGAGTTTTGCATAGTTTTATGCATAGTGTGATTATTGTAGTTTTTGGGAGGGACACAGCATGCAGATGAAGATTGTAAATAATTATCTTTTTTCACCTAACATCATGGATGGGTGCAGAGATTTTATATCCCAATGCATTTGTCTTAATGCTAATGGACATAAATAAAATTACTCAACTAGGGTTCTTGGACATGACATGCCGATTCTAATTGTTTCTTTTTCTTTGGTTGTAAATTGATGTAGAATCATATCATTTTCCTATTCCCATACCTTGTGTCCTTCAATTATTTTCCACTAGGTCAGACATACACGTGAAAATCCTGAAATTAGTCTTGTAACTAAGAAGGTGTTTGGCTAAGCTTATTTTAAAGAGCTTATAAGACACAACATTTGAAAAGCTTATAAGTTGTCAAAGGGTTTGGATAATTGAGCTTATAAGCTAGAAAAGAATTGTGAGTTAGAGAGAGAAAACTATAGTTATAGAGAGAAAATTGACGAGAGGTGAAGTCGATAATGTATATGTAGAAAATAACGAATCATAGTAAGGTTATTTTGGTAAATTCACTATTATTTATAAGCTTATGAAAAAATAAGTCGGGGTTGAGCTACTTATTTTTACAGCTGTTGGAACTTATTTTCACAGCTTATAAGTTGTTTATGAGCTTATTTTACCAAACACTTTGCATGAACTTGTAAGCTCCTAAACAACTTATAAGCTGTTTTGGAGAGCATATAAGCTTAGCCAAACACCCTCTAACCCGTTTGACAAAATAATCTTGTTCAATTTAAGATTGCAGTTAGTTAATTAGATTGTATAACAATGTTCCAACTCGAGACAACTCATGATTATTTGTTGGAAGTGGATGACTTCACATTGATTAATTATGGTAAGTGTTAAAAGAGAGGAATTTTTTTCCCCTTAGATTGTAGAACAAAATTTTTGTTGTCAGTTCTATATATATGATAAAATATATGAAAAATCTTTTATTTACTTGTTCTTACATGAATTTGTTAAAAATTAAAAGTAAAATGTTATTGGATAGTTTATATTTCGACTAGGAATTTTAGTAATTATTATTGATGTACATGCACCTCATTGAATTTTAGGTAGAAACATACACAATACGACATTTTTGTAAATTATTATAGATCATGGCTTCACATGTATTGCAACAATTGATTGTAAAGTTCAATAAGTGATGTGGTTGGAAGTTCTACCTTATGTGTGGACTGTTTGTCTAATTTATACGTAGATTATATTTTTTTAGATAGTCATTATGATATCTATCGATTGTTGTCCTTAATTTTTTAAAAGTAGTTATATAAATACTGACGGTAGACGAAACCGACGATTCAACCGACCATAGAATAGCGACGGTATGTAACCGTCAGTAAAATTTACTGACGACTGTTTTCCGTCGGTAATTTTTTTACCGATTCTCTTTGTCCGTCGGTAATCCATCGGTAACTATTTTTACCTACTGTTTTCCTGTTGTTGCCGACAGTATTCGTGATATATTAATCTAACTCGCCCAATAATTGGAAACAATTCGATATCGATTCTTTTTAATCAAATGAGGTGAATGGGTAAAATGTAAGTCGGAAAAGAGGAGATAAATAATTATTGAACTCTGATCTCTATGTTTTACAATGTAGATGTTCACTGCTCGATTATTTAAGAAAATACTGTATAAATTAACTTGTTTTATAGGAAAAATGAAAATTTTAATTGGACATGAAAGAATGCTTCGTGAGGCTTGCAAGTACCACAAATACGAATTCGGATTATTATTATTAAATGAATTTGGACATGGTTTTTAACCTTAAGGATATATTGTGTTTACTTATTAATTCATTTGAGAGGATTTGTTTGATTTTCATTTTTGATAAAGGGTTACTGGCACATAAATATATCAACTTTGGGTCAATTTAAGTTTTTCCCATGAACTATAAAAATTGTCACAAAATACACAAACTTAATGATTTTAGTGTTTTTACCACGATTTTAATTCAAGCCAAAAATAAATCTGACTTGGCATCTAGAAAAATTACTATAGACTAAACGGTTAATGATATAAACGACATCGTAGAGAGATGACATAAAATATCGTCGTTCCATCAAAATAAATCAAATTTTTTGATTTATAGGATTCATCGTGTCAACCCTCATTACAAAAATCAAGTCTTCTCGTTTGTTTCATCGTCTGGTTCCAGTTGGGATACAAAAACCGATATCCTCTCTCTACGATGTCATTTATATAACTAGCCGTTTTGTTTATGATAAATTTTTGAGATGTCAAGTTAGATTTAATTTGACTTAAATTTAAAATCGTGGTAATATCATTAAAATCATTAAGTTTGTGTATTTTGTGACACTTTTTAAAATTCATGTGAAAAATAAAATTAATATAAAGTTGATGTATTTATACACCGATAACCATTTGATAAATGATTGAATCGCTCCCACAAAATTTTACTATCTCTTTTTCGCTGGGACGTATTGCATCAAAAAATCTATTAATTGTATACTTCAAAGTAGGTTAAGTAGTTACAAATTAATGATTTTATTTATTAAGACCTTGAGCTCGTCAAAGTAATATATTCTCTCTACAAAATATGAATCTAGCAAAAAGCGAGTAGTTAAAACAAATAGATCCTTGTTTGTATTTCAGAAACCACCCATCATTAAAAACAAATAGCCAATAAGAAGTGTTTAAGGATAAAGTTATCTAACTTTAATCAATCGATTAATTAATGAAATAGTCTTCTATATCCGTCCATACATACGAACTTTGATATTTTTTTCAATATAAATGATACTCCTTCCGTCATCACGCCCGGTTTCTAGAAATGACGGAAGCTCGTAAATCGAGGCACGACGAATGAAAATAAGGGAAAATATGAAGTAAATAAGTTGACTCGAATGGTCAAGGCAAATAAACCCTTAGGATTTGGGAATAGCTTCCTAAATGAAAATGGAAGACATCGAATGATGTAATCCAAACAAAACAACATCTATCCTCAGGATCACAAGTTTAGTTTCGTGCTTCTGATAGCCAGTACACATCAAAATACTAAAATCAATGATTTAGAGTCTAAGCTCAATCAAAGATATAATTGAGTCATAGACAAGAAGGAAAATGTAATTAGAGTTAATTCATCGGTGAAGTCTAAATGCGAAATAATCCGTCAAAATACGGAGTGAACTCAAATCTCGACTCTACTCGTCGTAGCCCATTGATCAACACGAAAACATTTGAAAATATTTGGGCTAAGTACTAATGTACTCGGTGGGCAAGCATTTTCATAAACATTTCATAAATCCGTAAAAGCGGTTTATCGATCATGATAACATAACTTAGAAGGTTTTAAAGAGAAACCACTTCTAAGCATGCAAAAATATTTCATTCGTTTGGGCCCATTGTCACGACTCTTACATTACTCGCTTTGATCCGGACCTCTAGCCATCGTCGGATCACATACCTATTATTGTCATCGGGGCGTAACCCGGACAATTCATGGCGTGCCGGAGCGTATCCGGACAAGTACCATAATAACATAGCGTACTCTAACGCATCGGACAAGCACCCTTATAACGCCTCATGACTTGGTTGGTGCCGATGGAGATCAACCACGAAACAACTAACGGTGTACACAATTCTCAATTAATGTATTAGATTAAAGAGAATCTCGATCGATTCTTATCGAGCCTTAAGCAGTAGAGCGCGCAAAAACATTTTATTGGATAAGCGGTTTGCATTTCATGAAATATCGAGCATATAACTCGAATATACTTTTGTAAAGTAAGCCCACTTGATAGGACAAAGCACGAAGAAATCACAATAATATGCGTCTCGGGAAGCGGCGCTAATCCCTTGATCGATAAAACCTACAAGAAGCACTAATCTTAATAGGTCTCGAAAAGCTAGCCTTAAATTCAAGTAAAGGAGGATACTAGCTTATGATTCGTTAAGCAGAGTTTTCAAAATATAATTAAATTTGAAAACTAATTTATATCGACTAAGGCACCAACAATACCCTTGCTCGACTTTCCGTTGAAAAACAATTTAATTTCATAATCTTCTTTTGTTAAATACTTTTTACAAAGTATAATGCAATTAAATTGCATACTAAAATCATATATATATATTAAGGACTCTCGCTAATATAACACATAATATAATTATCAAATTATGCACTTGACTAGCATAATTTAATTTATTTAATTATTCTAACAATTAATTTCATTAAAAGAAATTAATTACATTAATTAAAGATGTCTTAATCATAAATTAAAGATAATTTAAACTTGACTTAACCTTATCTTAATCAATCAATTAATTAAACTTAATAGTAATTAATTAATTAATTAATTATCTTACCATAATTAAATAATTTAAACTTATTTTAAGTTTAAGTTAATTATTTAATTAATAAGACTTAATATAATTTAATTAATTAAGTCTTAAAGTTAAACCTTATTTATTTAATTAATTAAAGTCTAAGTTTAATTAATTAAAGTAAGTCAAATAATTAATTAAATTAAAGCTCAATCATTAATTAGATCTAAGTCCAACTATTATTATTAACTAAAGTCCAACTATTTAATTAATCCAAGCCCACATTTTATTATATTACAGGCCCAATCTTTAAATAAGAACAAGCCCATCAACAATTTACAAAATAAATAAATAAATAAATGGGCCCACCCATTTAATTAAAATAAGATCATTAAATTCACAAAATTTCATTACCAATGATTTAAACCACTCATTAACTCATTTAATAAAATCAGCCCAATTTATTTAAATGAAGAGCCCAACACTTAAATAAAATGATCCCAAGCCCAACTCATTAAATTTTAGAAAAATCAAGCCCATTTAATTAAAATAACACAAGCCCAACCCATTTACTCTCAAAACCCTAAACCTAAAATCGCTTCCCCACTTTTTCGCGCAGCTTTCAAAATGCCATCGTCGCCGGCGTCCGATTCGGCGACCTCAAAATTTTATTTTTATTTTTCTTCTTCATTTCACTCGCCCTCTCCCTCACGTCTCTCTCGTCTCTCATTCTTCTCCTTTGTAACACACTCATGCAGCGCTTACGGTGGGCGCTTGCTGACCGCCGCCTCCGGCCGATCGCGTCGTCGATCGACGGTCACGCCATCGCCGCGACGTCGACCTCCTCCTCTCTTCTCGTGCTCGCTCGGCACTCACAACACACACACACACGCGGAGACAACACACACACGCACGCAGCGCGTATGGCAAGAACCGCCGCTTGCCGTCGTCGCAGCAAGCCGACCCGTCGCGGTCACCGCCGTCGACCTCTCTCTCATAACACACATACACGCACAAACCACCAACTCGACACACACGCGACACACACCACGGCAACAACACACACACTCACGCGATGTACACACACGCGCGAGCCACGCCGCGGCGGATCGATCGCCGACCATGCACGCCACAGCGTCGCTGCCGTCGCGCACCGCCGCCATCCACCGTCTCTGTCTCTCCCCACTCTGCCGTGCACACACACATGAAACATATACATTTTGCATATAAACACTTAAAGAATTGAGAGAATTGACCTTTGTAGATCCTCTTGCAAGAATGGTGAAAATCGAAAATGGGGCTAGGGTTCGAGAATGAGGAGATGATGAGTTTATATAGTAGGGTTTGGTTTGTGTTTGGGCTTTACTTACAGGCTTTGTAAATTAAAGCCCATTAAATTATTATTAAATGCGGCTCAAGTCCGATCTTATAGATTATAAATTAATTAAACCTTGACATATATTACTTATACAATGATTTATAAATATATGTATAAATCATATTCAATTATTATATTATATATAATAATTTCGTAATCGCTTTAATGAAATAAATTCTTTTGTTGGAATTTTAAAAAATTTCTTTCATCGAACACGAATCATTTAAATTCTAAGTTCGAAAGTCCTTCTAATCTTATTAAGAAAGGCGGGATATGACATCCTCTATCCTTATAAAAATTTAGTCCTCGAAATTACATACCTTGAAAATCTAGTTAGGGATACTTAGATTTCATTTTGTCCTCAAGTTCCATGTGGCCTCCTCCATTCCGTGATGGTTCCACTTCACTTTAACGAGAACAATTTGTTTGTTCATAAAACTTGAACTTTTCTATCCAAAATTTGGACGGTCTTTCTTCATAACTTAAGTCACGAGCTAAGACCACTTCATCGTGTTTAATTCGTGTTTCGGATCAAACACGTATTTCATAATGCGAGACATGAAACACATTGTGTGCGTCTCCAATGCTTGGTGGCAAAGCCGACCTATAAACTCTGAGCCTATTACATCTAGGATCTCGAAGGTCTATATAGCGGGTCGTAACTTTCCTCTCTTACCAAAGCGTATAACTCCTTTGAAGGAGAAACTTTAAGAAAAACTCGATCCCGACATTAAATTCTAAGTCGCATCGTGACTTATCGGCGTAAGACTTTTATGCATCTGAGCTTCTTTGATTCTTTGTTTAATGTGATCGACTTTCTCGACCATTTCTTTGTACTAGGTCGGGACCTAGCGACTTCCTTTCTCCCACCGTCCCGATAAAGGGTGATCGACATTTTCGACCGTCTGATACCTCATATGGGGCCATTCAATCGTCGCTGGTAACTATTGTTATAGGCAAATTCCACCAGTGAGTAAATCTTCCCAACTTCCACCTTTGTCGGTGTTAGAGTTATAACATATCTTCTAAAACTTGAATCGTTCTTTCGATTGGCCATCGATGCGAGGATGAAAAACTGTCTTGAAATTCATTTGGGTTCCCATGGCTTCTTGTAAACTCTTCCAAAAACGCGATGTGAATCTAGAATCTCGATCAGACGTAATAGATACAGGTACTCCATGAAGGCGTACTATCTCCTTAACGTATAATTTTGCAAGCTTCTCCAAACTAAACGTCATCTGAATCGGTAGAAAATGCGCTGACTTTGATAGACGGTCCACTATGACCCAAATGGCAGTATTCCCACGAATTGACCTTGGTAGGCTTACCACAAAGTCCATGTTGATATGTTCCCACTTCCATTCAGCGCGGTGGGGTTGTAACATCCCATACGGTCTACGGTGCCTGACCTTAACTTGCGACAAGCTAAACATCGTTCAACAAAAGAGGCTACATCTCTTTTCATTCCTTTCCACCAGAACGTTTTCTTCAAATCTTGGTACATTTTTGTACTTCCTGGATGTGCAGTATATGGAGTATCATGAGCCTCGCTCATAATCTCGTTCTTGAGTTCTTCCTTGTGTGGCACACACAATCTTTCGCCAAACATCAAAGCGTTGTCTTTTGCTTCCGTGAACCCTTTCGTTTTGTTCGTTCTTGCGGCGAGACGCATCTTTTCCAGGAACCAATCTCCTCTTTGTGCATCAATGATCCTTCCTCGTAGGTCGGTGTGGGCGTGAGACTAGCTATCTGGCGACATCTGTCTTTGGAGGATGAACTATTTCTAAGCGGGCGTGGCGAAGTCGTGAATCGATTCTCTCTGTTGGGTAATTAAATACCTAGCTTTGCCTTAGTCTTTCGGTGAGGGCATACGCCACAACGTTCGCTTTTCGGGATGGTAGGCGATAGTACGGTCGTAATCCTTTACTAATTCGAGCCATCTTGTTGTCTCGTATTCGGATCATACGCTCGAAAAAGTACTTCAAACTCTTATGATCGTGAAGATTTCACTTAACTCCATAAAGGTGGTGTCTCCAAATCTTCAAAGCATGCCTGCATTGCAGCTAACTCTAAGTCATGAGTCGGATAATTCAACTCATGTGGCTTCAATTGACGAGATCGTATGCTATCACCTTCGGTTTGCATTAGTACACAACCCAATCGACTTTGAGGCATCCGTGTAAACAACGAATCCTTCGTTCTCCTAGGGATTGCTAACACTAGAAGCGATGGTTAGCTTGGTCTTGAGCTCTTGAAAACTCTTTTCACAATCTTGGTCCAGTATACTTGGTCCCTTTTCTTAAAGTTGTGTCATTGGCTAGTGATTTTGAGAACCCTTGATAGATAAATCGCGTAGTATCACCGCCAAACCGAGAAAACTTCGATCTCATTGGCGTTTGATGGTGTCCTCCATCCTTTGGCGGCTTCCACCTTAGCGGGATCTACTTTGATTCCCTCGGTTGACACGATGTGTCAGGAACATCACTTCCTTTAACCAAAATTCACACTCTTTGAATTTGGCGTAAAATTTTCGTTTCGCAAAATCTAAAGTACAACACGCAAGTGCTCTTCATGTTGTTCCTCGGTCTTAGAGTAGATGAGAATATCATCGATAAACACTAAGACAAAACTATCGAGATCTTGATGGAATACTCTATTCATCGGATCCATAAAAACTAGGGGTGGGTATTTGGTATTGGTTATTTGGGTATCTATATAACCGAACCGAACCAATGGATATCGGTTAACCGAATAACCGATATCATTGGATACGGTTCGGTATTTGGTATGTGATTTTCAAAATTTGGTTATCGGTATACCCATTCGGTTATCGGGTATACCGATAACGAAAATAATATAAATATATATATTTATTTAATTTTATAATTAATATTTTAAAAAGCGAGTATATTTTAAATAATGAATATATTTATTTAATTTTATAATTAATATTTTAAAAAGCGAGTATATTTTAAATAATGAATATATTTATTTAATTTTATAATTAATATTTTAAAAAGCGAGAATATTTTAAAAGCGAATATATATATTTATTTAATTTTATAATTAATATTTAAAAAGCGAGTATATTTTAAAAAGCGAATATATTTATTTAATTTTATAATTAATTCGGTTATTTGGTTAACCAAATAACCAATTGGTTAAACCGATCGGTTATTTGGTTAGCAGAATAACCGATCGGTTCGATATCGGTTAGTATCGAGTTGCTAATCGGTTTGGTGTAGAAAATTGGTTGATTAACCGAACCGAACCGGATACCGACCCTAATAAAAGCAGTGGGCGTTTGTCGACCCAAACGGCATTCTTGTGAACTCGTAATGTCCAGTAACGTGTTCTAAACATTGTTTTAGGAATATCTTCCTTCTCATTTTGGTGATGGTATCCGGACCTTAGGTCCATCTTGGAAAATACTCGGCTCCTTTCGGTTGGTCGAACAAGTCGTCTATCACGGGAGAGGATATCTATTCTTAATAGTGAGCTTGTTCAATTCTCGTAATCGATACACATCCCTAATGTTCGTCTTTCTTCTTGACGAATAGGACCGGTGCTCCCCATGGCGATACACTAGGTTGTATGAAACCTAGGTCCAACAGACTCCTCCAATCGAATCTTTAATTCTTGTAATTGGTGGGGCCATCCTATACGGTGCTTTTGACACTGGAGCTGCCCCGGGTTCTAGGTCGATTGAGAACTCTAATTGCCGATCTGGTGGCATACCCGGTAATTCTTCTGGAAAAACATCTTCGTACTCTCGAACCACTGGAACTTCTCCAATTGTTTTCTCCACCTCTGGTTTTCTTGTCAGTGACGAAATGCATAGCAACCTCCTTTCTTCATAATCTTGGTGGCTTTCATGGCAAGATATCACCGATACTCCTTTTCCCATTCTTATCCGTGAAAATTTGTCCCCTCATTTCCAAGGGTCTGGAATGAGATCTTTCTCTCGTTGCACAAAATTGTGGCATTGACTTTGGTGAGCAATCCATTCCTAAGATGATGTCAAATTCTATCATAGAGATGACATATAAGTCGCCTAAATTCTTGACACCTATGTTCAATTCTAAGTTTGAGACAATATATTCGAGACATTCTTTCTCCACTTGGTGTGCTAATCACTAAAGCTTCACTAGATGGTTCGGAGTTAAGTCTAAAGCCTTACAAGCAGCATGTGAAATGAAAGAGTGTGATGCTCTGTGTCGAACAAAGCTATAACAGTATACGATCACATTGATCATACCGTCGATTTCCACGTGCTCGGCCGCTTGCTCTGGTTTAGGGCATAGGCCCTCGCGTTGGTGGTTGTCCTTGGTTTCCTCGGGACCGGGATTTGCCTTTGTTGATTTCAAGGTTGGGCTTGGGGTGCTCTCCCGTTTTCTTTGGGCATCTTGGAGCAAAATGTCCAATTTCTCCACGAAATAACAAGCATTTGCCTCTTGGACATTTGCCTAGGTGGAATTTCGGCATTCGGGCAAGGTGTTCGCCCATCATTGAGGCGGATTTTGATTACGCGGATTTTGATTCGGGGTTTCTTCCCATTTCAAGTTTCCCATTACCCTCATTCCATTTCTTTCCCTTTGCCATTGTCTTGGAATGGCGCATACCTGACTGCGGTGGAGCTTTTCCTTTTCTCTTGGCGGGGTGACTCGATGGTAAGAGCCACCTTTCGGCGTTTGTGCATAAGTAAGGTCACCTTGACTTGCTAGGAAATCGCTATCTCGTGGCGTAATCCGTTTACGAACTTCTCGGTGCGTTTTGCATCGGTGTCCACGGATGTGGTGCATACCTGCAGATTGGTTGAAAGCTCTGTCATATTGATGTTGTTCAATTCTCGCTTGATTCGAACTCGTTTCGCTTTCTTGACGGTAGCATCTGGTATGTACTTCTCATCTGATTCGATCTTGAATTCTTCCACGTGAGGTTCTCGAGTTCCTCCTCGATCGTGGTGCGTCTCACCGACTCCCACGAAGTCGACTTCTTCCACAAGTCGGTAGGTGGCGCTTCACTTTTTCCCTATCTTCACATCGGATATAGTTGAAAATCCGTTCCACAGCTCGTATCCATTTCTCAGCATCCATCGGATCACCTAGCCCATCGAACGTCGGAGGTTTCTCTTTGCGGAATCTTTCTTCAGTCGTACGGTCCGGTGCTATTTGTGGGTTAGGTTCTTGATGGACAAAACCTCTTCCTTGTACACGACCACGTCCTCGTCCTTGTCCTCGTCCACGTCCTCGGCCTCGGCCCCTACCATTTCCTATCGGTACGTCTTCCATGCCACCTCCTATTGGTGCGTCTTCCATTACGAAAAGATAACGCCTATATGAGAAACTAATCATAACCATAAAGGTGTAACTCATATGAATCCTCAATCTTTCCATGTTACTTCTATGTTCAAGCGCTTCTATGTGAAACCGTGAACTAGTTCTTTCTAAGTTGTTATAGCGAGGCTATCACGACTTACGTTTTCATCTTGATCCTTGAGTACACAAACAGTTCGTGAGAGAACCCATAACTTATTTCGATAATTTCAGGATATGAATCCAAAATATCGTCATCAATCATTTTCGTTTTGTGGAAGCTATTATCATGTAGGTTCCAACGATCTTATACATGATCGAAAAGATTTGAAAATCTAATTGAAAATCAATTTCTTTTGTGTCGTTAAGGGTTGGGTTGTCCTAACACGACAATGAACTTAGATAATGATCTCATGCATGATCGAAAAGATTTGAAAATCTAATTCGACAATCAATTTCATTTGTCGTTAAGGGTTGGGTTGTCCCTAACACGACAATGAACTTAGCTTATCTGAGTACAATGACTCACAATGATATTGTGAAAACAATAAAACAATTCACAAAACAACATAAGAAAATAACTTGATAATTCACATGACAACTTTCATCAATGGCATACATGATTTCATAGTCAAAACTTTGAAACTTTTAAAATCATACCTTTGTTGATCGGTTAGGCGTGATGTTGAGAGTCATGAGATTTCAAGAAGTCTAGGGATACTATTCTAGACTCGACATGAAAAGGTTTTTGGCAGTCAGAGACACGAAAGAAAACTTAGGCTCTGATACCACTCTGTCACGCCCCGGTTTCTAGAAATGACGGAAGCTCGTAAATCGAGGCACGACGAATGAAAATAAGGGAAAATATGAAGTAAATAAGTTGACTCGAATGGTCAAGGCAAATAAACCCTTAGGATTTGGGAATAGCTTCCTAAATGAAAATGGAAGACATCGAATGATGTAATCCAAACAAAACAACATCTATCCTCAGGATCACAAGTTTAGTTTCGTGCTTCGATGGCGGTACACATCAAAATACTAAAATCAATGATTTAGAGTCTAAGCTCAATCAAAGATATAATTGAGTCATGACAAGAAGGAAAATGTAATTAGAGTTAATTCATCGGTGAAGTCTAAATGCGAAATAATCCACAAAATACGGAGTGAACTCAAATCTCGACTCTACTCAAGTCGGCGCCCATTGATCGACACGAAAACATTTGAAAATATTTGGGCTAAGTACTAATGTACTCGGTGGGCAACATTTTCATAAACATTTCATAAATCCGTAAAAGGTTTATCGATCATGATAACATAACTTAGAAGGTTTTAAAGAGAAACCACTTCTAAGCATGCAAAATATTTCATTCGTTTGGGCCCATTGTCACGACTCTTACATTACTCGCTTTGATCCGGACCTCAGCCATCGTCGGATCACATGCCCTATTATTGTCATCGGGGCGTAACCCGGACAATTCATGACGCGTCTTGAGGCGTATCCGCACAAGCACCATAATAACATGGCGTACTCTAACGCATCCGACAAGCACCCTTATAACGCCTCACGACTTGGTTAGTGCGGATGGAGATCAACCCACGAAACAACTAACGGTGTACACAATTCTCAATTAATGTATTAGATTAAAGAGAATCTCGATCGATTCTTATACGAGCCTTAAGCAGTAGAAGCGCACAAAAACATTTTATTGGATAAGCGGTTTGCATTTCATGAAATATCGAGCATATAACTCAAATATACTTTTGTAAAGTAAGCCCACCTGATAGGACAAAGCACGAAGAAATCACAATAATATGCGTCTCGGGAAAGCGGCGCTAATCCCTTGATCGATAAAACCTACAAGAAGCACTAATCTTAATAGGTCTCAAAAGCTAGCCTTAAATTCAAGTAAAGGAGGATACTAGCTTATGATTCGTTAAGCAGAGTTTTCAAAATATAATTAAATTTGAAAACTAATTTATATCGACTAAGGCACCAACAATACCCTTGCTCGACTTTCCGTTGAAAACAATTTAATTTCATAATCTTCTTTTGTTAAATACTTTTTACAAAGTATAATGCAATTAAATTGCATACTAAAATCATATATATATATTAAGGACTCTCGCAATATAACACATAATATAATTATCAAATTATGCACTTGACTAGCATAATTTAATTTATTTAATTATTCTAACTTAATTAATTTCATTAAAAGAAATTAATTACATTAATTAAAGATGTCTTAATCATAAATTAAAGATAATTTAAACTTGACTTAACCTTATCTTAATCAATCAATTAATTAAACTTAATAGTAATTAATTAATTAATTAATTATCTTACCATAATTAAATAATTTAAACTTATTTTAAGTTTAAGTTAATTATTTAATTAATAAGACTTAATATAATTTAATTAATTAAGTCTTAAAGTTAAACCTTATTTATTTAATTAATTAAAGTCTAAAGTTTAATTAATTAAAGTAAGTCAAATAATTAATTAAATTAAAGCTCAATCATTAATTAAATCTAAGTCCAACTATTATTATTAACTAAAGTCCAACTATTTAATTAATCCAAGCCCACATTTTATTATATTACAGGCCCAATCTTTAAATAAGAACAAGCCCATCAACAATTTACAAAATAAATAAATAAATAAAAAGGCTGACCCATTTAATTAAAATAAGATCAGCCCAAATTCACAAAAATTCTACCAACAGATTTAAACCACTCATTAACTCATTTAATAAAATCACCCAATTTATTTAAATGAAGAGCCCAACACTTAAATAAAATGAGCCCAAGCCCAACTCATTAAATTTTAGAAAAATCAAGCCCATTTAATTAAAATAACACAAGCCCAACCCATTTACTCTCAAAAACCCTAAACCTAAAATCGCCTCCCCACTTTTCCGACGCCGCTTTCAGGCCGCCGGCCCGGATCCAGTTAAGCGACCTCAAAATTTTATTTTATTTTTCTTCTTCATTTCACTCGCCCCTCTCCCTCACGTCTCTCTCTCGTGTCTCATTCTTCTCACTGTAACACACTCATGCAACGCACACAGTGGCGCTGCTCGACCGCCGCCGGCCGGTCACGTCGTCGATCGACGGTCACGCCATCGCCGCGACGTCGACCTCCTCCCTCTCTTTCTCGTGCTCGCTCGCACTCTCACACACACACACACGCGGAGACAACACACACACGCACGCAGCGCGCGGCCAAGACCGCCGCTGCCGTCGTCGCGCTTGGCCGGCCACGTCGCGGTCCGCCGTCGACCTCTCTCTCATAACACACATACACGCACAAACCACCAACTCGACACACACACGCGACACACACACCACAACAACACACACACACTCACGCGATGTACACACACACGCGAGCCACGCCTGTGGCGGATCGATCGCCGACCGCCATCGCCACCGCGTCATTGCCGTCGCGCCACCCGCGATCACCGCTCTCTGTCTCTCCCCTCTCGCCGTGCACACACACACATGAAACATATACATTTTGCATATAAACACTTAAAGAATTGAGAGAAGAATTGACCTTTGTAGATCCCTCTTGCAAGAATGGTGAAAATCGAAAATGGGGCTAGGGTTCAAGAATGAGGAGATGATGAGTTTATATAGTAGGGTTTGGTTTGTGTTTGGGCTTTACTACGGCTTTGTAAATTAAAGCCCATTAAATTATTATTAAATGCGGCTCAAGTCCGATCTTATAGATTATAAATTAATTAAACCTTGACATATATTACTTATACAATGATTTATAAATATATGTATAAATCATATTCAATTATTATATTATATATAATAATTCGTAATCGCTTTAATGAAATAAATTCTTTTGTTGGAATTTTAAAAAAATTCTTTCATCAGACACGAATCATTTAAATTCTAAGTTCGAAAGTCCTTCTAATCTTATTAAGAAAGACGGGATATGACACCGTCCCCTAAATATATTCCTAGAATCTTTGGCACGACTTTTAATAAAAATTGTTGAATGTATTATGAGTGGAGTAAGGGTTCCACAATAATGTAATATTAAATTAGTTAATGACGGGCCATATGTGGTAAAAGATATAAATAAATGAGTTGTTGAGGATAAAAAAGAGAAATAGTAGTGGACCATGAGTGGTAAAAAGTATAAATAAATGATATTATTGAGAGTAAAGTTGGGAAGAAAATAAAGAGACGTCACAAAAAGGAAAACTAGGAAGAAAATTGGAGAACAAAGAAACTATTTTTTTAATATAAATGATATTTTCTAAATTATGAGATAAAAAATAAATGATATTTTTTTAATATAAATAATATTTTTGTAATAACAAATGATATTTTTGTCTGTCTCCGTTGTGTTAATTAATTGCTATTTGCCATATCTTAACTGTGTTGACTTTGAGAAGGGAAAAAAGCAACTTTAAGAGGGAACCTTGTTTGCCAATAACAAAAGTGAATAAAAATATGGATTTCAGGTTTAACTTGTTAGGATTTTTAACCGACGTTGTACTTGCACGTTATATATGATACATGAAAATAAAAGGGTAGATTATTAAATTAAAATACAATAAAGAATAGTGATTCAATAAAAAAATAACGAAATACAGTATTTAATAGAGGATGTCAAGTGTCGGTGATAAATTTTGTGTGTGATTTTATTTAATGAAAAAATAAATTATAACGTCATATATTATAACCGATTTTGTGAATCTTAATATTGCTAATTTTTTGGATATATAATATATTGTATGTGGTGTTTCTATTAAGAAAAAGCGCATACCATAATTATGAGACTATGATTTTAAAAAGAATTATGATTAATAATTATAAATAAATTCTTAGAATAGGCTGTGACTATGAGAAACAAGAAAAAAATATCCCATTTTTGGGGCAGATATCAAAATCAGAAAAGGGCCACCCAACAAACAATTACATTTTCAACTCCCTCTTCAGCCAATTCCACATGTGAAGTTGGGATACAATTTTCTTATTCTTCATTGTAAAATAGGATATTATTTTAATCATGATCCTAACAGAAGAGATGTCTTAATTCCAGATCGGAATTAATTAATAGTTTTGAATTGAGTTCGTGGTCTAACATCACAAAATAGTACTCCCTCCATTCTTTAATTAATAGTTTTGAATTGAGTTCGTGGTCTAACATCACAAAATAGTACTCCCTCCATTCTTTTTTTAAGTGTTATATTAGTATTTTTTTTTTCTTGTATTTTTAATAAATATCATAGTTTGTAATTTGAGAATAAAATTATAATATATTTCCTATTTACCATTATTTAATACTTTTGAAATTTGATAATTAGTTGTATAAATGTATTTATAATGATAATTAATGAGATTATAAATAATTACTTATTTTCTTGGTTTGTGAGATTTGACGGTAAGAGATATTTAAAAAAGAACGGAGGAAGTATGTTGTAATTAGAATTATCAAAATAGGCCATGTGTCGTCTCCGAAATGGGCCATAGTTTTTAGGTCCAAAATAAATTCCAAGTCACCCTGAAAATTTAAACCTATAAGTCGTGGAGGTCCCGAGCCGAGCCGTATGTACGGTCATATAGGGCTGCGCTTTTTTAGAGTTTGAAGTTTTGGATTCATCATTTGAGAATTTTTCATTGCCCACTCTATACTTGGATTTAGAGTCCATCGCATCCTTCTTTTTCCACCACCCTAGCTCCAAAGCCACCACCATCGCCATCCACAATCCTTCGCCATCGCTGCTACTGTTGGCACCTCCTCCATCACCCCAACTAGAGATGTTAATGTATGGATTTTACATGGATCAGAACCAATAAATAAGTAATGATTCTGGTTCTGTAATCGATCCATTAGACACTGGATCCGGACCATTAACTATGAGTCTTAAGCGGTCCGGATCTGAGTGGGTCTGGGACCAGAATCGGATAAGAACCGAAATTGAAACCAAAATCGTTTCTTTATAATTTAACGAGTTATGAGTGATTTCGAATCGATATGGATAAAACTAACTCATTGACAAGTCTATTTAAATTTAGGCTTGTCAATAGACGGATTTTACTCGGATCAGAACCAATAAATAAGTATTGGTTCTAGTTCTGGAACCAGAATCAGATCCGAACCGGACCATCAAACTATGAATCTAAACGTTCCGGGTCTAAAGCGGATCTGGAACCAGAATCGGAACCGTTGCTTTAAAATTTAATAGGTTTTAAACGATTCTGGATCGATCCGGATAAAACCCACCAATTGACATCACTACCCCAACTACCACAACATTGATTTTCTTGAGTTGAAACAAATAGTTTAAAAAAGAAAACCAAAGGAAATTCAATTACTTTTGTGGTGCTGAATCATCATTTTTCTTTTAGTTTATTAGTTCATTTCTGGTCCACTTGTTGAACCAAAAGGCTCCAGAATTTTAATAGTTGTAGTTGTAATTAGAGTGGGCAGAACGAGTTCGATCCGGTTTGAGCTGGATTGGACTCAATAAAACTAAGTCCGATCGAATTTCGGGTCGGGTATGCTCAAACAAGCCAAAATCCGATGGGTTTAGGTTGGCCCAGCCCAACCCAAAAAAATTGTATTAAAAACACTATTTCGAGCTTGGTCGGACATCAGTTTTTCTAATCCGATGAATTTTTGGCTTGACCCAACCTAGAGCAATTTTTAAGGAAAGCTTGGTGAGCTCGGGCCGGAATCGGTCCGACTCACACATTTGCCAGCTCTAGTTGTAATGCTATTGACGTCATCCTAAATTTTACATACAAAACATAGGATAAAAACATTACCTTTTCAATTATTATTAAATTTTCCGATTTAAACTCCCAGTCTCGCCCTTAGTAAAGGGAAAGTCATATAACTCATGTCATTATTATTAGTTCAATACTTGAAATGTTAGAAGGATTGATGTCTTATCGCATCTAATATTTGGAATTTATTTCAATTTAGCAAAATAATTGTGTCAACATCATTTTACCAATTCACCCCTACGCATAGCATGAGATGATGATTGGAACACGCAAATGGATAATTATATTAGACATTTAGTACTACAACTTATTAAAAACCAAAATAAGTCGTAATATTGCTAGCTCATACACCAACCAATTACATAATTACACCTAAACATATTTATCTACAAGCCTATAATATTTATATCTATATATAAGTTTATTTATTGCTCCGGTTGTTGGAAAGTACTACTATAATATATGATCATTTGCTTTTGACCAATCACCTTTTTGTTTTATATGATAAAAATACTTTTTTTTTCTCCAATAAAATACAAAAATTTAAAAATCACGTCACGGTGAACTTGAACTTGATTTCGAGCATTAACCATTTTACCATAAGGTCAACACACGCACACGGTAAGAATTATTTTCATTGACACATGGACTTATAAGTTCAATTAAAAAGGGGCCATTTAGTAATTTTAAATTAACGAAAGCAATTACAATTTTTTTTTTTCTTTTCTAAAATCACGTGATGATTACTTTATTTTCTATGTGGAGTGAAACATTAAATACAGTCACAACTGAAACAAAGACCTATAAATATTTCCATATTTCAATTCCATCAATTTTTTGATATATCTTTTTGAATAGTAATAAAATAAAGCTAATTATCCAATCTATCGATTAGCAAATGCCAACCAATTAACTAACTTCATAAAAAAATTAAAAAGAAAACCAAATCATGAATTGCGTCATTTACTAACCTTAAAATCATGAAATTACTACCAAGGCCTTATATCATTTAAATATGATATTTATGTTCAAATGAATTAAATACATAAAAATTTCATACCAATTTTTTTCAAATGCTACCAGAAAAATATGATAACAAGTCTTCTTTAAATATAATAACTAGTAAATCATATATAAACATATTAATTAATATAATACTCCATCTATCCCCCAATTTCCTTCCTAATTTTTTTTGGTACATCTCCCAATTTCATTCCTATCCATTTATGGTAACTATCTTCACAACTTATTATCTTTAATAATATCCTTTATTTACACCTTTTATCAATCATGACCCATCACTATTTTTCTTTTTTACATCAACAATCCATTTATTTACACCTATGGTCCACCACTAACTAGTTTAATATTATTACTAATCCAAGACCATTACTCCATCCAATTTATTTACACATTTTAACATTTATGGTCCACCACTAACTAGTTTAATATTATTACTAATGTGAGACCAATACTCCATCTATGATACATTCAACAACTTTTATTAAAATCAATATCGAAGAATATCAGGAATAGATTTGGGGGAGTAAATTTTATGAACAACAAGCTCTAGTTATAATATAATTCTAAAAAAAAAAGATCATTGATCACAAAGTTAAACATATTATCAAAATTTAATTTGTACAATGAAATGGCGCTCCCACGCTCCGTCTTCTTCTTGAATTAAAATAGAAATAAAGATAACAAAGTAATAATAAAAACTGTGAAAAAAAGAAAAGAAATCCCTTTCGTTTTCGCTCCTTATAAATTTCCATGGTGCTTTCATCTTCACCTCTCTCTCTCTCTCTCAATCGATTTTTTCATACAGTTGCCTTCTTGTCTCTCTACCGTTATGCATTAACACACACACAGCACACACACTCATACACGGTTATACGTTCAATAATTTTCTGTATCTATATATATAAATATTATATTGTGCATACTGGTAATTATTACGTGAAAAGTTGGGTTTTCTTTTTATCTTTGTCTATTCGACTATCCCACACTGCAATCGAAGAGATATAGCTTCAGAGGTACGTCTCCTCCATCTAATAATTTTGTGAATTTCGATATGCTTCGTGGTTGTCGCCGTTAGATCATCATTTCATTCGCTTTTAATTGATTTCGTTTCTTGGATCTTAATTAATTTAATTCCTGTTATATATTATCATTGGGCGGTGACATTTGCTAGAAATGGTGATGTTCGTCGATTTTTGTTTGATCAGGTGATAGTATGAATCGGCTCAGTGGTTCGGAAGGGTTGATAGAGTACTATTCAGTGAGATATTTCGATGCCAAACATGGGTTATTGAGTCTAGGGTTTGGTTTGTTACCTGTTTTTGGAAATTGGGTTTTTGTGTGATTGTTTTGTGCGGTTGATACTTTGGGGAATGTTGGTTTATGCCGTTGTGGTTAATATTTGAGTTTTAGGCTTTCTGTTTGGGTGACTTGAGTTGGGAAGCGTAGCTTTTTTAAGGTCAGTGAGGAATGGATGATGTTCGTCAACAGCTGCAGCAGAAATCTGAGAGCACAGAGAACAGCACTCGTTCGGAGTTCGAGAGGGGTTTGGAGGAGTTAATGAATGGGCATTATGATGAGTACATGTCCTTTGCTTCCTGTAGCACTCCCCGAACTACTACCACTGAGGAAGAGGAGGATGAAGGGAACAGCTCATCAGGAGGAGGAGGAGGTCGGATCTCGATGGTGATGACCTGGCAGAGTCTTCTGCTGCCAGGAGGCGCCACTCTAGGATTTTGAGCAGGTGGGCTGCCAGGCAGGCGCAGAGATGATGACCACGATGGAGAGGAGGAACCGCGAGTCAGAGTTGATGGCGCTTGCAGGCTTGCACACAGTGTCAATGCTCGACTCATCGTTCCTGAGGGGTCGGAGTCCCGACTTCAAGGCATCAGGAAATGTGGAGACACTCAGCACCCAAGCATCATCTATCTTGCAGATGTGGCGGGAGTTGGAGGATGAGCATGTACTGAACCGTACTCGGGAGAGTAAGGAGAGACTGATGCAGCAGAGAGTCTAAACTCTAACACCAATGCATCTTTAAATACTGAAGAAGGCAGGGAGGGCGAGAATCAGGGTAGTCTGGTTGATGCTACTGAGAGTGAGAATGATTATGCTACTTGGTCGCATGATCACTTGGGCCCTTTGAATGAGAATAGAGACCATGACAGTTCTAGTCGTGAGCAATCTCCTGACCTCGGAGAAGTTGAAAGGGAAAGGGTGAGGCATATTGTTCGGGGATGGATGGAGAGTGGTATTAGTGATACTTCCTCCAATCTTATGCAGCGGAATGATAGTCCTAGAGCTGAATGGCTTGGAGAAACTGAGCGTGAGAGGGTGAGGATTGTAAGGGAGTGGATGCAAATGACAAGTCAGCAAAGAGGGTCTCGGGGTGGACGTAGGGAAGAACAGGATACTGGGACTGGCAACCAAGGTGATGATGCTCGTGAAGGGTCTGTTGCTACCCACGAAGAAATTCAGCCAGAGCATATACGCAGGGATCTTTTGAGGTTACGAGGACGACAAGCTCTGCTTGATTTGCTTGTGAGGATTGAAAGGGAAAGGCAGCGGGAACTGCAGAGTTTGCTGGAACACCGTGCTGTATCCGATTTTGCTCACCGTAACCGTATTCAGGTACTTTATAAACAAAGCATTCTTTGTTTATTTAACATACAACATCATTCATTAAAGAGTGCTAATCTTTTGGGTGCTTGATTTTAATCAGGTTTGTTTAGGTTTTCCGAATAATATTTAATATATGGTCCAGTTAGGGAGTTACAATTTCCTAGAGAAAACTACAAATTAATATGTAGCTTGGGTAAGTTATGCTTGCATACGAGAACACTATCATCTTCTTCACTGGTTCACATAAATTTACATTGAGTTGCTGATCTTATGAAGGTGGAAAATCCGGATAGTTTAAGCTGGATTAGTTGTCATATTGTGTGTATTGTTGGAAAATTCCTGTTCCTAGACATTAGTGGCAAGATTCACATTACATGTGTTCATTTTCTTGTCCTGAAACCTGTTATACTGTTACCACTTACCCTTTTTATTCTGGAAGTTGACATTGACATTATTTCATTCATGCTTCTGGTTATCCTGGAATTAACATGATATCTTTGACAGTCACTCAAATAGAATGTTTCATGAGTTTTCTGTGTTGGAAAGGCCTTTAAGATTGGTTCTATCTTATTTTACCATTCTGTATATTTAAGTTAGTACGTTAGTATTTGAACTCCTTCGTGTTGGGCCTACAAAGTTGTTAATCTAGTGCAACAAAAAAGAAAAAGACTTTTCTGAAGGACATCTTTTAATTTTCAGTCACTTCTTAGAGGGCGATTCTTGAGAAATGAGAGGCCTGTTGAGGAAGAGAGACCACCTTCAATGGCGGCTGGTGAGTTAAATCAGTTAAGACAGCGACATACAGTCTCTGGCCTGAGGTATGCCTATTGTCCAAGTTATTCACGTGTACTCTATTTACTCGTACATTAATTTCGATTCTTGGCCTCCTTCCTTTCTCTTATCTTTGCTTTTCTCTTTTATTTTTTTTGCAGTCTGAGTTTCTTATGGTTTAATATACCATTTTAGTCAGTTTGGTCGTGGGTTCTTGATTGTTTTGTTCAAGAAGTATTAGAAAAACTCAATACTTATTCTTGAAGAAAGAATAAGTTTTTAAGCTTGTTTGAGATCGTCATCTTATTATTAGAGTAGTTAATTATTTGATTAAGGCTTAAGCTAAGCTACTGGACTGAAAACTTCCTTTATAACGAAATTTATGAGTGGAATCGAAATCAATTGAAATCATTCTTTGTTGCTTGACATTGTAGTGCTGCTAGGATATTTACGAATTAAATATATATGAACCTCACTACCAAGTTACAGTTTGCCCAAATCTTTCCTTTTTTGGTTCAAATCCTGAAAACTGCGACTCAATCAGAATTAGGATCAGAATCTTAAATTTATCAGCTGATGGCAAATTGTGTTTGAGCTAGTGATTTCACAATACTGCATTCCTACAAAACTTGAGGGAATGATTCCTGTTTAGAAATGGTTTTACTTTCTTGGCAGTCCTAGAATTTTGTTAAGAGTATTTTATGGCTAAGAAACTCCATTGAACTGGGGATCTTAGGTTTGCTTCTTAATGTTTACTCTACTAAGCCATATTTAAATATTTTCCTGTCGCAATGTTATTGTGTGGCACAGGTTGATCCTTTTCATTACATATTAGAAAATATGTGATTTTGATTTGATGCTGTTGCCATTTAGGAAGGGTTTCGTTACAGATTGGAAAGTATAGTTCGTGGTCAAGTAAGCAGCCATCCTGAGACCTCACCTAACAGTGGCAACAATGATTCTAGAAATGATCAGAGTCATACAAATGCTTCACTGGAAGTGCCACAGGGAAATCAAGAAATTGATGCTCAATTACTACATCGAACGAGGAATATGGATCGGATTCCAGCCGTTCCAATCACACTTCAACATGTTGCAACTGATCAAGGAAGGAATAGACAAGGTCAGGTCACTGGAGATGAGAGAACAAATGGACAACAATCTGCACATAATGACTCTATTGGACATATGTATGGCACTTCAGATGGCATACGAAATGCACAGGAAAATTCTGCATCCCACTGGCCCTCTGAAGAAGCAGCAACTGAAGATGGAGGACAACATCATTTACCACAAAGCCATGAGGTTTGGCCTGATGATGGCTCACGAGAGGCTGTGGATAATTGGTCAGAAGGGCCTTCAGACCCTCCAAGAATGCGACGATCAGTTCCTTCAAGGAGAGGTACCAGGTTCCACCCTCCTGATGATGATAATGTGTACAGCATGGAACTCAGGGAACTATTGAGCAGGTTCTTGTCTCACATTGTATGATTCTCGATCTACTTGTTATTCTAATAAAGTCTCGAACTTACTTCCTGTAACTTCTTGTAGGAGGAGTGTTTCCAATCTTCTTCATAGTGGTTTCATGAGCCTTGATCAGTTGATTCAGTCATACGTGGAAAGGCGAGGAGGAGGCTCCTATTGATTGGGATCTCCACAGGAACTTGCCTCTTCCTCCATCACCTGAGAGGGACCAGGATCAACAGAATGATGAGCCGAATGAAGATCTGCTTGATGCTACTGCTAGACCTTCACTAGTTTTACCGACTCCTCCAGTACCACCACCACAACCACTTTGGCACCAGGAATTGCACCATTCTGGATGGTCTCGACACAGTGTTCATCGTTCAGAACTTGTATGTTATCCCCCACCCTCTTTAACTGCTTTGATATGCACATAAGGATGTTACTAAATCTGGTTGAGAAACTATTTTCGACTGAACAGTTTGATTCTTCAAATTTTCAGCAGGAATTGGAGATGATGAATGATCTGCGAGCTGATGTTGCCAAACTCCAGCAAGGAATGAATCACATGCAGAGGATGTTAGAAGCTTGCATGGATATGCAACTGGAACTCCAACGATCTGTCAGACAGGAAGTTTCAGCTGCTCTCAATCGATCACCTGGTGAACAAGGTCTGCACTCGTTCTTGGTATATGTAGAATACAACTTCTGACCATTGATGGTCCAGATTAAGGCAATCACAACTTTTCTGTAAATGCAGGAGCTGCTGAGACATCAGACGATGGGTCAAGATGGGGTAACGTCAGAAAGGGTACCTGTTGTGTATGTTGTGATAATCATATTGATGCCCTTCTGTACAGGTATGATTTTTCGTCCTTGGATAACATGATCTTCATTTTCAAATATAGGCGGTTAGCGTCTCCTTTTACTGGTAGTCTTTGGCTTACATCTCTCTCTCTGTCTCTGTGCATAGATGTGGGCATATGTGCACATGCTCGAAATGTGCAAACGAATTGGTACGTGGAGGAGGAAAATGTCCATTGTGTCGAGCACCCATTGTTGAGGTGATTAGAGCTTACTCCATACTGTAAAAAAGATGTAGAGAAGAAGAAATAAGGCAGTTCTAAACAAGTGTGGTAAGATATGGTGGAGTACTGAACTATCGAACATCAACTGGCGCTAATTGCTTCCTCATTCATTCGTATATAGTATAATGCCAATTCTTTCATGGAAAAATCTATCAAGGTGAACTATGATTGTTTCATCTTCTGTTTCTGTATCATCGTTTCATCATTACTCGAACGCTGTATGTTTGTAGATGCATTTCACATTTCATTACTTGGCTAAGAAGCTAGTAGATTTGGAGAAAAGATCAATGATCAAATTCTAGCAGTCACGTGTGAGAGTTTCATCATCATAAGGGTGACTCCTTGTGTGCATTAGGTAGATGTTCTTTTAACTAATTAACTGTTGAATCAAGGTAATTTATCCTTTGACATGTTTCATCCTAATAAGAGTGATTTCTTGTGGATACGAGAGTCCTAAATACTTAACTGTTGAATTGTCGTGATTTATCTCTTTCACATGTTTCTCATAGAGTTGGAGTGCAAACCATTTCCCCATCTTTTGAGTAAATGCACCTGAAAACTTTCCTTTCTGCCCTCTGACCATGATGCAAAAACTAATGTTAGTATTCTTTCCGTCCATCAAAATTGTTCTTTGATTTTGGTGGCATGAGTATAAAGTAATTGGGTGTAAGGAGGTGGGTCGTGATATAATAAATGAATATATTAATGGATAGTGGGTGTAAAAGATGTCATGAGTAGTTTTTGTAAATGAGTGGATATATTTATGGTAAAATGTGAAGTTGATATTTTTAAAAGGAAAAGTGAACATTTTTATAAATGGATCAAAATGAAATTAAATAAACGTATTTGGTGGATGGAGAGAGTATTACATTACTAGCAAAATTAAGCCTCCGGGATCCTGTCACAAACCGTTGATATTCCGCTCCAGGCAAAAACTTCCTTTCAGTAACAAAACCAATATGAATGTGGCATTTTTTTTCTTATACATTTACATGATGTCGTCCAATAAAATAGCAAAGTATTTAATACCGGAAAATGTAACACAAAATCTTGTATAAAAAGAATGTAGCAGCACTTCTGCCTTGCAATCTGGACAAGTTGAAGCTCCATCTTCTGAGAATATATTCACTCACAAACAACTCAGGAAGATGTTAAGGGTACCTCAAATGCAATGATTGGCTATTTTTTTCCTAACATCTCATCCACACTGCAGAACTTCCAAAGCAAACTCAAAACTTTCAAAACTTGCTGCAATTTGCTCAAAGTGGTTTTTGCATCAAGAATCCATGGCCCATTTTTGCAGCAGTTTCTTCCAATAACCTCTGCAGCTTGCCTAGAAACCGGCATGATCAAGAATTGCAGAGCTCTAAATGTTGAGAGCTTTGAGCTTCATCACGAGCTGCTCTCGTTGATCCTCCACCTCTGCGTACTTTAGGCTCATCTCAAAGTAACGCTCTCGAATATCTTGCAACTCTGCCTCAAGCAATGATAGCTTGCTTTCATTTTCTCTTGATTTCTTTGCACTGCCACACAATAAATCCAACGCCAACTTTATATTTTCATGTTTAGATAAAAATACTACTATAGTACATAAATGTAGTGAATTTGGTATGGTTATGTCATTATCATGTAGCAAAATGAATTAAGTGTGATATCACAAATGAGAGAAGTTTACATTAACAGAAAATATGCAATGGTACCTCTCAAGCTGTGATTTATATGCGTCATTAGCCTCTGAGGCTTTTGCAGGTTCATCCTCACCTGTAATCTGGAAGAAAAGGGCGTCAATGTTGTTTCATTGCAACTAATACATGCTCCGTTCCAAAGGCAATGCAGAAACAAACAGATGGAAAGAGAGAGAGAGAGAGAGAGAGAGAGAGAGAGAGAGAGATTAACCTGAACGTCAGGCTGATATGAATCATGAGATTTTGATGTGGATTTACTGCAGATTTCTTCATCTTGTCGCGTCTGTTTCACCTCGTGTTCTAACCCTTCTTGCACTCGCCTCTGCAGATCCTCCCTTACATTCTCGAGATGCTTCACCTTCATCAACAACTGACTGTTAACTATCTTCATCCGATTCAGCTCATTTTTCATCTCTGCATCTTGCACACACAATGCATCTCTTGCTATTAGATCCCCTTCAAGTCTAAGAATCTTCTCCTCCAATGCGTTTTTCTTCAGCCTGCAATCCTCCTCCTTCGACACTGCTCTTTGCAGGCTACAGATCTCTTCAGCCATGGAGACTTTTTCACGTTTTAGCTCTTGGTAGTCTCTCAACACAGACTTGAGTGAAGCTTCGAGCTGCTGATTTTGGGACCTCGTTTCTTGAACTGAGACTCGTAGAGTCAAAACCTCGTTTTTCAGATGAGTTACCTTCTCCAACTGCATATGTAAGAGTGAATTCTCTTCTGCTAGTCGAAGCCTTTCGCCTTCAGACAGTTCTAGTTTCGAGTCTAGCTCATTGATGATGGATTTGAGCTTTGACTCACAATCCATCACACTCTCAAACATGATCATTTTGTTTCCAAGATTTTCGACATCAGCATTTCCACCTGCACTAATTTCTTCCTTCAATAAAGAATATTTCACTCTCATACTTCCCATATCTTCTTCTTGAAATGTTCTTGCTTTCGACTCCAAATCCATACACCGGCTTTGAAGCTCCCGTTTCTGCTCCCTCAGCTCTCCATTGAACTTTCGCAGTGAGTTGTATTCTTCCATAAGGCTCTCAGTCGTAGCCTGCAGCGTTATATTCACTTCGCCTAAAGCCACACGCGATTCCTCAGCTTCTAACCACTTCTTTTCCATTTCATACAACTTCTCCTTCATCCCAGCCTTCTGTGACTCATTCTCTTCCTCCAATCTCTTGATTTGACTCTCAAGGATCTTAACTTGAGATTCCGACTGCTGCAGCTCCAAACGGCTCATTTCACTCATATCTGTAAGGTATCTTAATTGAGCTTCTAATCCTGCAACGCGTTGCAGCAAGTAGATATTCTCTCCTTGCAGATCAGACAAGAGTTTCATCAACTCAGTTTGGTCCATTTCATCAATTTTGTCGTCTGAACTGATCAGCATCGCCTCACTTACTGATTTGTTCGAGCATTCAGAGACGAAAATGCCATCCTTTCCTATACTTTCCAAGTCCTCAAGATCAGCAATCTCTTCTTGAAGAATCTCAGTCTTCTCGCCCTCCTCTATCATAGGCTGCTCGATGCAGAGCTCGTGCTGGCCTAATTCAGAAGTATGGTCATTGCTACTCTTGGACATATTCATTCTAAATTTGAGTTCGTATAGAAGCTCTAGATTCTCTTCCCTGAGCTCGTTGCAATCTGCTTCAAGCCCTCGTACTTTTTCCTTCAACTGTTTGATATTGTTCCTTCCATCAACATGGTCTAGAGGTGCACTTGATAATGCAGCTTCTAAATTCATGATCTGTTGTCTCTCTCAGCTAAGACACGGTTGCGTTCAACGACAAACTCCTTGACAACATGTCTCTTCACATCTTCCTCAATGTCTGTCTCTATGATCTTCTCCTGCAATGGACTTTCAAGAATCAAAATCTCACTCTGCAAAGCTCCTTGCAGCTCCGAGATGCAGCTATTTTCGCGTGGAATTTCTTTGAGGAAATCAACTGCGGAAATCTCAGAAATGGTGGCATCCAAATCACTACTATTCACACTCTTTGATTCATTCAAAGAAACATGATCACTTTCAACACTTGATTTTTTAGCCGAGAGACTTTCTATCTCAATCCTCTGCTTTTCTATAGTCTCCTCCATTTCTTGAAGAATCGAAATTAACTCAATGTTCAATTCTTGAGTTTTGTTGAGCTGAGAAAACGGATTCTCATTCTCTTCCATTTGAAACCTAATCTCCTCTTCCAATGCCTAATTCTTGAAAACTCTGTTTTGAGCTGCATTTTGCTTCATTTCAGACTCATCTAAAAGGGATTTAACTTGCTCGATTTCTTGAGTGAGTTCTTGCCACCCCAAGTGCGACGCAACAAGCACCATATTCAACTTTTTCATGCTTAGATTCTGATCAGAGACTCATCCCTCAATCTTTCCATTTCAACAGCCAATTTTCTTGCATTTTGCTCCCACATTCTTGCCTCCGCCTCAAGTTCTTGCACCGTTGCATCATCGCCTCCTTCCTTCAAAATTGGTTGAAGCAATGTGGCAGCTGCATGGCAAGACTTTCTGAATTCCTCTCTCTGATTTCTGCCATGGCTCTGCAGATATCGGACGGATCTCAGAGAGCCATGGCTCGAGCTCGTTTGATTCAATCGAGTCTTGTCTTCCAAAACCATTCCTCTCACTTTGAGTGGAACTGCTCTGTCTCCCCACGGAATCATCCATGGAGTCGAAGCTGTAGCGCGTCTCCTGATCCCGACAAAATCAAGCATGTTTCTCAATGTTAGTCCAAGGCATTTCATGTGATCATACAGTGAAAGTCCTTGAAAAATGAAGAAAATCTTACTTTGCCAAAGGTGTTCCTAGAGAGATTCAACACTCTTTGCAGTTGTGCAATCAGATGCTTCAGATTGATTCTCTATGCTGTCATGATCTGCATTCTCATCTTTGGCTGCATTCATGACTTTCCATTTCTCATCCCTTTAATGATTTTCATAAAAAGAAGTGAGAAAAAAGAGCAGGAAAAAGAAAAATATTATAAGCACAAACAAGTGTTAACAACAATGTCACAAACCTGGGATTTGTTTTTGGTGTGAGGGCTTTCACTTCAACCTGCAAAGAAGCAAGAATTCACATTTCATTAACTAGTGGTTTACAAAAGAGACAGAAACATGTCGTGTCAACACGAAATAATTTTTCTAATCGAGGGAATAATGTAGTTTTTCAGAGGGCAGAGCATTCGGATGGTTCAGATCCAAACCTATCAAAACTTGAAAAGTCTAAATAAATTGATGTTTGTAACGAACCGAACCCAAACTGAAATATAGGTTCGACAAGAACCGAATTCCATTAATTCAAAATAATCATTAAAAATAACCATGATTCCATCTCTCATGAGTTCACCAAATGACCAATTCTAATCATCACAATCAAAATTCCAAATTCAACATGACAATGACAAACAAACAATCATGACATCATCAACCTAACAAAAAATATTATACTTAATTATATATCACAAAAACTTCGTACATCCGTCCGAAAGCTGGAGCGAATAAAAATATCATTTATTCTTAAGAAAATTATCATTTACATCGAAAAAATATAATTTATTTTTAATCTTGTAATTTAAAAGTATCATTACATTTAAGAAAAATATCATTTACATTGAAAAAAAGTATGTACATGCGTAAATATTTAGACAATTCAGGCGGTTCGGGTGAGACAGATTTTTTTTTCCATTTCCAAAACTAAATTGTTACAAAACCAAACCTATCTGAATTTGACGATTTGATTTGATTTTGTTCACCCCTAATATTGTCCCACTATCAAGTAAGTGACGACACTACATTTCTACTATAAGAATCCTGTCTCCGTTTCACATTAAAAATGCGTTAAATGAGCAAACAAATGCAGCTTACTTGCAAAACAGTCCCATAGTTGCACTTTTAAGAGGCAATGAAACTAAGACAGGAGATTCTGAGCTCAGAAATGCTGCAAGATTCAGTTTAGCCTCTCCAAGAATACTGGATTTGGAAGATCCCTGTAATAACCAATTTTTACCATTTCATGCATTAGCCAAATATTATAGAAATGTGATTCATTACTTATAATAGAAAGAGACATTATGCTTAAAAATCTTCCAAAAAGAAATGTCTAACCGTTGCAACAAGAAATTTGAAGAGGCATTCGTCCATATCAATGTCTGAAATCCATATTGATTCTGCAAAAGCTTCTGTCCATAGACAACTTCCATTTTTTACATTTACCTTAACCGATTTACGCACTGTCTTTCCTGATTCTGGAGAGATGAGAGACACAGAGATTTTGTCCCATCCTTTTGGTACCTGACAAATCAAGAGACAAGAAAGATACTTCAATAAATTTTTTAATGCGAACGACTGTTACAAAATATTAAATTTTTGTAACGTTTCTATTGTCATAAATTGTACTATATATAATAGACATTTGTTTATGCTTAATGAACTTTGTCTGATTGAACATGACTTAGCCGGCCGGGTTGGGTTGGGCCAGGCCGGGCCTAACGCGTGCTTGTGTTAGCCATGCGCCTTGGGGTGTAGTCGAACCGAGCCAAGCCGAGCCGAACACCATTGTGCTTAAGCTTGATTTATTTAGTATCGAATCGGGTCTCGAGTTTTATTTATCGAATATTTGAGCTTTAATCGAATCCAAACAACTTTCTAACTTTAGATATATGTTTAGAATATTGATTTTTATTTTAAAATAAATTATTTATCCACAATAACACAATATATTTATTGATTTATTATAACAAATAAAAATAGTTAGTGATTTAACACAATAGTTACTAATTATAGAAAGAAAATAATTGTATCTAGTTAATAATTTTATATTTTCAAAGTAAATCAGTCAATGATTTGTTCACGAGCTAACGAGACGACTACTATCATGCTCAAGTTTGGTTTGTTTAGCTAACGAGCTTCACTAAACAAACTCGAACGAACTTTTATCGAGCCAAGCTTCGAATAGCTCACGAATAGCTTGACTCATTTAATAAAAGTAGCAAATCAATCTTTATTTTTTATGTAATTTATAAATTCGAAGATCTTTATCTCAATTTCTAAGGTAAAAAAGTTAAAAAGAAAAAAGAAAAATGCTAACATAAATTATACGTCAACGAACAATACACTATAAGTGCTCCCAAATAGCGTGCAACACTTGAATTTTCTAATTTTGAGATATCAAATTGATACAAAAAATGTGGATTTCAACTGTATAATCCAAAACAATTTGATACACAAAATGTGGATTTCAACCGTATAATCCAAACATTTATTAACCAATTATAGCACCACTTGTATTTTAGTCCAAGCTGTCCAAAAGCAATCAATTAATTAAAACTAATTTTTCGACAACTAATCATTCACTCTCAACGAGCGCTAAACTTTATTTGGAGGTGACGAAATGCTCAAACCAAAAAACGAGGGCTAAATTATTTTCAAAAAGAGAATCAAATACAATAACCAGAAATCAACTTATTGGCTATAAATAGTAGTCCTAACCACCATTTTTATAGCACAGGTCCACTAATAATATTATAGGCAACAATAACTTCTAGATTCAAACATATTCATTATTATCAATCAATCAAATCAAAATGCTCAACTCTTAATTTTCTTAGTAATTGGCTAAAATCTTCATCATTTTCACTAAAGAAAGAATAACCTTACCATCCATAGCACTGCATATTTATAACTCGTTGCGAAATAAATAATTAAATAAATATTATCTATATAAATATAAATGACAACCTAGCTAGTAGTGGAAAATTCCAAAACCGGCCCATGTTACTACATAACAATATGGATAAGAAAACATGTGCAAAGAATCTACATCAAACAATCTCAAGATTCCCAAAAAAACCATCTTTCCCAAATTGAAAAAGTTCAAGAAATATAGATACAGAAATGAAGTATATACATACAGAAGATGAAACAAACCTGGGTTGCCTGAATGTTAGAGAAAGTGAAGTCGAATTTCTGCGCAGATGCATCGGTGGCGGCTGATGAGTGCGATGATGATGACTTGTGTCTGTGAAGTCTGAAAATCTTTTCTCTTATCATTTCTGAATTATTTGTAGATATAATTCACTTCTCTAATCACACACAGAAAATTAGAAGAACAAAGAAAGGAGAAAGAAATAATGGCATTCACCAAATGGTGTGTGTTGCAGAGAATGTAAGTAATAACGATGCAAGTGGGTTAAGTAGGGGAAGAAGAAGAAGGTGTTTGAGGGGATATGGTAGGGCTGGATGGTGGAGTGGGGTCTGTTTATGGAGTTATTCCAGTTGGTATTAGCTTCTTGGATTTTTGCTTTCTACCAATTTCATTTTGAGTCACACTTTTCACCAATTCAGTCATTGGTTTACCTGTTCAACACCGGTTCTTGACGCAAGATTCCCCGTTAGCTAAAAGTGTTTCATCTATTATAAGCAAAGTCGGCAAAATGAATCTGGTCGGGGGATCTGGATTAGTTTGAGCTTAAAAATTAAAGACTTGAAAAAATCGGGTATAAAAAGCTCGTCCAAAAAAACTGCAGGCCTATCGGGCTTCGGCCAAAAATGCCAGGGGTTTCGGGCTAAAAAACCCGTTTGATATTCTATTAATTATACATATTTTATTTAATATACATATCTATAATTTTTCATAATGTTAATTACATGTTATATAATTATTTATTTTTTTATAATTAAAAATATTAATTTTATATATTAAAAGAATTAGAAAATGATCTAAAAAGTCACCCACCCTTTGGGATTGGTTTTGGCTTCATATTTTTAAGCTCGAAAAATTCCGACCGGATCCGACGACGGAAAAATATAAAAGCCCGATAGGACTAGGGCCAGGCCGACCCGATCCGCTACTTTGCTAACTATAATTATAAATGTTTACTTTACATTGATTAGGTTGCATAAATAAAATTACGGGATAATTATAGTTTGTGTTCTTAATTTTGATGAAATTTTGAAAAATATCTTCAACTTTAGTTAATACATTAAAATATCATAAACTTTGATGAAATTTGAAAAATATCCCCAACTTTAGTTAATATATTAAAATGTCCCAAATTTTGATAATATTTTAAAAAATATCCCGATTCCAAAGTTTCCGACGATGAAATGATGAGTCATTTGAACTATAATCCACACGGATGGAATCTTGAGTCGTTCGAGTTTATAATCCACGAGAATCCAAAGAATGACGTAACATTCCGTCAGTATTTGTAATATTTATATTTATATGGGACCTCACAAGTCATTATCCGATTTCCCGTCTTAATCAATGAAGAGTATATCGTAATATCCAAATAATCGCAGAAAAAGACATGGAGGGACGTGAACTAGTGGGAGCCATAGTCGAACGCAGAAGTATCTACCGATGAATGCTTAAATATGCATCCACCCCCTGCCCCAAACAAATTTCTAAGAAACTTAAACAAAGTTTAAGTTCAAGAAGTCAAACTATACATATAAAAAACATAAAAATTGAAATATGAGTAGAAAAAATATGTATAAAAAATGATATGTCGATCATCTTTCGTTTGAACTTTTTGTAAGCACCGCTCACGTTAGCTTTATTTTTTTTGTTTTAATACATTTAATTTAATTTTAATATCTTCAAAATTGTTATTGACAACATTGATTTTATAAATTACACAAAATCAAAGCTTTTTTTTTTTCTTTCGACTTCAAATAAATGAATAAAAATAAGGTTTATTGGCGTATAAATACATCAATACATCAACTTTAGGTTAATTTTGGTTTTTTCCACGAATTTTATAAATTGTCACAAAATACACGAACTTAATGACTTTAATAGTTTTACCACGATTTCAACTTTAAGTCAACTTAAATCTGACTTGACTTCTAATTTTTTTTTTCCATATATAGATAAAACGGTCAGTGATATAAACGACATCGTAGATAGAGGATATCAATTGTTTTGATCCCAACTAGAACTTGACGATGAAACAAACGAAAAGACTTGATTTTTGTAATGAGGGTTAACGCGATGAATCCTAGAAATAAAATTTTTTGATAAATTTTGATGGAACGATCATGTTTTATGTCTGTAGGGAAAACGTATGTTAACCCTCGCCCCGAGGATCCATCAGGGGTGTTTAATTCACCATACATTGATTATAATCCTAGCATGCGTCTATATAATTAAAAGCAACACGTTGGGGTTTTCTCGTGTTTACCTTTGGATGCGTCGAGGTGGATCGAGCGGGATGAGCGGATTGAGCAGTCGAGACTCGTGCTTTGACCTTACGGATCGTATCCCGATTGCCCAATCTCCAACGTCGAGTGAGGACGATCTATGGAGAATGCTTCGGAAAATCACCCAATGCTCTCTCAAAACTCACGAAATTTTCTCTCTCAAAATTGTGAGATGACCGAAAATCTTGCTTGTAATTTGTGAGTGTGTACTAGACATTATCTCATACCTTATATTTATAATGCACTACCTTAATCCTATATGGAATGTTACCATAATCCTATATGGAATATTACCATAATCCTATATGGAATATTACCATACACTTAGGATTATTTCCATACTCTTAGGATTATTTCCATACTCTTAGGATTATTTCCATACTCTCAAGATTATTACCATAATCTTATATGGAAAGGATCTATGCATATTCCATAAATATAATTATATCCTTGAAGGATAAAGAGAATAAAATCTTACCATTGGGAGCAAAATAGGCGCCGATTTTCTTCTGCTTAAGGGCCTGGATGGGCCAGCCCAGGGATCAAATGCAAGGAATAAAGATGGGCCTCAAATAAATTAATTATCTTATGTTCAGCCCAGAACATAAATTAATTTATAAACATTCGATCATGCCACTAGAGAAAGAATCTTGACTTACCCTTTATTACCGAAGTTGAGTCGGGCTTGCACTTAGACATTACGAATCCCGTATTTAAGATATCGAACGTCCATTAATCATTTCTAGCAATCGATCGCTTAAAACGATTAATAACTTCATTTCTTAAGTAGTACCACTCAACCTTATTATTGTACTTGAGCTAACTCAACTGCGGGGTTTAGTACAATAAACCTTTGAGCTCCTTAAGGGGCGTCATCATCCTAGCGGATACGGTGACTCGTCTGAGATAACTAGCGTGACATACAAGACCGCCACCACCCAAGATGCGGAGAATCTTGGGTTAGAACATATAACCTCACTCATAACAAGTCAAAGTGATGGTCAAGAACTCATACTCACCTAATACCTTATCGAGGTTTAGATCATCGTAAGTCACCGAGATCTTGGTTCTTCACGACGGTCGAAGAAGAACTCATCTCACTGTGATCCTTCAATACGTCGAGACGTACCCGGCATGAACAAGCAACTAAGTCAAGTCACTTCTTATCTATATCTGCAGCCTAAACCGACAACTCGTCCTTAAGTCGTCTCGGTGTGAAACTTTTATATCTCATTAAGCTTGACCAATCATACGGACTTACGTGATCTTCTACACACCGTATGATCTAACTTATATATGAGATAAGGGACACGAGATATATGCAATCAAGTATTCAAATCGATAGGAGATTGTAATAGTGGTAACAGGAAACATTGTATACAAGCTCAACCAAACTGCTTTCAGTATACAAATCCAACAATGTCATCTCTCTATGATGTCGTATATATCACTAACCGTTTAGTGTAGATTAAATTTTCGAGATGCATCTAATTTGGCTTGAATTTAAAATCATGGTAAAAATACTAAAATCATTAAGTTTGTGTATTTTATGATAATTTTTAAAGATCATGGGAAAAATCAAAGTTGATGTATTTATGCATCAACAACCCAAAAAATAACAACAATAAGAATTATCTCTTGAAATTCGTCTCTTTTGCCCGTGGTGGATCTGTTATCCAAGGAAAAAGAATTTTTGTTTCACAACACAAAAGAGCCAAATGAAATTGTATTATAAAAGAAAGGAAAAAACAAAATCTAAACCCGAAGACCATATAACGATCATTTCAGATCGGGGTCCGTTAAAATCTTTTGATTAAAACTCAAAAAACTCTTTTTCATCTTAAATTATCTTTTAAAAAAGTTCATTATAGAAGAGAAATTGTACTATACTTTTCCAATTTTGATAAAAAAAACTCATACGTTACATCTTGTGTTGATACTTTTTGTGTTACAATTCTGATAAAAAAACTCTAAAAATAAAGAAAAACTCATATAAGAGAAAGTATACGATTTATTGATACTTTTTGTGTTACATCTTGCTTTTGACTATGCTTCGAGTAGTTTCATGTTCCACCATATGCCTATATCCCATTTTTTGGGATATTGTAATATATTTTTATAGATTTAGACATGAATCGGGACAAATGGGACTATGACTTATGAGCTAAAAAAAGAACAACTCTATTTGGATTTTTACTAAGAATCCAATATAATACTCTATCCGTCCTTGAAAAGTTAGCTCAAATATGATGACACGAGTTTAAATAATAAAATTGATAAAGAGCTGTTTCAGTATAAAAAGGTCCCACAAAAAGTTTGTAGTGAGTTTTTTTAATTATTTTAGTGAGTAACGTAATTGTAATATGTGGTGGGGCGATGCATGTCCATAAATGAAAAGTGAGGATTGGGGCAATATTTTGTGGACACCCAAAAAGAAAATTGGGACAAACTTTTCAAAGATGGAGGGAGTATATGTAATCAAATTAGGATGATTGCCTATACATAATCCTCATTTTATTCATTATGGTCCTTCTATTTATCAATTTATATTTTGTCCCTATAGTCCCCGATTAAAATATTAATAGATTAGTTTCTTTATTTAAAGAACCTTAAATCATAACACTGTTTTTGTCTTCTTCAGCACCAAAATTGATTTATCTACTTCTAAAATCAGATTTATAATTAAAAATAGTGCAAATTCAAAATAATATTTTTAAAAAGCATGAAATCACTGTCTTGGTGGAACCTTGTTTCATGGGATTCACTTTTGTTATTAGAATCCATGGCCAAATACATTTAGACAAACATATAATCATTCAAATAAAACGCTCATTCAAAGCTTCTACACTAACTCCTTCGATAGAGTAGAAGGAAAAAGTAAATCAAAATATGTATATTCTTCTTAATTAATTTGTTCAAACTCTTATTTTCTCATTCCATTATCAAAACCAATAACAGTCTTACCATCACTCTTTAAAAAAATCATGTTACATCATATTTCGCTCATAACTAGCTAGAACAAAATAACAACATAACAATAACAATCTTACCATAGCTCTCTAAAAAAATCATGTTACATCATATCTCGCTCACAACTGGCTAGAACAAAATAACTACATAACGATAACAGTCTTACCATCACTCTCTAAAAAAATCATGTTACATCATATTTTGCTCACAACTAGCTAGAACAACATAACAATGTTAGGTATCACACTGCTCTGATACCAGTTGTTAGTTCAGCAGACTAACTGAAGTTGAGCACAACTTCAGTTTATCAATGGTCACCACCTTTGTTAACATATATGCTAGATTTTTACTTCCTTGAATCTTCTCCAACATTAGAACTAAGGGTGTAATCGAACCGAGCCGAGCCGAACATCATCGTGCTCAAGTTTGGTTTGTTTAGTATCGAGCCGAGTTTCGAGTTTTATTTATCGAATATTTCGAGCTCACGAGCTTATTCGAGCTTTAATCGAACCCAAACAAGCTTTCTAAATTTAGATATATGTTTAGAATATTGATTATTTTATTTTAAAAATAAATTATTTTATCCATAATAACATAATATATTTATTGATTTCTTAGAACAAATAAAAATAGTTAGAGATTTAACACAATAATTACTAACTATGGAAAGAAAATAATTATATCTAGTTAATAATTTTATATTTTCAAATTAAATCAGTTAACGAACTTGTTCACGAGCTAACGAACCGAATACTATCATGCTCAAGCTTGGTTTGTTTAGCTAACGAGCTTCACTAAATGAACTCGAACGAGCCAAGCTCCGAATAGCTCACGAATAGCTTGACTAATTTACAGCCCTAATTAGAACATCATCCTCAAGCGAGACCGATGAAATAATATCAAGATCGGTGTGTTTTGTTCTTGAATGGAACGTCGAGTTCTTTGCCAAATGTATCAAACTTTGGCTATCACTATAAAAAACACTCTTCTCTTGGTTGAATCCAATGTCTGTTAACAAGCCTTGAAGCCACATCAACTATTTATTGGCTTCTGTCACTGCAACATACTCAACTTCTGTAGTGGATAATGCTACAATCCTTTGTACCTGCGATATCCAACTAACAGCTATAGTACGAACAATAAAAATATAACATGTGGTGTTTCTTCGGTGATCAATTTCACCTCCATAGTCTGCATCTACGTAACCTTGTACTTTGTAAACACTTTTATCTATTTTCTCAGTTATAGATCTGCGGCAGCCCGGAGACGTAGGCAAAATTAGCCGAACTCCGTTATCAAATTTCGAGTAATTTTTATTTCGTATTTATTTTGCTTTCCCACTAGTCTAATAAGGAAATATTGTGGTTATTTCCTAACAAACAAGACGTCGTGGAGCTCAGGATGTCAGGGACAGGCGTCTTCGACGCTCTGCCTGACTTGTTTGAAAGACTGTATTCCCGCATTCACTACTTAGATCTGTCCAAGAATAACATCAATGGAGAATTGCCGAAATTTGAGGAGACGAATCACCTCGGGTTGAGATCGCTACCTTCAGATGTTCTGTTGTTCGATGTCTCCAATAATATGATTTCATGCAGCATTTCAGCTACAGAACGCCAAGAATTCAACACTAGAAGTTCTGATCCTGTCAAACAACAAGCTGAATGGCTCGTTGCCGGATTTCATCAACGAGATGAAGGAAATGATGATTCTTGACGTCGCCAACAACCGGTTTTTGAGGCAGTTGTCGGCTTGCACACACATTCTTTAGATGCTGACGATGCCCGACCTAACTAACAACAGTTTCCATGGAGCGATTCCGGAATCTTTCACCAGTTTGCGACTTATATCTCTTCACCTGCACAACAACAGTTTCGAGGGCGAGCTGCCATCTTCTGAGAATGCGAAGTTTCTCCACATTCTCGACGTGGGGCGGAACTCGTTCGCCGGCAACATTCCGTCCTGGATCGGAGCGAAAATGCAGAGTCTCGCGTTTCTGAGCTTGCAATTTAACCAATTCCACGGCGTGATTTCAACGACTCTGTGTGAGCTCCCGGAGCTCCAGCTGCTGAACTTGGCCGGGAACAATATCACCTGAACAATCCCTCCGTGCCTTGGAGACTTCTCCGCCATGATCACCGGAGGGAGATCAGATGATTCTCGCCTGACTCTTGACGTCGACTACGGAGCGAGCATTTATGAGTTCATGAACGGAATGGAGCGCCTCTACACCACCACGATGCCTTTCCTTATGTCCGTGGACCTCTCCGACAACGGCATTGCCAGAGATATACTGGAGAATCTGATGTGGCCTTCTATTTATAGGGCCAAGTTTCCGGTGTGAACGAGATCAAAATAAGATCAACTCCACTTCAACAATGACGACTCTGACGGCTTCATCAATGGCTGCATGAACAATGACGGCTCTAACAGTGGCTTAGGCGGCTGCATGTTGAAATTGAATTCTTCAAATCCCGAAGGAGATTAGGGCGATAAAGGAGTTGAGCTCGCTCGATATGTCGAGGAATCGACTTTCCGGTCGGATTCCGAGCATGTTGCCTAAGCTAAATTTTCTGACCTACTTGAATTTGTCATTCAATGGCCTGTCGGGGCGGATACCAGCAGGTCAGGGGGATCCATCGTCCCGACCGCCGCGATAGTGATTCGTTGTTTCCGTGGTTATATGGTGGGGCCGGTCCGGGCTTTTTGATTGGGTTTTTGGTTTTGTGTGGGGTTTTGCATTTTGTGAGGTCTTGGAGGACATTGCCGTTGGCAAATTGCGTTAGCGAGGTTAACGACTGAGCTACAAAATTACGAATATGATGTAATTATTCGATAATTAAAGTTAATGTTGGTGCTGCAAGTAGTTAATTACTCCATCTGATAACGGATAAAATCCAATGTCTCATAAATAGGAAGTATTGTTATAGAGTTTTTGTAAGTGTAATTATATAAAATTACACATTTTTTCAAAAGTGTCTATCCCCATACCCAATTTTTTAATTTGCTACACTACATGACCAATTTAAAAAAATAGATTAATTTTCTTGTTTTCGTTCGACTAATGTCTGTTTTCGGTCGATCAGAGAGAACCGAAACAAACATTAGTCGATACTCGATCGGGAATAAGAAAATTAGTCTATTTTTTTAATTTATCCACAAATTTTTTTATTTTCGGTCGACTAATGTCTGTTTTCGACCGAAAGTCTTCTCTCCGATCGACCGGAAACAAAAAAATTAATCTTATTTTAATGTAATGAGTATATGAAAAAAGTTATTGGTGATATATGTTTTAATAAAAGTGGTTAATTAGGTTTAGCTCTAACATATTGAATTAATTGTTTGTGTTTTAAATTAAGATAATTTTAATTTTAGTTTTTACGTACAATACATATTATAAATTGATATAGCCTTATAACTTGACAAAACGTAGAAATATATGGAGATAAAACAATACAAGATAGGAATTAGTTTGGGCGTAAATTGGAGGATTAGCATCTATTTAATTAAGCAGCTGCTTCAACTTTCATCTCATTCTTGATGGCTGTTGCTAAGTGATCGTAGGCATCCGCCCACGCACCACTCATCTCTTCGCTCCATTTCTCTCCCATTGCCTCTTTCACTGTTCTCAGCAGTGCTTCTTTCACAACCTATATGTATAGAGAGAGAGTAGAGTTAGGTTCAAACTATTTTCTACTGAGAACTAAGAACCACAAAATGTCATTATGAAAAAAATGAATTCAGTATGAAAATTGATGCATCCACTGAGAAAGTTATTGAATCCAAAAACTTAACATTTTTCACACGGGTTCGAATACCATGAGGGACGAAAATTTTCATTTTTTTGGATTCGGTAACTTTCCGACGGATTCATCAACTTTCACAACGAATTCATCATTTTTTGATTGTCACGTTCTCACGATAAAAATGGTTCTCAAGTTAACATTCTCATATATATATAATTTGGATCAGATAAGAATGCAAATTTTGGTGAGAAATGTGAATAAATCATAACCCTTCATCATAATAAATTGATGGTCCATATTAGACATTTATGTGTTATATTAATAACTGGATATGCTATGTTTTTAATACACATGAAAAATTAAGAGGTCAGATTATTAATATTGTTTTTATATGATTTGACTTTTTTCTTTTTTTGTGGGATTTCATATCTTAGATATATATATATATATATTATTCTTTCAAATGTTTATTTTTTCGTATTTATTTCATTGTACTGGTAATGTAATTTCTTTGCTTTGCCAATTGATTTCGTTGCACTGTTAGTATAATGTTAATTCATCGTTTAATTTCTTTAGTATCTACAACAATAAAGTTATGCAAAATAAATATTAAGATTGTGCTACATAATATTTTTATATGTGCTATAAATATATTTCAGTAAAATACTACTAAATTTTTTGTGACACATTGATGCAATGTTAGTTATGATATGTGCTATATATTATACAACTTGTGCAACACAAATAAGTGTCATATTACGGTAGGTGAAAGATTTGAGAGAAACTTTTTTGGTTCATATTTATCCTTACCGAATTTAGGTGAATAGAAGAGTGATTATATCATCAATCTTGTTTAAAATGAAGTATGGAATCTGGAACGTTAATTACATGTTAATTAATGATTATGATTTATTCTTATTTCTTACGTATAATAGCATTCTCACCATAACCATCATATATATATATATATATATATATATATATATATATATATAAACACTTGATGTATTAACGTAATTTTGATATCATTTTTTCATTAATACAAGTCATGCTATATAGTTGTAATGAAATTTTTGTCGAAAAAAATTGTAATGATTTTAGTAGTATTTAATTTGTTTATTTATAAATATCTATAAAAATTAATGCTGCAAATTATTTTTTAATCATTAGAATAAAACATTTTTTATGCTCTCTTTTTTCCAGCTCGAGGAGTGGAGATTGAAGGTGAGACCTTTTATTCTACAATTTAAAAGTCGATGTCAATTGCATAAATGTTCACGGATGTACTATCGTATAAATATTGACACAAACAAATGAAATATCAACTTTTTTCAAAAAAATAACAATGAATTCAATATTATCATCATGGAGCCAAGACTATAAACAAAAGCAGCGTACCGTACGCACTCTCGAGAATGTTTAATTTAATGAAATAAAATCATACCAAAGTTATGGGGCACAAATATAATAATAGGAATCTGATGCCCCAAAGTTTAAAAGAATAAATGAAAAAGAAATATATATATATATATATATATATATATATATATATATATATATATGGGATGGATCAAATGAGAATCCATATATTTTGAGAAATAATTAAGAACTAATCTTGTACATTGATTTAGATGCATCTGGTGGTTATGATTTTATGTTTATTTCAGATATATTTCTTTTATGTTTTAATTATAAGGATATTACAGTAATTATGTTGATTTCCGTGATATTTAATATCCCTAAAAACATGGGATTGATTTCGTTACCAAAAACTGTTATCAAAAACATTTACTTTCGTGGGATATTAATTAAAAATTATGCACAATAGTGTTATGCATAATAAATATATAGCATGTTCATAACAAAACAGAAAATATGCTCAGCATCATTAAAATATATAGCATGCCCATAACAAATAAAATATGCACAACATCATTATGCATAACAAATATTAGCATATTCATATCAATTAACAAATATGCATATCAATATTATACATAACAAATATATAGCATGTTCATAGAAAAATATTAGCTTATTCTTACCAAATAACAAAATATGCACAACAACTTATTTAGAATAATATTCTACGTAATTTTTCGTATTGGACAAAACTAGCATATTTTTCTTTCTTTAATTCAAAAATTTGGTATAATGATATAAAATAGGAGAAAGTGGTAGGAGAGAGAAGATGAGCATATTTGATGCATTAATTTAGGGTGTCTGGGTGGTCACGTTGGGTTGGGATGAATTTCAAATGGACAAAACCACCCTTCACGCATTAATAATAGTCAAATCCTCATTAATTAAGTCAAATACATTATTATGCAAAAATTTAATTTAGATCATTAGATAATACAATATCTAGGGTCTTGATTAGTTCTTAGTTCTCATCTTAGAGATGGTTCTTCCTATACCAACCCCTATATATATATTTCAATTATGTCTTTGTAATTCAAGTGAAATTTAGATCCTAACCCATATTTTAGTGGTATTTTTATAAATTTATTAATATTTATAATTATACATATACTCCATCCGTCCCCTAAATCTATTCCTAGAATCTTGAGAACGGGTTTTAATAAAAGTTATTGAATATATTATGAGTTGAGTAAATGTCTGACAATAATGTAATATTAAATTAGTTAATGGTGGACCATAGGTAGTAAAAATGTGTAAATAAATGAGTTGTTGAGGGTAAAAAAAAGAAATAGTGGTGGATCATGAGTGGTAAAATATGTAAATAAATGATATTATTGATGACAAAATTGATAAGATAGTTACCATAAATGGATAGGAAGGAAATTGAGGACGTCCCAAAAAAAAAACTAGGAAAAAATTAGAGGACGGATGGAGTATTATTGTCTTCAAATAAATATTCTATTTGAATATGAATTTTTGTTCAAAATAAGTATCTCATTTTAGAATTTTATGATTGGATATTAACATATTGTCAAACTTATTTTTATCCTTGTCCTCAATGCAATGATCACTTTTTAGTTTCTAATGCAATAATTATGGATAATAAAAGTAGCTTGTCTAATTTCCTGGTATACGAGTTTTGAGTAGTGGACACTTATTTATAGATAAAGAGATCATGAATGGTGTTAATGTCCGAGGTCAAAGGTCTCGGGTTCGAGTTCACCGTGATATGATCTTTAAATTTTTGTATTAAATTGACCAAAAAAAAGAAATAATGAATGGTATATGAGTTAAAATTTAGGTCTTAATCGGTCTCACAATGAAACGGTCTCATGCAAATTTTTATGTTGGATTATTGGTAAAAATTACCTCAAAATGAGGGTCGATGACTCCTTTTTGAAGATGAACAGATCCCAACATCTTGAGCGTAGTGTCTGCAACTACTACTTCGCCTTTCTCGTGTAGTTGAATAGCTGACTCACACGTCTTACATAAATTTCATTATACATAAAAAAATTAGTGATTTTTCAATATAAAATTGAAATTTCAAATTATTTATTAGATTTAAAATCAATTTAAAGTGGGAGTATTTTGAAGCCCATCCTTTGACTAAGATTAACTATTTTCTTCCCAAATTTTTGTGCTAATTTTTCTTTTTGGGACGTTATTCAATTTACTTTCTATCCATTTATGATAACTATCTTTTCAAATTATTATCCTTATTAATATCATTTATTTACACTTTTTATCATTCATGGTTCATTGTTATTCTCTTTCTTACCTTCAACAATATATTTATTTACACTTTTTATTATCTATAATCCATCATTAACTAATTTAATATTACATTAACGTGAAACTTACTCTATTCACAATATATTCAATAATTTTTTTAAAATACATGTTTAAGATTCACACGAATGAATTTGGAGGAGGGGGCGGAGAGAGTATAAATTAACAATTGATTATTTGTTTAATCATTTAGATTTAGAAATACCAACCATCTTGAAAACTTTAACAGCATGAGCCTTGAGCTTGGGATTATTTTGTGGGATTTCATCTGAGTCCTTGAGAAATGAGAACATGTTCTTTGCTGTTGGTGCAATCTCCAGAATCCTACAGTTTCAAATTCAAATCAACATCAATAATACCGAGAGAGAGAGAGAGTGAGAGAGAGAGAGAGAGAGAGTTACAGAGTGAAGAATCGAAGACTGAGCTGAGGAGCATCGTGTTTCATAAGTTCCCATGATTCTTTAACTAATGCTTCTTGCTTCTCACTGAAACCCACCATCTCTCTCTGTCTCTCTCCTGTGGGTGAGTGTGTTTCTGTAGTTGAATTCATGCATAGATTGGTGACTTTTATAGGATAAACCAGTTAAGACTGCTACCATTAAAGTTGCCAAGTGTTTAATTTCATTATTTTTTTAGGTAGATATTCAGCAATATTATATTCGAAAGATATGGGACGTGGCAAGTGGGTAATCGGGGGGCTTGTCTCATAATTTTGTTTTGTTTTTTCTTTTATCCTTTGTCACGTATTCCATTTTTCTACGGTCCACTTGTATACCATCATTAGCTTTTTAGTTTTTTTTTTGTTTTTTTTTTCTTTAGATTTTATTTTCCTGTATTTTAAGTTTAATTTGTAAAGGGTTAATTAATTAGGACTGATCGTACCAACCATAATTATTTTTCAATAATTGATTGTTTTAGGATTTATATTTTCTCATATTTAAAGTTTTAGTATTTAATGTTAATTGTGATTGATTATCTCTAATAGTTTTAGTTAATAATAAAAATTATTTTGAAAATACTATATTTAATACTGATACACGAGTATATCGAAATTTGGATAGAAATAGGGATGACAATGTATCAAGTTTTTGCACGTACTAGGACATGTATGAATAGTAAAATTAGTAAACATGACTGGTTAAAGTTGGATATGAGAAATTATTTATGAATACTCGTTACGGAGTTCGTTCATTAAAAATATTAATATTTTAATGTTAAGTTTATTAAATATAGATTATATAATTAATAATATCGATCAAAGTATTTATGAAATTGTATTATAATGCAAAATATGATTGGAATAAAAAAATTAAGGTGTTCACTTTGGAAATGTAACATTATGAATTTTTATTTTTGAAAATAATAGTCTGAAAAATATTGTAGTAATAAGAAAAATTTAAATACATTATGAAATTGACTTGAAGATATGTTTAATCTCAACTTTTGTTCCCCATTCCTTCTTCTCGTCATCTAAAAAAAATAAAACGTCTTCTCAATTATAAATTGTCATGTCTCTAACTTTTCTGATTTGAATTCTCCCATCTAATTTTTCGTTTGAATTTATCCTCCCACTGCAAATATCTTAGGATTTTCAGGTTTGTATGATCCACAATCCTTTTTTGAAGGGTTTGGTTTGAGTGATTATGGATGAATGATAAAATAATCAATCTTAATTAAGTGTTTGATTTATATGATTCAGCCCGTGATAGATTAAGAGAGTATAAATTAATGAGTCCCAAGTGTTTAATTCTATTGTCCTAAGAAGAAAATGTAGCATATATATTTTAAAGATATGGGACATGGCAAGTGGGTAATCATGTGGCTCATCTCATAATATTTGTTGTTTTTTTTTTTTTTTTTTTTTGATGTATATGTTTTTAAAAATAAGATCCATATAATATCTTTTGGCAATTAAGTTTCGTACCACCATTAATTTTACAGTTGTTATATAATTTTTCCCTCAAATTTTATTTTTAATTATAAGTAATTGTACCACATTAGAGTTGATAATTATTTTTAATTTTAATTTTTAGTTAATAGTTGATTATTTCATAATTAGGATTCGTATTTTTCCGCTCAAATTTGAAGTCTTGGTAATACATGCTAGTTATGATTATTTTATAATACTTTTTATTTTAAAATAAAAACTATTATGGAAATATCAAATGTAATAGTATACACGAGTTGGTTTTAAAAGAAAAAGTAAAAGTAGGAATATAAATCTGGTCCGAAATTCATGAGTTGGCCTAACTAGACCGATAACCCGGTAGGGTTAGGATTGAAATTTTATAACCCGAAAAAATATCAACCCAAATGCTTGTACCGAATAGCCTGACAATCCGATAGGTTTGGCCCGAAAGTAGCCCGAATCCGAATGGGTTGGCCCGAAAACTGAGTAGATTGACCTTATTAACTTAAATTTCCTTCATTATATGATTTTCAAACTTCATTACTTGTTTTATGAAAGTTATTATAATAAGATTTTAAATAAAACAAAATACTTGTAAAATACGTTTTGCTTTAATATTCGAAGTTATGATATTACTTCTTTGTTTTTTTTACTCCTTTGCTCAATACAAAATACTTGTTATATATATAATTATCATGAAAAAAATATATAAGTTATTTTTTTCTTAAGCTTTCTGGCCCGATTAGTCATACGGGTTAGTTTGAAACATGAGAGTTTAGGGTTATGGTTGAAAATTTCTAATTCAAAAAAAATATCAACCAAAATGATACAAACCAAATAGCTGGACAACTCGGGTGGGTTGCAGGGCCGACCTTTCTTCGTTAGGATTGAGGCAATAGCCTAGGGTCCCTAAATTTTCAAAAAAAAATCTATTAATTATATTTCTATCTATAGCATTTTTCATCCAAAAAAAATAAAAAATAGTCCAAAGTTATTTACCTACAAATCGATTGATGATATTCTTGAGTTTGTTAAATTTCAGTCTCATTTCCTAATGTTTTCATTGCATATAGAATATTATTGAATATGTATATTATTGTAATTTCAGTATGCAAGATCATCATGTATTATTTATAGCTGACAACAGGATTCTCAAATCTTCGTTTCTTAAGGGTTTCATTTTTTATTTTTAGCCTAAGGCCCTCAAAATATCAGGGCCAACCCTGGTGGATTGATCCAAACCCCAACGAGTTGTCACGATTGACATTCCTAAGAAAAATAAATATTAATACACGAGTAGGACTTATAAAGATATTGGAATAGAAGATCCTCCCAGTCCGATATTTACTTTTTTTTGTTTTTGTTTTTTGTTCACCTTAAATTTAGATGGTGTACATGTTCGCCAGTTTCGGTGGAGAAAATGGAGGTATAATTTATGTAATATTTTATTTTATTTTTATAGAGAAAAAAGAATTTAAAAAGAAAATTCAACTTTATTCTACTTTAAATTTTCTTTTTAAATTCTTTTTTCTCTATAAAAATAAAATAAAATATTACAACAACTTATACCATTATAAGTAATAGCGTATATGCAAATCATGAATCCAAATAACAGGCTATGAACAGTTCCACTTTTATGATTCTATTTTATATTTTCTTATTATAGGGTAGTGTGTATATTTTGAAACGATGCATAAATAGTATATGTTTAATATCGTACATGCACAAAATATGAAATGATTAAACGTATACTCGGTCACCAAAGGCCCATCAATATGGTTGAGGCAGAAAACCCCTTGGAATTAGTTTGGGATTATTTTATTTTATTTTATTTTATTTTAGAAGCTACCAGGCATATATACTACAAAAGTAATAATAAAATAACGATTAATTAGAGTTTAAAAATTAATAATTCTCTAAAAACTAATAGTAAATAATGAGTTAAATGTATGAACTAATGGGCCCTAGTCAACCAAAGGCCCATAGTATGGTAGTATGGTTGAGGCCCTAAACCCCTTGGATTAGTTGTGAAAATTCTTTTTCAGAAGATACTATGTAACTTGTATATCTTCTTTTTTTAGGGTTATACCATGTCTACTTGGCAAATCACATAGTAAAGTATTAATTAATAATAAATAAATAAATTTTCAAATTTTAATATTTCAAAATTATAATTTATAATTATAATATTGTCCGCACCATATAGCCCAGAGACTCAATAAATCTTATGCCCCAAGTATCTAATTCAAATGAATTTCTCACATTCCTACCGGCATAGAGAGCCCAATTCTTTGATTATATTTTGTTATCGTATGAAACATAAGCATCTAAAGAGGGGGGAAATGCTACACGAATTTAGGAGAAAAGAAATCCAAAAGTGAAAAAGGGAAATGAGGGATTTAATTATACCCAAAGTATTATTATATTTTCAGTTCAAGACTATACTTTTAGCTATTCGTTTAATATGATTCGATAAATATAACTCGACTTCAGATCAACAATTGCTCAAATTTTTGATGGAGTTGGCAGCCAGAAAACTAACTATGTTATTGTTGGAGTATATAGAGCCTGAATGGATTGAACGAAAAAGCCCGATCTCGATTAGGGCAAATATTTGGGTACATGCATTTTGGCCCAAGCTGAATCTTAATGGGCTTATGATTAGAGTTTGTATATTGTTCTATTTAATGGTAGCCTCAGAACCTATATCCGAAATATCATAGTAAAATCTCTGGCTTGACATCTCCCCAAGACGTAGTCTCAAGACGAACTGGGTAAATAATTCTTGTGTTTTTTATATTCTATCCTGATTGTGGTATGGGTAAATTTAATAAAGCAAGTGAGATCATCTTTAGAGGAATTATATAGAAATACACATTTTTCCAAAAGTGTGTATCATCTATATTCATTTTAAAATTTGTTACACTTCATACCCGTTTTTATTCCCAGGATTGTATTCAATCGGTTAGAGCACCGCCTGTCAAGGTGGAAGTCTGGTTCGAGCCCCTTGATCCGACGGATCCAATAAATACAAAATCCAATTTTTCCCTTTCTATGAACTAGTAAAGAATGTCGAGAGATATACTTCCATTCCCAAAGCAAAAAGGAGTCTTGATTTCTCTTTTCTTTCCTATTTTTCCACCTCGCTTTTTTTGTTTGTTAGGTTTGGAACTATGTAATTAATTGAAGTGGAAAGGAAATCGATGATCATTCATCGAAGATTGTCCAAGGAAGGCACGAATGTGGGTTATAGAAAAAACAAGGAAACGAATTGGTCGACGGAGAAAATGTAATGATCTATTTGAGACATTGTAATGATCGACCAAAGACTTCAAAATATTAAAATTATTGAAAAAACTTAAGATTCCACTGGTCGTGAAAACATTATTTCCGATCGTGAAATTGTTGTCTTCAGTTGACGGAGACAATTATTTTCGTGAAAACCAAGCAACTCATATTGGTTTTAATTCTAACATTTCTGAAGTCACTGGTCGACCATTACACTGTCTCTGGTCGATCGAAGACTTCATATTCCATTTCAAACTTCAAAATACACCAATTTTAATAAATAAAATAAAATGATGTCAAAAATCACATCATATTTCACTCAAAAATACATTAAATTAATAAAATAAACATGAAATATAGTAAATTTTAGAATTAGTTATAATTTATACATGCTTCGACGGAAATTTTTTAAGTTTACTCCCCTTAGATTTATCATGTTCTATACAGTAAATAGTTAAAGACTAAAGTGCTGGGGTATATTTTGGATCCAAAAAATTATTTTGTCCTTATAATTACTTAGATATGATTTGACATGTCTATGCATTAATTTAATGAACAAAGACAAAAGATTGTGGGCCACCACAACTACTAAAATGGGTTTCGAGTCTTCAATGTGTATACATGTTAAACTATGTAATGTTATTATATCTGCACATATAGAAAACTCTCCGACAGAAACTCCCTCTGTCCACAATATATTATCTTATTTTTTATCGACATAAGTTTTAATATATACAATAAGTATAAAATGAGTAGAGAATAAGATCTATATAATAAAATATTTTATGTGAGTGTGTGCGAGATTTATGAAAGCTGTAAAGAACACGAGAGACTTTTACGTGGTTCGATCGAAAGAAAGATCTACGTCACGGAGAGTGATTCTCAATACTTTCACTATAAGAGATTATAATGAGTGTATCTAAAAGCTTGAGTATTCAAATAGTTCTTAACCCTCTACCTTCAATCTAACTTCTATTTATACATGTTATGGATCACTCTAGATTACTACGGATCCGATCTCAGAAGATATATTCATTCCTTGAATATCTCCTTCAATATCTCCTTCCATATAAGATAGGATATGGTTGATCTTCAGAAGGGTTTAGGCGTCGGGCCTTGGGCCGAGCCGCGTAGGCCGTCTATTAGGTCAGGCCCAGTGGGCCGAGCCGCGTAGGCCGTCTATTAGGTCAGGTCCAGTTCGCTTGGGACTTGGGCCTGCTATTGGGCCTGAGCGGTTAGGCCATATCCCATCATAGCCCCCCCAATTAGTCGAGTAACAACTGTGCCGAGGTGGGGTGAAGTATGAATTTTGCCGAGGTTGGTTGTTGCTCTACCGGTCGTTGTCAAGATTATCTCGCCTTTTGGCCGTGGTTCGATTCGATGATTGGCGAGGTCGCATCGAGAAGGATGTTTCGCCGTTTCGGACTATGCTAGACCTTTGTTGAGTCCGAACTGAGTTGCCCGAAGTGGGTGGCGATATCCTTTCGTCAGGTAATATCGAGGCCCGAGCTGACTTGGGTTATTTGTCGAAGTCCGGATTTGTTAGGACGATGGCGAGGTGGATTACCGAGCTGAGTTGACGGCTATCTTCGTTAGTAGAATGCCGAGGTCCGAATCGAGATGTATTAGATCGACTCATCTCATGCGGTTCGCCGAGGTTCGAATCGAGACGGGTTGCTCGATCGATCATGCACGCTTTGCCGAGGTCCGAACTGAAATGGGTTGCTCTGGACTGATCTGTACAGTGTGCCGAGGTCCGAACTGAGTTAACCGGGCTGAAGCCAGGGTGATGATTGCACGATCAGACTGGCATGTCTGCGCGTCCTAGAATACGTCATCTGTGCCAGGCGGTTAGTTGGCGCTCGAAACACGCGCGCGTCTGCCTCACGTCAAGTCCCACGTGGGAAGTTGAATAGGCAGTTCTGGGCGCCTACTTGTATTATAAATAGGCGGGGGATAAAGAAACTGTTCATTTCCTTCTTCATCCATTTGCTCCAGAGAGAAAATATCAGAACTTATTCCAGAAATTTTCAGAACTTCGTCGAAGGAGCAAAACCTTTCATTGAAAAAGTAAGTATGTCTTCTTCATCCTCTTCTTTGTCGGGATCTGCCCGATCATCTTCCTCCCCTGATAGTGAAGTTGAGATTAGGGATTATATGTGCCATAACTTGATGGGTAAATCTAGGGGTATTAGCGCTAGGGTTCCGGCGATATCTTCCGTCTGGGATGAGTACAAGATCAGGGACGCTAGGTCGTCTCTGACTGTCGGTGATCTGTGTAGAATAGCGAAGGAGTTCCATATTCCGGCGGAGGCATGGTGGTGCCTGCCGCAATCTAGGGATAGAGCCATGCCCACAGGGGTTTATCACCATATACATAGGCGCCTTGAAGGCCGATCTTAGGTTCCCCTTGACCCCCATCTTTTTGAGCATTCAGGAATATTTTCAAATTCCGATATGCCACTTGACCCCGACCTCCATTAGATCGGTGGTTGGGCTAGGTTTTGCTTGTTACGGCCTTAGTGAGGAGCTTTCTTTCGAAATCTTGATGCATTTTTTTAGTGTCAAGGGTATAGGAGGTGTATACTAACTGTGACCTCGTCATTTGTTCAGAGTGACCTCCCCCTCGAAGTTGCTCCATTGGCAAAGAAAGTATTTCTTTTTGCGGGTTGATGGGCACCCGAGTTATAAGTGGGGTATGGGCAAGATGAGGGATGTGAAGGTCAAACACTTGGGTGCCATAAAGGACGAGCTCAACACATTCGGTGAAATATCTTGTGATTTCACCGAGGACGATCTGAATGATGCTGAGCTGAGCATATATAGGTCGGAGGCTTCAGGATCGGGGTCGGATCGGGGTGAGGGCACCCCCCCTTTTTCCTTATTTCTCATATGTCTGATGTCATTGTTAATGGACTTCTCTTCTTATTGTGCAGTGAAGCTCGATCCACGCAAGAAGGCAAAGGTGCCGGCTTTGCCGCCTCCAACACAGCCGCCGAGCCAGGGGCCACCGACAAAGAAGGCGAGGAGGACTGAGCCGAGCAAGACACCTGTGGTGGTGGCCGACCTCAGCCAGTTGGTGATGGCGGCACCTCAGCCGAGGCCAGATCCGACCTCGGCAGCAGATACCCGTACCAGGATTACATACGAGGTGTCGGTTCCAAGCTCCCCTATATCCTTCTCGAAGGTATGGGTTTATAACGCGTCTGCCGTTATTTCCTTCTGCTATGTGTTTCTTATTATGTGATTTTCAGGATGCGACCACGGCGATGGAGGACCTGCACCGGATTGCCGGTCTCATCGCTGAGGGTGTCTCTCGGTATGAGGCGGTGGAGAGGAAGCGGGTCGCTGCCGAGACAGCGAGGGCCGCTACCGAGGCTGCGCTAGCTGTTACGGAGGCTGCGAGGGTGGATGCCGAGGCCGCAAGGGCCGCTGCTGAGGCTGCCCTGAAGAAGAAGACTCGGGCCCACGGTGGCTCGTGCCGAAGTGGAGGGTGTGAGAGAGGACGGCCGAGGCGGAGAAAAGCTCACGAAGAGAAGAGTGCCTTCTTTGGCGGGCGAGGGCCGATGCCGAGGGCCTTCGCCAGCAGCTCATCGAATCGAGACCTTCTCCGCCTTTATTTCCTACCGCCGCCGTGCTCGGACGCGGTGGTATCGACCATCTGGAAAAGTTGGCGGGCCGAGATGTAGGGAAAACGTATGTTTAGCCCTCGCCCGAGGATCCATCTTGGATATTTAATTCATCATACATTGATTATAAACCTAGCATGCGTCTATATAATTAATCGCAACACGTAGGGGTTTCTCGTGTTTACTGGATCTCAAGAGGTCGATGGAGCGAGATGAGCGGATCGAGCGGATCGGACTCGTGCTTTGACCTTCTGGACTGTATCCCGATTGCCCAATCTCCAACGTCGAGTGAGGACGATCTATGGAGAATGCTTCGGAAAATCACCCCTTGCTCTCTTTGCACAATTTTCGAAACTCGCTCAAATGGACTATGAGGGGGCCGAAAATCTTGTGTTAATTATGTGAGCATTAACCTAGACTTTATCTCATACCTTATATTTATAATGCACTACCTTAATCCCATATGGAAATTACCATAATCCTAGATGGAAATTACCATAATCCTATATGGAATATTACCATAATCTTAGGATTATTTCCATACTCTCAGGATTATTTCCATACTCTCAGGATTATTACCATAATCTTATATGGAAAGGATCTATGCATATACCATAAATATAATAATATCCTTGTGGCATAAAGAGAATAAAATCTTACCATAGGAGCAATAGGGGCACCGATTTTCCTCTCACACGGGCTGGATGGGCCGGCCCAGGATCAAATGCAAGGAATAAAGATGGGCCTCAAATAAATTAATTATCTTATGTTCATTGAACATAAATTAATTTATAAACGTTTATTCATGCCACTAGAGAATAAATCTGACTTACCCTTTATTACCGAAGTTGAGTCGGGCTTGCACTTAGACATTACGAATCCCGTATTTAAGATATCGAACGTCCATTAATTATTTATAGCAATCGATCGCTTAAAGCGATCATTTCCTTAAGTAGTACCACTCAACCTCAACTGCGGGGTTTAGTACAATAAACCTTTTGAGCTCCTTAGGGACGCCATCATCCTAAACGGATACGGTGACTCGTCTGAGATAACTAGCGTGACATACAAGATCGCCACCACCCAAGATGCGGAGAATCTTGGTTAGAACATATAACCTCACTCATAACAAGTCAAAGTGATGGTCGACAACTCATACTCACCTAATACCTTATCGAGGTTTAGATCATCGTAAGTCACCGAGATCTCGGTTCTTCACGACGGTCGAAAGAAGAACACATCTCACTATGATCCTTGATACGCCGTAGACGTACCAACATAGACAAGCAACTAAGTCAAGTCACTTCTTATCTATATGCGGCCTAAACCGACAACTCGTCCTTAAGTTGTCTCGGTGTGAAACTTTTATATCTCATTAAGCTTGACCAATCATACGGACTTACGTGATCTTCTACACACTGTATGATCTAACTTATATATGAGATAAGGGGACACAAATATATGCAATCAAGTATTCAAATCAGATAGGAGATTGTAATAGTGGTAACAAGAAACATTATATACAAGCTCAACCAAACTGCTTTCAGTATACAAATCCAACAATCTCCTACTTATACTAAAGCAAACTTTTAGTATACAATGTGTCTTTCTACTAGCTATTACAAACAACCATCACTTTGCTTCTCCCACTTATACAAAAGTTTCCTTTCTAAGTGGGTGCCATCAAGCGCAACCCAAGTCCTCTAACGTGTCCATCGTAGACTTTTTGCGGCAGGCTCTTCGTGAATGGATCCGCTAGATTTTCCGTCGTATCAATCTTTTCAATCAGCACGTCATCTCGTCTAACGATTTCTCGTATGACATGGTACTTTCTCTCTATGTGTTTGGTCGCCTTGTGGGTCCGTGGTTCCTTCGAGTTTGCCACTGCACCTGAGTTATCACAGTAAACTATGATACTCTTGGGCAAACCAGGTACCACACCTAGATCCATGAGGTAGTTCTTGAACCATACAGCCTCCTTAGAAGCCTCCGAAGCGGCTACATATTCGGCTTCCATGGTGGAGTCCGCAATGCATCGCCGCTTTGCACTCCTTGGGATACGGCTCCACCTCCCAAGGTAAACACATACCGAGGTTAACTTTTCTCATCACGGTCACTGGAAATCCAGTCAGATAACCCAAAGGCATTAGACTATCTCGCATGGTAAACAAGCCTATAATCTCGAGTCCTTTCGGTACTTGAGTATATGCTTTCTTCGCGAGTCAATGAGCTTGTCCAGGTTAGATCGATATCTAGTTACTATGCTACCGCATAGCGATATCGAGCCTCGTGCATAGCATTGCGTACATGAGACTTCCCACGGCGGAAGCGTAGGAACTTGTCTCATTTCCTCTATCTCCTTTGCGGTCATAGGTGATTGCGTCTTTAGATAAAGGAACGCCATGTCCGAAGGTAACAATCCTTTCTTGGCGGTGCGCATACTAAAACGAGTAATCACAAGATCAATGTAAGACGCTGAGATAAGCAACATTTTCTTCTTGCGATCTCGGTAAACCTTGATCCCAAGAATGTACTGCTGCATCTCCTAAGTCTTTCATTTGAAACCGATCGGATAACCAACTCTTTACGTCGATAATGACTTCACGTTGTTGCCAACTAGAAGGATGTCATCTACATAAAGTGCAAGAAATACCACATCACTGTTGACATCTAACCGATACACACAACTCTCGCTAGCAACTGGGTAAATCCATAGGACTTTACTACCTCGTCAAAGCGTAAGTTCCATGATCGGAGGTTCGCTTAAGTCCATAAATGGACTTCTTAAGCTTCCATACTAGATGCTCTTCACCTTTACCACATAACCTTCGGGTTCTTTGCATATAGATGTCTCTACCTTCCTCAAGGTAACCGTTTAGAAAGCGGTTTTAACATCCATTTGCCAAACCTCTAGGTTTAAGTGGGCTGCTATGGCCGAAGAATTACGATGGACTTGAGCATTGCTACAGCGAAAAGGTCTCATCGAAATCGATGCCCTCAATCTGAGTGTACCTTTCGCCACAAGCTCGGCTTTAAAAGTCGAAACCTCTCCATCGAATCTCTATTCCTCTTGTATATCCACTTACTACCTATGGCTTCCTTGCCATCCGGTAGAGGTGTCTTTCATATACATCCATAGCCGTTATGGACTCCATTTCTAAGTCCATAGCGGTGTGCCATGATCTTGCATCAATATCTTGTATCGCCTCCTTGTATGTCCATGGGTCGATTATTGCATGTTCGTCTCTGGGACTAAATCCAAGATTCGCCCACGAACATAAATCGCTCGGGTTGACGAACAACCCTCCCACTACGACGAGGTTCTACAGCACAATGGCAACGGTGGGTGCGAGATACTTGTGGTTCTCTAACTTGCACAACTTGCTATGTAGGTACCACTTATGCGGTCGGTATCTCCAGGTGGAACTCGACCCACTTCAATTTCTTGAAGTATCTGGTGTCGATCCCTCCCACTAGACTCGACATCTCATACCTTTGGCCTAATCGGTGGTGGAATACGATCATCTTCTAATTCTTGAAGAATGATTTCAACTTTGGATTTATGATTTTCATATAATCTTCTTCTAAGAATCGGGCATTAGTGCTAATAATGACCTTCGATCCTTAGGACTATAGAATAAACCACCTTCGTTCCTCTCAGGATAGCCAATAAACGACGCTTGCGTTAGATCTAGCCTCCAACTTGTCGACCTTCTTGTTCGGCACGTGCCGGATCGCCCCATATCTTTATGTGGCTTAAACCAGGCTTGCGCCCAAACCACAACTCGAAAGGGTCTTTTCGATCGACTTGGATGGTACTAGATTTAGCAAGTATGCATTGTTTCTAAGGCATACCCCGTAACGAAATAGGCAATGTAGCATAATTCATCATAGATCTAACCATTTCCAAAAGAGTCCTATTTCTTCGCTCGACACACCATTTTTACGTGGTGTGCCGGTGAAGTCTGTTGGGATGTAATCCCACACTTCACTAGATAGTCCATAAACTCGTTCTCGAGGTATTCGCCACCGCGATCAGACCGTAGTGACTTGATACTCTTACCTTGCTTCGTCTCCACTTCCGCCTTAAACTCTTTGAATTTCTCAAAGCATTCAGACTTGCGGTGAAGCAGGTATATGTATCCGCACCTCGAGTAATCGTCGATGAAAGTGATAAAATACTGCGTCTCCACGAGCTTGTGTGGACATCGGTCCACACAGTCGAATGGACTAACTCCAACATTTCTTTCGCTCTATAACCCCCGCTTTGAAGGTGCGGTCGACATCTTACCTTCTATACAGATTCGCAGACCGGGAGCAGAGTAACCGTGAGATTACCCAACGCCCATTCTTAGCCGGTCTTTGGATCCTATTTAGATTGATGTGACCTAATCTAAGATGCCGAGAAAAGTAGAGTCATCTCGAGAAGAAAACTTTCTCTTTTAGGGTTTGATGAAGATGCAACATAGTTATAGGTATTATGTTTGGCATAAATAGTATAAAGCGAATTATATAACGTACAACACGTATAACTTCGTCATTTCTTATGATAGAAACACCACTATCAAAAATAATGTAATATCCATGAGTAAATAATTTCAAACAGAAACAAGGTTCACGAAAATCCGCACATATAAAGCGTCTTTTAAAACTAAAACTGTTTTCTCAAAACATAAAGTAACATCTCCAACGCAACGGCCTCGACTTTTCCGCGTTGCCCATGGAGATCGTTATCTCGCCATCAAACGACTCCTTGTCGCAGGAACCCCGCAAGGTGTAACAAACATGATCGATTGCGCCAGATCTACTACCCAAGAATGGGTAGAACAAGTCGCTAAACATGTTTCACATTAGCAAACAACAGTACCTTGAGCCTTGAGCATAGGGCACTTGGCCTTCCAATGCCCGTCTTGCAGCTTGAAGCACTTGCCTTCTCCTTTGGCTTCTTTGAGCCTCGGTGGCAACCATGTTCTTGCTCTCATTACTCCCACTATTTCCTCGCCTCTACCACCTTCGTACCCTTTTCGATTTCCATTTTGCAACGAAAATTTTGGGCCCTTAGATGTGCTAGCAAGAGCATGTGCTCCTTTCCCATAACTCCTTCCTCAAAGAACGAGATCATTAAGAACCGACTAAGTGTAAACTCGGTCTTGCTCATGATCGCATTCACGCCGAAAGTTCTCAAAGACTTGGGCGGTGTATTGAGGATGATATCAACCTTACCGCCGTCAATACCTCCTCCCAACCGATCAAGACTATCCATGAGATGAGTCGTGTGGGAGACATGTTCATGGACCGAACTTCCTTCTTCCATCTTACACGCCAAGATTTCTCTCATTGTGTGGAAACGATCGTCCGATCCGATCGCCCAAACTTACTCGAGACTTGACCAAATATCGATCGCGTCTACCATCGACCGATGTTGCATTTGCAAAGCCTTTGGACATCGTAGTCATCATATAGCATTTAGCCATATTGTTTGACTTATTTCAAAGTCCGCTTGACTCCGCTCATTAGTCGATCGTCGATGAAGGGCATCGGGTTTAGGAGTAGTGAGAACAAACATGTGTTCTTCAACGATAAGAACATATTCCATGTTTCGCTTCCACTCGATAAAATTTGGACCGGATAACGGATTTTGTGCGAGCATATTGATAATCGGCGTAAGAGACATATCTGAAACGATAATGTAAACACATAAGCATACGATCGCATATAATTCGTAACAATAATATTGTAACCTTTTGATAAAACAATATTAATTCAAACCTCCAATCGCCCAAGGAATCCCACATGCAAGCCACGCGTGTGGACGTTTACACATGAACCCCTCGACCAGACTAAAATATACCTTTTAGTCGTTTAATTTCAATCCATGTCAACTTATCCTTATGACAAATGAAATTAACGATTGGACCTTACTATACCACATCACTATCGCAAGAAGGGACTTCGCGGGAAGTTGTACTTGAGGTGATGTCTCAAGCATTGACCACAATTTTAACGTGATAGAAATGAATTCTTAGAATTGGTATACTCACTCGGACCATACCGCTTCCAATTCAAATTCTTTTGTTATCTCATTTTATATCTATCTCTAGAGAACTTATGAAAATCGCACATGCAAGCCAGCGTGTGGGCGTTTACATGAAACTCCCACTTCTCAATAGATTTAAAATGTTTTATTTAGAAATCTCATCTAACAAACTTATGATAAGCGATGCAAGCAAGCCACGCGGGTGGGCGTTTACTCACAGTATCGTCTCACTTTGTTTAGAGATCAAAAGTGGAGGTCTTGACATTTTAATTTGAAAAATAATTTGTCGGGTTGCTTGCTTAGTCTTTTTATTCAAAAGGTTTGTCCATGCGGATCACGTAATCTAGCATGCTTTTCTATAGAACTCAACATGTAAAACATGCTCGCGTAATTCTAAAATATGCTTGATAAACGCGATAAACCTAGCATGCTTACTATGCGCATCCAATTACGTAAAACACTTAAAGGTTTGTCAACGTAATATAAACATACATAGCATGCTCTGCATATTTTAAACATCCACGACATGCATATGAGCGATAAAAATAAAATAAAACGTTCATCGCGCCCAATCGTGAAACCCGCACATTTAAATCTAATCTATTACATAGATTTACAAAGTGCGTAAATAAACTTGAAAACGGCCTCGCGTGCGGGCGCGGACCGGATTCAACAAATGGGCCTCGCGTGCGGGCACGGACCGGCGGAACGGGTGCGGGCGGGTCGGCATTGTCTGCCGGGCAGCGGCGCTGAGGCAAAGCCAGCCGCCGCCCACCTCCTGCGCACCTGCCGCGTGTCCTCGCGGGCTTCCCGCGATCGCTAAAGGCGACGCGACCGACGCAGCGTACATGCGTGGCCACCACCGAGCGCGCGAACGCGTCGCTGAGAGGCGTCGTCGCCAGGCGGTCGAAACTCACGACCATGATGTCTCGCTTCGCAGCGCCGGGTTTCGCGCAACGCGCCGCCCGCCGCCCGCCGCTTCGCTTCGCTCGCTTTGCCGCGGCCGTCACTCGCGACCACTCGCTTCGCCGCGTGGCGCCAGGATCTCGCGCGAACGACGCCCATCGCCGCGCCTCGCGATCGCCCTCGCGATCGCGAGCTCTCGCCATGAAACCGTCGTGGGCCGTAGAGACCTTTTTCCGTCGTTTCGTTCTTCGTTCTTTCGTCTTCGTTCTTCTTTTACGAGATAAGATTTACGAATAAAATCTAATCTAACCACGGATTTTCTCGTGGTGTAAAACAAAACCAATAAGCGAGCCACGATGAGCCATGGATCCACAATTAATAAAACGCGGTAATAATCAAACGTGAATTAATCCAGCAGAGCCAAGATTTCGATCCCGGGCTCGATACCAGTGTAGGAAAAGCGTATGTTTAGCCTCGCCCGAGGATCCATCTTGGATATTTAATTCACCATACATTGATTATAAACCTAGCATGCGTCTATATAATTAATCGCAACACGTAGGGTTTTCTCGTGTTTACTGGATCGAAGAGGTCGATGGAGCGAGATGAGCGGATCGAGCGGATCGGACTCGTGCTTTGACCTTCCGGATCGTATCCCGATTGCCCAATCTCCAACGTCGAGTGAGGGCGATCTATGGAGAATGCTTGGAAAATCACCCTTGCTTTCTCTTTGCACAATTTTCAAAACTCTCTCAAATGGACTATGAGGGGGCCGAAAATCTTGTGTTAATTATGTGAGCATTAACCTAGACTTTATCTCATACCTTATATTTATAATGCACTACCTTAATCCCATATGGAAATTACCATAATCCTAGATGGAAATTACCATAATCCTATATGGAATATTACCATAATCTTAGGATTATTTCCATACTCTCAGGATTATTTCCATACTCTCAGGATTATTACCATAATCTTATATGGAAAGGATCTATGCATATACCATAAATATAATAATATCCTTGTGGGATAAAGAGAATAAAATCTTGCCATAGGAGCAATAGGGGCGCCGATTTTCCTCTTGCTACGGGCTTTGGATGGGCCACCTGTGGATCAAATCTGAGGAATAAAGATGGGCCTCGAATAAATTAATTATCTTATGTTCACCGAACATAAATTAATTTATAAACATTTATTCATGCCACTAGAGAATAAATCTTGACTTACCCTTTATTACGAAGTTGAGTCGGGCTTGCACTTAGACATTCTGAATCCCGTATTTAAGATATCGAACGTCCATTAATTATTTATAGCAATCATCGCTTAAAGCGATTAATAACTTCATTTCCTTAAGTAGTACCACTCAACCTTATTATTGTACTTGAGCTAACTCAACTGCGGGGTTTAGTACAATAAACCTTTGAGCTCCTTAAGGGACGTCATCATCCTAAACGGATACGGTGACTCGTCTGAGATAACTAGCGTGACATACAAGATCGCCACCACCCAAGACGCGGAGAATCTTGGGTTAGAACATATAACCCTCACTCATAACAAGTCAAAGTGATGGTCAAGAACTCATACTCACCTAATACATTATCGAGGTTTAGATCATCGTAAGTCACCGAGATCTTGGTTCTTCACGACGGTCGGAAAGAAGAACACATCTCATCGTGATCCTTGATACGTCGAGGCGTGCCGGCATAGACAAGCAACTAAGTCAAGTCACTTCATCTATATCTGCGGCTCAAACCGACAACTCGTCCTTAAGTTGTCTCGGTGTGAAACTTTTATATCTCATTAAGCTCGACCAATCATACGGACTTACGTGATCTTCTACACACCGTATGATCTAACTTATATATGAGATAAGGGGACACAAATATATGCAATCAAGTATTCAAATCGGATAGGAGATTGTAATAGTGGTAACGAAACATTGTATACAAGCTCAACCAAAGCGCTTTCAAGATACAAACCGACATGAGATGCGACCGACAAGGTCGGGCATGGCCGGGTCGAGTCGCTCCGGGATGCTGCGGAAGGACTATGCTCGCGTGATTGCCGGGCGAGTTCCTTCCCCTGCCGGAGACATTGGCGGCTCCACTTTCTCCCGACGGCCGAGGCCGTTACCCTCAAGACAAGGAGGATGAAGATATAGAGCTTCAGGAACTCCTCGCCAAGGAGCGGGCTGCAATGAGGAGGTGGCCGAGCTCGAGTCTTCCCTCTGAAGGGGGCCAGCAGGAAGGTGTTAGTGAGCCCCGCCCAGAGGCTCAGGTCAGTGGACCATTGTAATAGGTTTGATTGTCGGGGTCGTTAGGATCCCGAGCTTTGTAAAATTCCCACTTTGTGAATAACAAATACACCTTTTTGAAATGAATGTGTTGTCTTTTGTTTTTAGCACTCGTCTTCTCAATATATCGGGCTAGATCACGATCTTTTGACCATGTTGAAAGAGGTCCGAGGTGCTTTATTTGAGAAGGATGAGGAGGTGGTGTTCGGAGGGTCGATCCGCCGGTGACTGGACCTTGCGGCATGGATAGCCAAGTCACCGGGTCGGGCTGAAAAGCGAGCTTCAAGCGGCTAAACGCGAGGTGACCCGCCCGGCCGAGAACGAAGCCTGAAGGCGAGAATTATTCATCTCGAGGTCCAGGAGGCGGATGTCTCACGATGACAGCCTTCAAGGTCGCTTGATACAATGTGAAGAGCGGCTTGAGTTGGCGCACGAGGAGTTGGCGCGGGTCTCCGAAGAGCATGCAGAGTATGAGGCAGTGATACACCGATCTGGTGGTATCACCATATCTGAGGCTGACGACCGAGCTCAACTTCTTTTAGCCAAAGGCATGGTACTAAGGGACGAGGAGGGGCCCAATAGCAAGAGCTTTAGAGATTGCCTTGACGAACTGGTCAAGTGCCTGCAGCTTTACGAGATCGTCCGCAAGCGACGCATGCCCGAACCCCGTAGTCGGGATCCCACCGATGTGAGAGTTGAAGAAGTTGAGGTGGGCGGCGGCTATATGGACCATGCCGAGGTGCTCCGATTAATGGATTCAGACATTTCGGAAATGTCATCTCGTGGACGAGCCCCATCGTCGGGAGTTGGACGAGCGAGGACATCAGGTCGGCGAGGAAGGACGTCAGGTCGGGGTCGAGGTCGTAGCCTTGGTGGAATGGCGAGATCTAGAGGCAGGAGTTCGGCTTCGCCCCAGGCATCTTCTTGGTCGTGGCGCCAAGACGCTGTTCGAGGGCACTGGAGTAGGTCGTGGAAACGTTGACCTCGCTGGCGGGTTGAAGGCACCGAGTTCATCCCGGGTATTCCTCGCCAACTCGAAGATTTTGTTTCGAACTGGTGTAGCTTCATGATTCACGGCGGTGAGGCTCTGAGGCCCCAAAGTGATTTGTATATAGCTTATTACTTGATTTTTAGTCATAAATGTATTTAGACTTTGATCAAGTGTATATTTTCCCATAACGAGGTACAAATATAGCTTAGGACTTGGTTTAGTCGTAAATGTATTTGACTATGTATCAAGTATATATCTTCTCAATAAAGAGGTGTGAATTGCACGAGATCCGATTTGGACGCCGTTTGCATGTAGATGTTCAAATTAATGAGTAATCTGTATGCTTTGCACATAGGCGCTCAAATTAATGAGTTATCTATGTGCTTGCCTTGTTTGTCGAGGAATATCGAGAGGGTGGTCCCCGGATCCAATTTTGACGTCGTTGCACGTAGATGTTTCAAATTAATGAGTAATCAGTATGTCTTTGCACGTAGATGTTTTAAATTAATGAGTAATCAGTATGCCGGGTGATTCCTGGCCAAGACTTAGTTGAGTACCCTACGTTGTAGGTTTGTCATCTTCGTAAGGCGCCCCTTTTGAAGGTAAGGTGTGTTTCGTCCAGGGTGAAAACGGATTTTCACATGGATATAAGATAGGACAAAATAATCCACGCATGATAAAAAAGATGTTTTATTGATAAATAAATAACATCGTGCTTTGGAAAAAGAGGGCTAACATGATGCCGACGTGAAATGAAAACTATGTAAAATACCTCCGCAGATGAGTAATATGCCAGGTTCGGGGGATAAGTGCACCGGATAGGTGAGCGAGCTTATAGGCCCCTTTGCCGAGGTCCACGTGGACGCGGTATGGGCCTTCCCATGTTGGGTCCAATTTATTAAGGCGCTCGGCTTTACTAGCTTCATTGTTTCGTAGGCGAGGTCGCCTACTTGAGTGTGGAGGCTTTCACCCTCTTGTTGTAGTACTATGACCGGCATTTGTACTTGGCTTCATTGATGAAAGCGAGCTCACATTTTCTCTAGAGCATCAAGGTTGACTCGTGAGGTTCTCCTCGTTGCCTGCCGGGCAGTGAAGAGTTCTTGGGCTCGGGCGCCAACTCCGGTATGACACCTCGGTGCCGAGACCAAGCGAAGGGTGTTTCACCGTGGGAAGTCCGAGGTGTGGCTCGTATGACCCGGAGGACTTGAGGGAGATTTTCAACCCAATCTCCTTTAGCTCGGTCTAGCGTCTTTTCAATCCTTGACGATCGTGCGGTTTGTCGCCGGTTTGACCATTCGCCTGTGGGTGTGCAACCGAGGTGAACTGTTGCTTGATCTGGAGCTCTTCACACCATTCTCTGAAATTTCTGTCGACGAACTGGGTGCCGTTGTCCGAGATCAAGACATGTGGTATGCCGAAGCGGCAAACTATATTCTTCCAAACAAAGTTCTGAATCCTTCTGCTTGTGAGGTTTGAAAGAGGCTCCGCTTCGACCCACTTTGTGAAGTAGTCTATGGCTACAACCAAATACCGAAGTTGGCCCGGTGCTCGGTCGAAGGGACCAACGATGTCGATTCCCCACTGCATAAAAGGCCAAGGACTTTGTAGGCTACTGAGGTCGGTTTGAGGTAGCTTCTTAACCGTAGCGTGAAGTTGGCACTTCGGACACTTTTTGACGAGCTCGGCTGAATCCAGGATGAGGGTGGGCCAATAATATCCCGACCTCAACGTTTTCTTTGAGAGAGCTCGTGATCCGATGTGACTTCCACAAGACCCCATGTGAATTTCTTTAAGCACATAGTCCGCCTCTTCCGCCCAAGGCATCTCGGAGAGGGTGGAGGTAGGATTTCTATAGAGTGTTCCTTCGTGCATGAGGTATCTCTCGACTTGACCATCATTTTTGGCTTGGAGCCGATCCTCGGCAAAGACGCCTTCTTCCGAATAGCTCAGATAGAGTCATCCGGTTCGGTTCGACCCGTGATGGCGCCCGATGTGGGGCTCCTCGATACTTACGGATTGAACTTCCTCCATTTGGTGGATTTGTTGATGACGAGGCTAATTTGCCGAGGACATCAGCTCGGCTATTCTCACCTCGTGGGATTCGGTGAATTGTGGAATACCTGAAACAGGTCAGCATTTCTTTTGCTTTCTGAAGGTATTGCTTCATCCTATCCTCTTTGGCCTCGTATTTCCCTAAGACTTGGTTTACCACCACCGGAATCTCAGAATATCTGGATTTTATCTACTTTCGGCTCTTTTGCAAGGCGAAGTCCCGAGATCGATGCTTCATATTCCACCTCGTTTGTGGGTGGGAAGGAAAACCGGCGCGAGGTTACTTGTTTCTCTCGACCGAGAAATAAGATACCGCCTGCCACCTGCTTTTTGCATGAGGCTCCGTCCACGTACATTTGCCAACAGCCGTTGGGTGGGTCGAGGGTAGGTTCCTCCATTGTAGACGCGGAGGTTGGACTGACCTCAGTGGTATGATTGACCTCGGTAAACTTGGCTTCTACCAGGAAGTCAGCCAGAGCTTGTCCCTTTATGGCTGGTCGGGGGGAGTATAAGATATCATGCTCACCGAGCTCCAGTGCCCACTTAGCGATACGTCCTGACGACTCAGGTTTTGACAAGACTTGTCTCAGAGGTAAGTCAGTTAGCACCTGGATGGAATGGGCTTGAAAATAAGGTCGGAGACGTCGCATGCTCACCAAAGGCAACGCTTATTTTTTCAAGTTGGTGTACCTAGTCTCGGTCCTTTGAGAGCTCGGCTGATGAAGTAAATAGGAAGTTATCGTCCAAGCTCATCTCACACAAGTACCGCACTGATAGCCTCATCTGAGGCGGCTAGATATAAGGAAAGGAGCTCGCTCTCTTTTGGGGCGGACAGTGTGGGCAGGTCGGCGAGGTACTCCTTTAGTTGTGTGAAGGCAGTATGATGTTCTTCCTCCCAAGCGAAGTCCGGGGCTCTCCTCAAGATTTTGAAGAAAGGGAGTTGCTTCTCCGCAGCCCGTGATAGGAATCTACTGAGAGGGGCTAAGCAGCCGGTTTGTGGATCTCACGAATGGTCTTTGGCACTTGCATGTCAAGTATCGTTTTCACCTTGGTTGGGTTAGCCTTCAACCCTTCTTGAGAAACCCAGCATCCCAAGAATTTCCCCGTTTTCACCATGAACGTGCATTTTTGGGGGTTGAGCTTGAGGTTGGCCGACCTGAGGAGCTGGAGAATAGTACTGAGGTCCTCGACACAACTTACTGGTTTTCGGCTCTTTACCATGATTTCGTCGGCGAGACCTCGACGATCTTCCTATGTGATCTTTGAATATAGCGTCTACCATTCTTTGGTAGGTAGCTCGCGTTCTTCAATCCGAGGGCATTTTCGGTGTCACGAAGACCTCAAGTCAAGAATAAACGCCGTTTGAGCCGTCTTCCTTGCTCATCAAGACTTGGTGGTATCCTTGTAAAGATCCAGAAAGCGAAGATCTCATGGCCCACCAATGCCTCCACCTTTATCAATATCGGGAGGGTAGCGATCCTTGGGCGGTGCTTGTTCAGTCGGTATAGTCGACACATGCACCGCCCTCCTGGCTTTCGAACTATGACAGGGTTAGCCATCCAGGTTGGATACTTGACCTCGAATAGGATCTTGGCTTTCTGGAGTTGGGTCACTTCGTCCCTTATCACCTTGTTGCGTTACGCATAACGCCTTTTCTTTTGCCGAACCGGTTTGGTAGCGGATCGATGTTGAGCCGATGAGTGATGAGCTCGGATGATACTCTGTCATATCGGTGGTGACCACCTGAACACGCCCCCGTATTCCCTCGAAGTTGCGTAACATGTTGTCGATATCGGTGGGACCACAGGTGCCGACCTTGGAGGATCGTCGTCATATAATTGGAGGTCGTTAGTCGGATCATCCTGTGGTGGCAACTTCGAGGAGGGTTCTCAGAATTCTGCAGCACGAGGTGCCTCATCTTGGTGAGATCCTCGGGCATTCTTTCGCTTGATCACCCTGGATACTCAATGCTCCATCCGGGTGGGTATTTTGATGGTGAGGTGGTATCCGAAGCGGACGGTCTTAGTGACGTAGAGCCGATCTCTTCCGATGATGATGTTGTATGGAGAGGAGCCTGACCGGGAAGAATTGTATGGCTTTTGTAACCGACACAGGGAGCACTTCCTACGGACCGGAAGGGTGATGATGCTTACGGTTCAGACGCCTCCGAGTGAAGCTCAGTAGTTTAGGCGGTCTTTGGATGATTGAATCCCCCGACCTCTAGTTTATCCGAGCAACTCGAAAGATGATCTTGACAGAGGCACCGATGTCGATGTAGACCACAATGGACGTTCTTATTGCCCACCACCGCTTGTATGGTAATAGATCTTGGTGGGGCATGATTTCAGTCTTGGGTCGTCGTTGGAAAACACGATGCTCTCACCGTCCCGAAGTCGCTTTTTTTGGCTCCTGGGATCGGTCTCGGGCCGGTTTTCAATGACGACCTCATCGCATCTATAGAGTCCGTAATGGCGTAGACCTGCCCATTACGTTGGGAGTGTCGTCCCGCCATCGTCCGGGGTCTGCGTCTTCGAGGTCGGCCCACAATTGTTGCCACCTCCGCTTTTCCTCTCGCTTCTTGTTTTCCGACCCGCCGTGGTGCGGTCGAGGTACTTCTTAAGCGTCCTCTTTCGACGAGCTCGTCTATTTCCGAGCTCGACTTACTGCGATCATCGGATTGTGACCATATCCACGATGGTAGTCGCACATCTTGGTCCTTCGACCTTTCTTGGATCCTCCTTTCATGGGAGATGGTTTTGGGAAGAGCTCGGTGTGGAGCTCGAATATCTCCGCCTTGACTTAGCGAGTGTATTATTGCCGGGGTTTGGCCGAGGTCCCAATCTGGACTCTATTGGGCCCTTCTTGATTCTATCAAGGCACTTCGCGATCAATGCCTCTTCCCGATCATCCGCCTCTTCTACCGACTACGCTCGTCCCATATCTTCCTTTACGATCCGACTGTCTCTTCGACATAGTTATCCACCGTGGTCCAGGCTACTCGCCGTCTTGACTTCTCCCGGTGATTTCTTTATTCAGGCGCGGGTTAGATCCCATTCTTGAACACATTGATGATGTAGAGATCGTTGCTATCATCGATCTTGAGGATTCCTTGATAAACCGTGAGATGAAATTTGACATCGTCTCGTGTAACGACCCGGCTTCCGGATCGACGGTGACCCATTGCATCAACACGAGTCTTTCAGTGTGCTTTGTCCTCACTCACACACCCCGAGAAAACTTCCGGTCACCCATCCCACAATTGCTCCAAGCCAAGCACACTTAACTTTAGAGTTCTTATGAGATGGACTCCCGAAAAGAAGATGCATCTTGTTGGTATGAGTAGCACATATCAAATCCTTTAAGCTCTCCTCGAATATGCAGTCCCATACCTGCATATTCTCGAAATCCCTCTCATTCCGGTGTGTTTCGGTTCATTCATGTACCCCTTCGCTTTGAAGCCTTAATCGGAGCCGCTCCTTGTCCATGCCTCTGCACCGGCGATCACTCCGTACTTCTGCCCCGGGCATCACAGCTATTATCATGTAGGTTCCAACAGTCTTATACATGATCGAAAAGATTTGAAAATCTAATTCGAAAATCAATTTCTCTTGTGTCGTTAAGGGTTCGGGTTGTCCCTAACACGACAATGAACTTAGATAACGAGCCTCATGCATGATCGAAAAGATTTGAAAATCTAATTCGACAATCGATTTCATTTGTCGTTAAGGGTTGGGTTGTCCCTAACACGACAATGAACTTAGCTTATCTGAGTCTGATGACTCACAATGATATTGTGAAAACAATTAAACAATTCACAAAACAACATATGAAAATAACTTGATAATTCACATGACAACTTTCATCATTAATAACAATAAATCTTTATTCAATTCCATGAATTCAAACATTTCATTATTGACACATATTCGTCAATACTTTCGTATGACATTATCATACATTATCATCGTTGGTAGCGAACCAACAACTTCACGATCATGACAACATCCTCTCGATAAACATCATTAAACCATGATATGTTGGTAGCGAACCAACAACTTTCTTATTATTTCATCACTCATACTTCATGACATGAAACTTTATTTGCAACATTTGCAATAACTTTCACTTTCAATAAATCCTCATAACTTTCATTTCACTTGAAAAATTTTACAAAACTTTGAGAAAAATCATTTACTTAGCATAAATCAAATCAGTAAGTTTTCCTTAAATATGCGGTCCATACCGCATATTGTGGGAATCCTTTGAGCTTTCCTTAAATATGCGATCCATACCGCATATTGTGGAATCTCTTCTCTTTTTTTTTTTTTTTTGAAAAAAATCATTTTCATCCTTTCTCACTTTCAACTTTTCATTTCAAAACTTTTGAAAAGAAATTATTTACCTCATTCCGGTTGAGCTTGATGTGATGGAGAGTTGAGCATAGTCGGCAGATTTCTAGAAGTCTAGTGACTCAATCTAGACTTAACTTTGAAAGGAGATTTTGAATTCAAAGAGCGAACCGCTCTGATACCACTTGCCGGCGACCCATTTTCATTTTTTTTTTTTTTTTTTCTCTTCTCTCTTCTCTTTCACGTCTCTCTCTCTCTCGTCTCTTCTCTCGTCCCTCTCGCTCACTCACGCGCGCGGAGGTGCTGTCGTCGTCGGCGGTACCGAAAATGGGATGTGTTAGGTTTAGGGTTTTGTGATGTATTCAATGGGCTTGTGTTGTTTTAATTAAATGGATGATTCTATTTATTTAAGAGTTGGGCCTTATTTTAAATTAAATGGGTGACTCTTTTATTTAAATAAATAAATTTGGTTCTTATTTATTAAATGAGTTGGGCGAGAATATAATAAAATGTGGGCTTGGATTAATTAATAGTTGGACTTCATTAATTAAAAATAATTGAGCTTAGATTTAATTAATGATTGAGCTTTAATTTAATTAATTACTTGACTTGCTTTAATTAATTAAATCTTTGGACTTTAATTAATTAAATAAATAAGGTTTAACTTTAAGACTTAATTAATTAAATTATATTAAGTCTTATTAATTAAATAATTAACTTAAACTTATATATAAGTTTAAATTATTTAATTATGGTAAGTTAATTAATTAATTAATTAATTAATTAATATTAAGTTTAATTAATTGATTGATTAAGATAAGGTTAAGTCAAGTTTAAATTATCTTTAATTTATGATTAAGACCTCTTTAATTAATGTAATTAATTTCTTTTAATGAAATTAATTAAGTTAGAATAATTAAATAAATTAAATTATGCTAGTCAAGTGCATAATTTGATAATTATATTATGTGTTATATTAAGCAAGAGTCCTTATATATATATATATATATATATATATATATATATATATATATATATATATATATATATATATATATACATGATTTTAGTATGCAATTTAATTGCATTATACTTTCTTAAAAGTATTTAACAAAAGAAGATTTATGAAATTAAATTATTTTTAAGCGAAAAGTCGAGTAAGGGTATTGTTGGTGCTTTAGCGATATAAATTAGTTTTCAAATTTAATTATATTTTGAAAACTCGGGCTTAACGAATCATAAGCTAGTATCTACTCTACTTGACCTTAAGGCTAGCTTTTGAGACCTATTAAGATTAGTGATTCTTGTAGGTTTTGTCGAGCAAGGGGATTAGCGTTGCTTTCAGAAGCGTACCATAGTGATTTCCTCGAGCTTTGTCCTATCGAGGTGGGCTTTTCTTTTCTTATCCTCAAGGATAAAATGCTTTATTTATGATGCTTTATGAAAAATGAAAAGTATTTACTTATGATGCTTTCTCTTTTGAGAAATGATGAGAAAAATGATGTTTATGAAATTACGCCCAAAATGTTTATGTTTTTATGTATGTATCCTATCAATGTGTTGGTTCGCCAACAATGAATGAATGAAAGAAAAGTTGTTGGGTCGCTCCCAATTCATGAAAAATCAATTCGGATCCATGCTTTATAGCACGGATTAACGTGTACACTCAAGTTCGTTGTGTCTTTGTAAGTACAATTCACGGCGGTCACGGCGACGTAGAGGAGGCCTCGCTTACGGCGTTCGTGATTCGTGAAATGTTATATGAGGAATGAAAGTATATGGATCATACATACAAAGAAAATGTCCGGCCGACGATTTATGAAAATGCAAGAAAATGTTTAGTAAGCACAGTATTTCAAATAAAACCTCGTGGAGTTCTTGATGGGCGATGTAATTTAAAGATGAAAATGTTTTGCACGAGTCCATCGAGTGCATTCTTGTACTCGACCCGCATGTTTGTTTTAAATGTGCAGGTTGAAATGGGTGATGCGATGGGCGGTGTTGAGCAATAGAATTCTTTTGTCATTTGAAAGTTAGTACCTTGAGTGCACATCGTCATATGTGTATTCACATGTTTTCATTGGAAGAATACTAAGTCATATGTACTTTATGTTTGTCAAATCTCCAACGCATTGAAGTTTTAGAAGTATTCACGATATATGTCTCATATTTCAATGTTCCATGTCTTTGTTACGTTTCTTAAATCCCGTTCCGAGTAATAGTCCACGCTAATCCGTCCTTTGGAAAAGTGGGCTGTTACATCTCGTCTCGTCCTTGGCGGATGGTGAGCAGGTCGGATGATGGTTGCTGAGGTGGCATCTTTTGGTAGAAACGCCACTTGAACCGATCCATGAGATCTCGAAGGCTGTATCTTTGTTACGGCGAAGGAGATGAACCATCGTCGTGCGTTGGAGATCGCACCTCGGGAAGATCTTGCACATGTGAAAATCTTCCATTCCTTGATTTGCCATGTTGGTAGTATAGGCGAAATCGAGAGGGATCTCAGGGCCATCGTATGCGGCGATGTTGGGTGCCCGATATCGTTGCGGCGGGTGTATCCGAGATTTCCCTTGAGAAAGGGAGATAATCCGTCCGTGCGATCGAATCACGGGAGGTCGTTGCCATCCTCTCGGGAGGGGTGGGAGACCGATAGCGACGTCTATCGTCTCTTTGATGAGGGGATCGACTCCGTCTTTCTTCTCTTCGGTCCCGTTCGGCCGTGCGGTCGTGTCTAGGCGAATGACTTCGGTAATTATGCCGAGGTGACCGACTTCGCGGGTGACGCCGGGGTGAAGGTGACCGACCTCGCGGGTGACGCCAGGGTGAAGGTGACCGATCTCGCGGGTGACGCCGGGGTGAAGGTGACCGACCTCGCGAGTGATGCTGGGGTGAACGGTTATGGGCGGCTTGCCGAGGTGATTGACTTCGGACATCATGCCGAGGTGATCGTTCTCGGCTATCTCGCCGAGGTGAACGTCCTCGGCTATTGCGGAGAGGTGAGCGACTCGGGCGCCCGTGATTGCCAATCTGGGTGTTCCATTCGTGGTTCTTGAAGTTCCGCTCCATTCCCTGGCTCGAAAAGTTTGAAATTGACCCGTATGGGCATTGAGGAATTCGAGATCGACGACTGCCGAGGACCTCGTGAGATTGATGGGTCGTTTGTTCACCGGCGTTGAGGTCGGCTTCTTCCTCTTCGGTAGGGAGGCGATCACGAGGGTGTATAGGTAGATCTTCTATGTAACCCTCGGGCGTCGTGTTGTTATTGGCACGGCAAGTTCTTTTCCCCGTATTGCGAACGGCTGGTTGAGGTCTTGATCCGTCTGTTGCCGGACCACGGCGGCGCTAGGATTTGCATGAGTCCTTGCCATTGATTTTGCGTGAAAAGCGAAGCTTTTTGTTCGGTTTCCCGAGGCGGGCGCCAATGATAAATCTTGTGTGATTTATGAAAGCTATAAAGAACACGAGAGGCTTTTCGTGGTTCGATCAAAAGAAAGATCTATGTCCATCGAGGGTGATTCTCAATACTTTCACTATAAAGATTACAATGAGTGTATCTAAAAGCTCGAGTATTCAAATAGTTGCTAACCCTCTACCTTCAATCTAACTTATTTATACGTGTTATGGATCACTCTAGATTACTACGGATCCGATCTCGGAAGATATATTCATTCCTGAATATCTCCTTGATATCTCCTTCCATATAAGATAGGATATGGTTGATCTTGAGAAGGGTTTAGGCGTCGGGCCTTGGGCGCCAGCAGAGGCCGTCTATTAGGTCGAGGCCTGGTGGGCCGAGCCGCGTAGGCCGTCTATTAGGTCAGGCCCAGTTCGCTTGGGACTTGGGCCTGCTATTGGGCTGGCGGTTAGTAGCCATATCCCATCAATGAGTGAAAAATATTAGCCATGATCGATTTTTCTGTAAATAAATGGATTAAGTGTGTGTAAAGATATTGACTTTTGAGTGTGATCCAAATCTATAAAACGAAAGTGAACGAATTTTATGCACGTATCGAAATGAAATTAAATGAGCAAATATCAAGGACGGAATGAGTATAAATTAAGACTCAATTATATATTCAGTTATATATCTCAAATTCACAAAACAAATGTTCTCTGTGAAATTTATCTCTCCTCCAGTATCGTGAGATTGAAAAAAGAAATCGAAAACTTCGGGCATAACAATAATGAGGATAGACACACTTCTTTACCTTTCCTAATTTTTTAAATTACTTTTTGGTCAAAATTAATGCCTCCATTTCAGCAGTAAAAGCAATTATTAGATTTCGTACTTTTTGGATGATGAAAATATACTATCATTGAAGTTGGTTTGTGCTCTCTCTGCTTTTCTGAATAAAGACTTATTTTAGCATAGTATCTCACATAGTTTGACAAAAAAAAACTATTTTAGCGTGATGTTTTCTTAAATATAGGCTGAGATTAAGAAATTTTAACTTTTTAATTATAAAGTGAATGCTTATTTTAAGTTTTCCTATTCTCGGAAAGTGTCTTAAGTTTTCAAGAAAAAGAAAAAAGAAGAAAATAAAATTTAGGAAAATTAAAAGGCCAAAAAATTACTCAATTATAGATGTTGCATTCAATGTTGAAAATGAGCATAACTTATCCAAATCAATTAACTATTAATCCACTGAGCTAAACTCGTGAGGGTGAAAATGAGCTTCACTTGTCTATGACTATGTAGAAGCTATATGGATTTGAATCAACTCGACCCATTTGGTATTTGTTCCAAAGTTCGTGGAAAATTTATTTGATTTTATTCACTTAATATATAAAGTAAATTTTAACATAATTTATGTGATAATTAAAATTTATTTTGAATAATTTTCTTGTACTATCTTGATAGCTAAAAGTCGATAGAACAATGGTTAAAATGTCAAACAACTCGGGCTTACCTCATGCTCGTTTTGACATATGTTCAAATATGAATTTTCTAAGATAAATTAAACAAGATTAAACACAACTTTTTAAAGTTCAATAAAATCCAAAATAAATTTAAAAATAGCAATTCTGAGTGATCGGGTTTACTCTTTTTTAGGGGTGAACAAAATTATGAAAAAACTGCACCCAATAAAACATATTTTCGGTTAAAATGGTTCAATTAATTTGGATCGTGTTTTAATAAATTCAATCAGTTTGGTAGTTATTCGGTCGAAGTGTCGAACCAACAAAAAAAGTTGAATTTATAATATTAACTAGGCTAGTAATTTAGCATATTGTATTCTGTATTCTCGAAATAAAATATTTTTTTATGGAATTTTGGATTGTTGAATTTTTTATATATGTAATTTATAATACTATCTATTTTTGTATGGAATGTATTGTTAGATTATAGGTGTATGTAGACATTATTAATTATTTATCTTGGTCTTATTGAATTTTGATTATCTTGTTAAGCTATTGTCAAGTTCTATATTGCAAAATGTGTGTTGCTTCGGTTATTTCAGGTCAATTTTTAAAAATAAATTAAAAATAGATAACATTTGATTGTGATTTCAAAAATTTGTTTGTTTTGATTCGATTATTATTTTGGAAACCAAAACTGACCGAAATAATCAAATATTCACTTCTAGCTACCTAACGCACACTATACTATCAACTCATTTATGCAAAACTTAATGTCTCATAAAAATGTGGGGATAAAAAAAACCATATTTAATAGAGTTAAACGAAGCATATTCAATAGCATTTCACCTATAGTTACATATAAAAAGTACACTAAATTATACTCCCTCTGTCCTGGTATTGTTGACTCTCTTTTTTCACGTAAATTAAAGAAAGTTATATTTTGTTTGTTAAGTAGTGTATGGCACAAAATTTGAGGTAGTTTTTAATATAAAATTATTTTTCTTGGAGCAGGCCAACAATAGCGAGGCAGATCAAAAAAAAAACGAAGCCAGCAATAATGCGACGCATTCTTCCAAAGCATAAATAATTTGGACTAATGATCGATTCAGCCACCGAATTGGAACATGATTTCATTTTCTTGAAAATGTCGGTCTTATCTTATACATCGACTACAAATTATTTAACGTGGATGCCACAATTGTTGTCGATTACCATTTTTTTTTTCTAATATCATGATTATTTGAATATTCATATTTACGATTAACACAGAAATTTTCAAGCTGGCCTCTTTTAATTAAATATAGAAGCACATGGTCCATTTTTAGATAATGGTCCTAAGCACATGAATGTTGGTTCAATGCCATCCACATCTACTTTAATGATAAACTTAAATATACGGTTCACCACCCACCACCAATATTTAAGACATTTGGTTAAAAAAAACTTTAAGCTATAAATTGGAAAATGATATAAGAAAACCCCTTTTACAGAATTAAAATTAAAAAGACTTTAATTTTTATTTAGTCTATGTAATTTAATTTCTTACGCTTAGATTGCCATATTTAAGCTTACTTTTTCTTCTTGATTATTCTTCTAATTGTGGATCTAGCTAGGATCAATGAATGTGTTGTTTAATTTTTGGCTAAAAGTCTTACCTTTATGTATATTTACTACTAATACTACTACTATTACTATTACTATTACCACTTTATTATTATTATTATTATTATTATTATTATTATTATTATTATTATTATTATTATTAATTAAGATAACAAAAAAACTTACTCCCTCCATTCCACCCAAGATGACCTGTATTCTTTTTTGGCATGTCCCACCCAAGATGCTTTGTTTCATTTTTAGGAAATAATTTTCTCTTCAAAAGTTATAGGACCTACCTACTTTTTATCACTTTAATCACTTTATACCATTCTCTTTAATAACTGTGCTGGAAAAAAATAGGTCGTCTTGGATGGAACGGAGAGAGTATTAGTTAACATCGTCAGGTGAAGGTAAATATATGCTTGGATAGTTTTTATGGTCCAAGTATTTGGTTTTGATTAGATTAATGTCTAGCCTATTTTTACATAATGAAAGAGAAGGAGCTAATTGGATGAAAATAATAAAAGTTTGGCCAACTTGAATATTAGGTATAAGGTAGTTTTGGTTCTTTTTTTCTTTTTTTTTTAATGGTGGTGGAGAGATTAAGGTGTAAGGTTAATTAGGGTCTCAGTTGTACTTTTTTCTTCTCCGTAGAAAGCAGTAAGGATAAACGCACTTTTGGTGTATGAACTTTTTAGATTTTATAATTTGGGTTTGACTATATATTTTTTAACCAATTCTACAAGATTGCTAATGTTTCACATATGATGTTCTTTTTATTAGCTACAACATGTTGTGTTAATATTCTTAGGGAAAAAGGATAATCAGTCCGTCCCCCAATTTCCTTCATAGTTTCCTTTTGGGACGTTCCCCAATTTTCTTCATATTTATTTATGGTAGCTGTCTTGCAACTTATTACCCTCAATAATATCTTTTATTTACATTTTAATCACCCATGACCCACCACTATTTCTCTTTTTACCTTCAATAATCCATTTATTTACATATTTTACCACTTATGGCTACCACAAACTAATTTAATATTACACTATGGTGGGACTCTTACTCCACTCATCATGTCGTTCAACAACGTTTATTAAAATTAAATGTCGAAGATTCCAGGAATATATTTGGGGACGGAAGGAGTATATCTTTAATAAAGACATGAATACTACATTAGGTAAATAACATTTAATATTAAATTCTAATACATTTCATATCAAAATTGTTATTTAAAAGTATTCGGAACACCAAATTAATATCAAATGTTAGTAATTTCATTCGACGACAAAAGTAATTGGTCCTAAACTAAAATGACCATGGATGTTCAATTTAAGTCCCCTAGTTGTGTCAGAAACCAACTCTGACATATAGTAATCGACACCAATGGATATGGTTAAATGTTTAAATTAAATTATACAAGTGTTGCCACCAGGACTATATATCTAATCTTCACAATTCAATAGGGATGGGAAACGGTTCGGGTTCGGTTAACCGCACCGATATTTTCGGTTAATCGAACCGAAATTTTCATAAATTTAATAACCAAACCGAACCGTTTATTAAGTTCGGTTAACCAAAACCGCATCGGTTAGTGCGGTTCGATTTTGATTAACCGAAAAACGAAAAAATTGCTTGGAGATTACATGAATTTATAAGAAGCGACGTGTCATAAGATACAACTTTTTGATCGGATGTGTAAACTTTTCAAGTTTTAATGTCCATAAAAATTCATCCAATATCCATCAATAATTCAAAATAAATCAAAGCAATCAACATCAATCCATCAACAAACTATCATGTTCATGCAATGATAATTTGATACATTAGAGTAATAGGGTTTAACTTTAATTAATATTAGTAATTAGTTTTCTGATTTATAAAAATTAAAATAATTAATAAAATAGAAAAGATTTTCGGTTTTGGTTAATAACTGTTCGGTTATCGGTTAACGAAAACCGAAAAAATTTAAAATATTATACCGCAAACCGAACCACAAATCGAATATGCGGTATACGGTTAATCGAACAACACTTGGTTTCGGTTCGGTTTGGTATTAACCGATAACCGAAAACCGTTTCTCACCTACAATTCAAAATCAATTATACTCCCTCCGTCTCATTATATTTGGCTCGTTTCTTTTTTAGGTTGTCCCACTATTGTTAGCCTGTTCCAAAAAGAAAGAATTTTATACTAAACGTATCTCAAATTTAGTATCACACATTACTTTATACACAAAACACAAATCTCGCTTAATTTACGTGTAAAAGAAATGAGTCGTTAATCTGGGATGAAGGGGTATTATTTATTTCAAACTGTTAAACCAGTTGGATTTTCTATCACCAAATGTGTTAGCATAAACTTGTGTAAAATTATAATGTCATTTCAATACATGTAATATGTATGGATGATATGAGAATATATAACTAATTGATATAACGTGATTGACAACGGAGAGTTGAGCAATGAAATTGGTGTTTCTTGGGAGGCAATGAAATGGTTGTTCGGAGTCTTTGTCCCGCAATTAATTTTCTTCGCCGCATCGTATTCTACTATTAATTTCACTATTTTAATAATAATATTATATAATGAATAAGGTTGCTTTAATGGGTTCCAGTATCGGTTATTTTACTGACCCAACCCGATACCTGACCCATTAGATTTAGTTCGGTTTTGGTTCATATAGAATTTTGGAATATCGAGTATACCTGATAACCGATAAGATACCCACTTTATTGATTTTTTTTAAATAAGTTATTTATTTAATTGAAATTAATCATTATATATATAGAGAGAGATTGAAACCCTATTTTGTGTGCCTCTTCTCCGTCCCTCCTGCTCCGTCGTCACCCTCACACACACACACACACACACACACACCCTCTTCCAATATTCAGAGAGAGAGAGATCCAAATCTGGGAGGAGGGGTGTGTGTGAGAGAGAGAGAGAGAGAGAGAGAGAGAGCAGCGACCGAGTGATGTGGAAAAGGGGCGGCACATAGGACTTCCGATCTGGATATGTTTGTGTTATGTGAGGGCAATGGCGACTAGAGCCGGCAAAATGAGCCCGACTCGAAAAACCCGCCTAGGGTACTCGGGTTTGGGCTTAAAAATAAAGGTCAGAAAAATCGGGCCTAAAGGCCCTTCGAAAAAACATCGTGAGCCAAAAAAAGCCGGGGTTTCAGGCTAAAAAAGCTCGCCCGATATTCTATTAAATATATATATTTATAATATTATTTAATATACATATCTATAATTATTTAATAATATTAATTATATTTTATATAATTTTTAAAAATTAAAATATTAATTTTAAATATTAAAAATGAGAATAATGATCTCAAAAAGCCCGCTTGCGGGAAAGGGTGGTTTGAGCTTCATATTTTAGGTCAGAAAATTTCGGCGAACACCAACCCGAAAAATGTAAAAGCCAGCAGACTGGGGCCCACCGACCTGCTACTTTTGCTTAGGCTATAGTGGCGACATAGAGATGGGGAAGGGGGATTCCAATCTGAAATTTAGAGAGAGAGAGAGAGAGAGAGAGATTGACTTATGTTGTTCAATATTCTTGTTGTTGGTCACTTCTCCTTCTTCTTTTCGGCAATTTGATTATCCGATTAATCGTGTTGCTTAATCAGATAATCGAATAATCAACGGGTTTGGTTGCACTTAGCGAATTTTGAGGTTTTTGATTAACCATAACTCACCGTTAAGTAATCTAATAATGGACCTTAATTAACATTTATTGTTAAATATTAAATTTAAAATTATATATCCTAATTAACAAATAATCAACCGTAATAATAAATTATTAACTAAAATAGAAAAATCATTAATGTTAAGAAAATTATAAATCCTACTTTGATTATAAAATTAAACTAAAATACTAAAGTCCAAATTACCCAAAAAAAGAGAGAAAAGATAATGAAACACCAAAAATGAAAAATGATCATCCCAAGTGATAAAACAAGATTTCTAGCTAGTTGGAGCACTTCCCAAATAAAAGTTCGAGGATATATATAATGTGTAACTATGAAACTTTTATTCTTATGCTGGTTCCGACAAACAGAGGTTAGAAGGTTGTTTTATGTGGTATAATTAGTTTGCTTCGGTCTGTAAAAAAAGGAGATACGGTAGTTAGCTTATGAAATAAGCTGCAATAAAAGGCGGCTTAGTTATATATAATTATTCCTCGACTCGTATAACAATAACCTGCTTTAATCAGCTTTATCTTAACTACTAATCAGCTTTTTGGGACGTGCCACAATGAAGCTAACATGCATCATATATAATCTGTACGTCCTAACAAGATTAATGTATTTATATAAGGGTTATTAGTACATAAATACACCAACTTTGAGTTCATTTTGGTTTTTCCTACTAACTTTAAAAATTATCACAAAATACATAAGCTTAATCGCTTTAGTGATTTTATCACGATTTCAAATTCAGTTCAAATTAGATCTGACTTAACATCTCGAAAATTTATTATAGACAAAACGGTTAGTGGTACATAAGACATCGTAGAGAGATGACATAAAACATCGTCGTTCCATCAAAATAAATCAGATTTTTTGATTTATAGGATTCATCGCGTCAACCCTCGTTACAAAAATCATGTCTTCTCGTTTGTTTCATCTTCTGGTTCTAGTTGGGATCAAAACAATCAATATCCTCTCTCTACGATGTTATTTATATCACTGATCGTTTTATCTATGGTAAATTTTTGAGATGTCAGGTCAGATTTAATTTCGTTTGAATTTGAAATCGTGGTAAAATCACTAAAGTGATTAAGTTTATATATTTGTGATAATTTTTAAAGTTAGTCGGAAAAACCAAAATGGACCAAAAGCTAATGTATTTATACGCGAACAACCCTTTATATAACTATATCAAAGAAAATGGAGAGATAGAGAGAGAGCCTATATATTTATCTAATTGATTTTCAATATATTAATTTTATCGGACTTATTAATCTGTTATTATGTTTAAAATAATCACTTATTAAATAACCAAAGTGGTTTGTTGCTTTGTTAACAAGATTATAAAATTTTAAAATTAAGGAAAATTAGAAGAAAAAAAAAACAGCTTGTATAACATGATTTTAAAAATTGGGTTCATAAATCGAGTTTTTTTGTTTTATATTTTATATATTTCTTTTACTTGTCCATGAGTACAAGGATGGTAATGGGTGATTTCAGATTTTAGTTCTAACTCGACTTTTTTATTTCATATTTTTTTATTACTTTAGTATATATATATATAAATTCGTTCATGTACATACAATCTTTAACATTCATAAATGAGAACAAATCATTTCCATTAGATTTGAAAATCTAATAGTTATTTTTAATATGCATCTGAATTAGTTATATGCATATTTCTGTATATAATTATGTATTTGTGTATTTGCATCATAATTTGTGCATTTAAAATTGAAGCATTCATATTGATTTATCAAATGTTGATATTTGTCTTCATGTTTATACTATAAGAAGTCTCCACACTACAACCACTCCCTATATATATATGTGTGTGTGTTCTCTATTCTATCAAGTAAAATAATAGTTTATTAATTTTTTGCTTTTTAACTTATAAGCTAATAAAATTATTCAAAAACATATATTTTTACTTTATAAATGTGTAGTGGTCCAATGGGTGCAACCTTTTTTTTGTTCTTTGGATGAGGTGGTTCGGATTCTAGAAATTCTGACGAATCAGAATATGGGTTTTGATAGATTCGACCCAGTATGAGCTAGCTATAGTATTTTGTTACAGCTTGAATTTACATTGGTAAGATTTTTTAAGTACATTTTAGTGTAAATGAAAGAAAACAAAAGGTGGTTGAATGATACAAATGAAGCAGCTTAAATGTGATTTATCACTTTGTTTATGAGTGTGTACATTCATATACCTGACGAATAACGTGGCATGTTTTTCGTATATATATATACTATTAAAAATATATAGGCAAAATAGTGACAATTTAGAGATAACTGTTTAGGGGCTTATAAACTATTGCAGAGTGTTTAACAAAATAAGCTCCTAAACAACTTATAAGTTGTGAAAATAAGCTCTAACAGTTTATAAGCTCCCCTAAAAATAAGTTGTTCAATCCCAATTTATTTTTTCATAAACTTATAAGCAATAATGAATTTATCAAAATAATCTTATTATAGTTTGCTATTTCCTACATATAAAAACTACCACCTTCACCTCTCGTCAATTTTATTTTTCTAACTATGATTTTCACTCTAACTCATGATTTTTTTTCTATCTTATAAGATCAATAATCCAAATACTTTAACAACTTATAAGTTTTGAGATATTACATCTTATAAGTTCTTAAAACATCTTATCTCTCTAAAATAAGCTTTGCCAAACATCCCAGAGGGTGTCGGTGAGCTTTATAAAATTGTTTTCAAGCTTAAAAAGCGAACATATAATTTGCTTTTTAAGAAACATAAGCTCACCAAACACCCTCTTAATAACAGATCGGACTGCTCGAAAAGAGAGACGGATTTTCCTTTTCCAATGAGGGATTTATTTGTCATTATCCGCAATATTTTTGTATATTAATTATAATTGAACTTTTTGCCCGGGTATTTAATTTGATAATACCACGTAACAAGTAAGCATGTTTATATATATGCTCGTGAACAGTGTGAATATCAACCAAGGGAAGTAGGCAAATGTGAAAACGTTTAATTCGATAATACCACATAATTGAACTTTTAGGATCATGTGAAAACGTTTAATTTTTATCAAAATGAATTACATGCAATGTATGTCTCATTTTGTTTCACGCCGTATATAAACAAATTATGAGATATGGAGATATAAAATGGGGGGCACATATTCTCATATTTATTACATTGATTATCCCATTTGTCAGTTGATTTTGGCTTCCTCAACCACATCCAACCCCACAATATATATTATTATTACTATAATTAATTATGAGGTACAGCTTGCTATTTTTATTTATTTAAACACGGATTTATGAATCTAATTTGATAGTTGTGAGATCAATTATTTAGTATAAGTACTAAATAAGATGTCAATCTAATTTGAAATTCATGGGTTGGTCGGAATAGACACCCGATAGGATTAAGGCTGAAAATTTCTAATTCGAAAAAAATGTCAACCCGAATGACCCGAATATAGAGTTATGGTTATGGTTGAAAATTTATAATCCAAAAAAGTGTCAATTGAATAGCCCGACAAACTGAATGGGTTGACTCGAAATTGAGTGAGTTGGCTCGATTGACATCCCTAAGTATATCAAAGAGAAAAATAATTAAATATATATCTTCTTTTCCTACTATTTTTAAATCAAATAAATAAATAAAATTTGGTATACCTAACTAGGAATGTATACGAATCAAATAATTTTAGTCCAGTTCGGTATTCGAATTCAATTTTTTTTGATTTAAATGCAAATACAAAATGCTTTTTGATTCGATTATTTAGTGAATACAAATTCAAAATCATATCATGATTCGATATTTGCAAATTATATATATATATATATATATATATATATATATATATATTATATTTTAATACAAAAACTAATATCAAATAATTGCTTCATATTTCTAAACCTAGAAATTACAATGTTTTTTAAAACAATAGTTTCAAGAATAAAAAGTTGCATCATTCTCTCATCTCCTCATATCTCATTCCTGCCTCTCCTAAACCAGCCCCCTCACTGTGCTACCACCATGCCTCGCCTCGCGTTACCACACACCACAACCACCCATCTCTACCGATGCCACTCCTCGTCGTTGTTGCCACACTACAACCACCCCTCTTTGCTTTTGCCACAACCACCCATCACCGCCACTCCACTCCCCTTACCATGTACCACCACGCTACCGCCCCAACGTCACCAGGCTACCATCGCGCTCACCGCCGTACTACAGCATTCGACTGCCACACATTTTTCACTACATCATGTATAATTTAATTTGCTGCCAATACATTGAAATTGAAGGCAAATGTTGTCTTTCTTTGAAGTTGAAGCATGTCCTCATTATCACATCAAAATGACTTAATGTTGTCAGTTTATATTCACTATTATGACACATGCAAGTTCGATTTATTTCTTAATTTATTTGATATACATACATATAGGCATGGTTTATAAAATTGGGTTCTGATTGATTTTTTTATTTAGGAGAAAGAAGAGTTTTTTTATGTCATGTTACAAACCACTTGATTTGCAAACTTGGCGGAAATTAAATTGGATGCTTGTCATTTGCAAATGATTTATATGAAGTGCTATTTTGATGAACTTGATATCAAACTCTTTTTTTTTTTTGCTTATGCATTTGATCGTAATTATTTATGCTATGCAAATGATTTGTGAGTTGAAACAATGGAATCATCATTTTACATCTATTATTGATTGTTTATAGCTTCATAAAATATGATTTGTGAAAATTTCTTCTTAAAAATTACTATTAAAATAGTCTAAAAATACAATTAAAAAAAGAATTAAAAGGAATATTAGATTCAATTCAAATATTCACAAATCGTTTATAATAATATTCTATTCGATTTGATTTATTTACATCCCAGCACCAAACGCCAATGGACGCTATAATCGTATTTAGGCCTCCATGTTAATTGCGCAAGTGGGTAACGTGTATACCAAAATTGCACTTATTGATCTTTCAATTTGTTCCTATTTACTATTTAGAAGTAAACGTTAATCAAGGAAACTTCTTGCTTTGTGAATGTCTTAATATACTAAGCCACGATGTTGGAACTTAAATATTACGAAAGTTGATTTTTATTTATTTTATTAGATTATTATTTTGCCTTACATGGATCTTCGTGTAAATCTCAATATTGTGAAAAGATCCACAAATTATATATTTAGGACAGACAAATCGTATTAGAGGAATTTGGTGCAACAAACTTGACTAAGGCACATTGCATTTGAACTTGTGATGTTTACAAACTTAATTGCTCAACAACAAGATTAACAAGAATATAAATCATATTATACTCCTAAAATGACTTTGAATAGAAATCAGTCATTCATAATTGTATTTTATTAATATTATGAAAAAGTGTCAATTTATTTAACGGGTATATTCCATCAAATGATACCCTTGTTTAGATCTAAACCCGTATTTAGTTATATATTAATTTATAACTTTATTAGTTACTCTCTCCGTCCCACCCAAAAAGGTCAATTTCTTTTCGCCATGGTTATTTAAGAGAAGGGTATAAAGTGATTAAATTGATAAAAAATAGGTAAGTCCCACAACTTTTGAAGAGATAATTATTTCCTAAAAATGAAACAGACCATCTTGGATGGGACGGTCCAAAAAAGAATACAGACCATCTTGGATGGGATGAATGAAGTATTTGATAGTAACTGGATTTGAGTATTAACATATTTGATGAAACTTGACACTTCACGGACTAAAACAATTTTCCTGTGTATTAATTCCTGTGTATTGTTGTATTTCATATCAGTCTATCATATCCACATTAGGAGAAAATCCTTTATAAGATAGAACACTAGCTAGCAACAACACTACCATCTAAGATGTGCGTGTGTTGGCCTAGTGGTAGAGTGGTTAATGTCTGAGGCCAAAGGTCTCGGGTTCGAGTCGACCGTGATGCGGCCTTTAAATTTCTGTATTAGATTGACCCAAAAAAAAAAAAACACTACCATCTAAAATATCTAATGATCTAAAAGACATGTATAAGCCTTAATTATATTTTAATTGTACTAGTTTGGTTGTTTGGTTATTGAGTGAATTATTTAAAATTCTTTATAATCATTAGTTTGGAATTTATAATATGATATATGTATTATATCTTTTAAAAACACTGCTCCATACATTCGGACTTTATAATTTAAAATAATGTGTGTGTGGTATGTGTGTTTAAGATATTAACGTTCATTGTTCACTGGCTTTGTTTGATAAATTATATAGGGCTAAATTTCTTATAAAATTACGTTTTTTTAGTCTTACGTATATCTCGTAAGTGGTGTGACGAGCCCAAGTTTTGTGCTCTTTTCTGTGTCTTGTCTAGGTCTAGATCGAGTCTTTTGTATCTTTCTTGTTGTGTTCTATGTCTGGGAGGACACAATGGTCTACAGGGGCAAGGCAGGGCGGAAATGGGCAATTACATCTCCAGCAGGATAGCCGATGGGCAAGCGACAAGGAAGAAGGAAGAAGGAAGAAGAAGAGAGATGCTGGGCAAGAGAAGACAGAGAGAGAGGTGATGGGCAAGATACGCGGGATCGGGATGAATCTCGCTAAATCCGGAAAGAAGGCGCTCTAAGGCCGAATCCCATAAAATCCGGAGGAGATCATCTAAAATCCCTCTGGGCAAGGAAATAACGCTGATCAACAAGGAAGCCCTAACGGATTGTCCAGCCCATGGGCCAACACCATCGTCAGCCTCTCTCGGCCTATATATAGGGGATGAATGCGCGACATGTGCGCATCTTCCGAAGCATCATCGTATCTCTCTCGCTCTCGCATCTTAGTATCATATTTATCACCATCACCACCACATACATTAAGTCCCTTCGGGGCAAACTCTTTTATATTCGCTTTTCGTATGTTTTGCGGCGACACTTTGGGCTCGCCGTTTATTTCATTCAAGTAATAGTAAGTTGTTTCCGTTTTATTATGGTCTCAATTAACTGTTGCATGTTTGTTTATTTTATATCTAGCTAAGTCTTTATTCTGGTTTGGGCATAACGAAGTGAAGCATGATTAATATAACTCGAGAGGTCTAAATAGGGCATTACGATCTGCATGCGTGTGTTCCCGAAGCACTAGGTCCTGGGCAATATATAGCTTAACCAAACTCGGTGTGTTAGTCGCGAATAACATAATGGGTAAGGGAGGGTTGCAAGTAATAATTGGATTAAGGTGTCGGTGTCCCGCGCCTAAATAATCTGACGGTGTGGACGAGTTGGAGTAGTCCTAGCATTGCCTTTGCCAATACCGGGTCTGTCACAGATCATAGCGTTGCTGTAGGCTTGCATGTCTTGAGGTGTCCTCGTGCGTGGGCATTACGGGTTAGATAGTTTGCATAGGGTGTTCCTTGCATTTCTTTACAGAAAGGACGGATTTGGAGGGTGCGTCATGAGCGTGGCGTGACAACGGGTCACGACGTATGTCTCTTATAATAGGTTGATGCGTGTCATGTAGTGAAAATCTTTGCACCTATGACCGAGTGTTGTCGTCTTCACCAAGTTGTTGCCCAAGCAGTTCGTTTTATTATTTGATATTTCCTTTGAGTTCGTTTGAGTTACTTTAGCCTTACCGTAGTGATCAAGATAATTACACCATCCTCATTCCTTTTAAGTGACATCGTGACATCGAGATTGCTACACCAACTCCTCGTGGAATCGACCCTATACTTATCGTGGCTACGCTGTGATGGGCAATAGGTTATAAATTTATTTTAAGCGCTAAGCGGCATGTCAAAATTGGCGCCGTTCTTGGGAGTTGCGCATTCGGTAGTAATCTCTATTTCTTGTGTTTATATTGCTTTCTTTATTGTATGCTACGACCTAACCTTGCGGGAAACGAGAAGCGTTATACGATCACGAGATCGAAAAGCACACAAGGCGGAGGAGCGGCGATGCGGAGGGCACGACAAGCGGCAGGGTAGCTAGCGAGAAGAAAACCTAGAGAGCGTCGATGGGTGAACAACCGCAAGTAAGCGAACATTGAGGAAATGGTGTTCCCAACAACCGAACACGAGGCCAGCGGGCATCACTTTGCCCGCGATCGATGGCAACTAGGAGATGAAGCATTCCTCCATCCAAATCCTCCTCGATTGATGACATGCCGGGAGGATCACAAAGGCATTCAAGACTTGAGATAGCGTGTGGGACTATCCGCATGATGAAAACCTTGGAGAGTATGTGAGATTAGTATCATTCCGCTCTACGCATGATGGGGCAAGAGAATGGCTCACACCTTGCCCATTGGAAGTGTGACCACGTGGGCACAACTTCACCGAAGTTCCTCGAAGTACTTTCTTGCCGCCCGTATTGAACATGAGGAAAAGGATAAGCGACATCAAAATGGGCACGAAACCTATTATGATTCTTGGGAAGGTTTAAGCAATTGCGGCGAAATGCCCTCAACATCAAATTCGGACCATGATCTAATCGATATTTCATGGCGGGTTAAGGGTAGCGAGAAAATTTGGGTGAATGCGCTTGTGGAGGATCGATAATGAATAAAGTTCGGTGAGGCCTTTAGACTATTAGGCGAGATGGTGAAGAAAATAGAGACGAAGGAGGAGAAGTTAGGAGTAAGCCGCTACTTCTTCAACCGTGGAGACCAAGTGGATAAACTTAAGTAACTGTTCGACAAGTTCATAACCAACACGGGTCGTGGGCAAAAGAAAGCTAAAGTTTGCGAATATGTGCGGCGTGACACATCACACGGATCGATGCATTTCTCTTTTGAAGAAGAAGTCGATGCGGTGGGTCATAATGGTAATGGGCGATATGAGCAGAGGAGATATGATCGAACTCCCAAACCTACAACCCGGGATGGAGGAACCACGAAAACTTTAGGTGGGCTAACAACCGTGAGGCGGGACAACAAAGCGATGCGGAGGATAGGACAACAACAAAAGCGATGCAAGAATAATCATCGTGACCATAGCGGTGGGCCATCGTTGGCCGAACTTGTGCATACTATGGCACGAGAGAATGTGAAGGCTCAACAAGAGAACGAAAAATTCAAAGTCGAGACAAGGGGAGCCCTCCAGAGCCTTGGGAACCAAGTCTCCCAATTGATGGCCGCCGTAACGCGTCTTGAGAAGAAGCAAGGAAATCTACCTCCACAAGTAGAGGTAAACGAGCTAGCCCAACTGAATGTTGTAGCCAGAAGCGGGAAGAAGCTGCCGGACAAAGTTTTCATGCCTAAGGACAGCAGACATACAAGTGGAAAATCTCACGAACACATTGGTCGAGGCGGCGATGATCATGTGGCGCCCGAGGAAAAGAGCGGAAAAAAGAGGCAATCATTGAGCCACTATGTCAAACCTAATCTAAGGTTTTACCTCCTTTCGAGGCAGTTGGCGAGAACCGTAGAGAGGAAGAAATGAGTGAGATGTATCGCGTATTTCGAAGGTGGAAATTAATATACCACTCATTCTTTGCTCACGGGCACGATGCGAAGTGGGCAAAGTTCATGAAAGAATTGTGCACGAGAAGGTGAAATACAAAGATGATGCAAAATTTCAGTGGGTGAGAATGTATCTGCGATCTGCGTGAAATGCAGAAGTGTGGAGATCCGGGATGTTTTCATTCCTGCGTAATAGGTAATTCGAGGATCGAAAGGGCCATCTTGGTTGGGGCATCTATAAACGTCATGCCCTTGTCGATGTTTAACAATTAAAAGTGGGAACCTGAAGCCAACACGGTGGTTATCGATTAGCGAGACATGTCAGCGTCTATCCGAAGGAATCATCGAAGGCGTATTGGTCAAAGTGGAGGAACTCGTATTTCGGCGGACTTTACGTTACGGATATGGGCACGATGGGTAACAAATCCTCGGTTTTGTTATTGGGCGACCATTCATGAAGACATCGAGAACCGAGTTGATTGCGACACGGGCAAGTTATCCCGTGAATTCGACGGTGAGCGGTGACCTTCGACATCTTCAAGGCCGTGGAGCATCGATTGATATTGAGTGGTAGAATTCATCGATCACATTGAACCCGTGGTGGGAGACATCACGCGAGATAGGTTTGCAAGATCCTCCGGATGCGACCATTCAAAGTGGGCTTAAGGAGGAAGATGCTCACGAAGACACGACTTATGGACAATGTCGGGAGGCCTGCTTTGTTGCGAAGCGAGCAGAGGGACTCAGTGGTCGATATACGAGAACATGCCCAAGGCGAAGGAAGAAGAAAAGCTCGTTCAATCCCTTATAAGAGCACCCAAACTCAAGCTAAAGACTCTTCCTCACCACTTGAAGGGGGAAGACCCTGTGCCCATTGCGGAGACCTTCCCTGAAGAGCATCTATACTTCATTCAGGTCACGATGGATTTCGAACCATGGTATGCGGGCGTGGTGAATTACAAAACCAGCTGAGAACTCCTATTGGGCTCACTACATATCGAAGAGACAAGATCAAAGCGGTATCGGCCTACATATGGGATGATCCTACTTATGGAGAAGTGTCTTGACCAAGTCTGTGACGGTGCGTGCGGCGAGATCAAAGATATTACGAATCACTGCCATTCCAAAGAATGTGGAGATCACTTTGGGCACAAGAGAACGGCAAGGAAGGTGTTAGGCGGTGGATTCTTCCGCCCACGATATTCGAGGATGCTTATGAGCTATGTAAGCAATGTAAGGTGTCAGCGGGAAGGAAATATCACGAGGAGAAATGAGATGCCCATGATACCTATCCTCCCGTCGAAATCTTTGATGTATGGAGGATGGACTTTATGGGACCATTGCCAAGCTCAAGAGGCAACGCATATATCCTGCTTGCAGTGGACTATGTTTCGAAATGAGTTGAGGCCGAGGCAAGTGCCAACAATGACTCAAAGGTGGTTTCGGCTTTTCTCAAAGCTAACATATTCAACAGGTTCGGCGTGCCCAAGGCAATTATCAGCGATCAAGGAACCCATTTCTGCAACATTACTATCACCAAATTGTTCGAGAAATACGGTGTAACCCATCGGGTAACCACAGCCTACCATCCGCAGGCCAATGGGCAAGCGGAGTTGTCCAACAGGATCATTAAGACCATATTGAGGAAGGTAGTAGGACCTACAGGTAAGGACTGGAGCACTCGTCTTGACGACGCGCTATGGGCATATAGGACTGCATACAAGACCCCCTTGGGCATGTCACCATACCGAATTGTGTTTGGCAAGATGTGTCACTTACCAGTAGAACTAGAGCACAAAGCATTTTGGGCAGTGAACAAGCTCAACTTTGATTGGGACCGTGATGGCCAAGCCAGAAAGCTTCAACTTCAAGAACTTGAAGAGATAAGGCTAGAGGCTTATGACAATGCCGTTCTATATAAAGAAATATTAAAGAAGGCACACGATCATCTTATCAAAGCCAGTCATTCGACAAGGACAATTGGTGCTTTTATACGGTCTCGATTTAAATTGATGTCGGGCGAGTTAACAAGCAAGTGGTGCGGTCCGTATGAAGTCAAATTTAATTTCGAATGGGTATCGGTCGTAGACACGAAGACAAAGAAGACCTTCAAGGTCGATGGACGACATCGAAGGCTTACTATGGGCATCACGAGATAGATCCGGAGGCTGCATCAGTGCAAGCCCAAGCGGGAAGAATAATGAAGAGGTTTGGTCGAGCCACGGCGATAACCAAGGCGTTGACCGAGAGGCAACCTGGTATTTTATTTGCTTTCTTTTTTTGTTTTCTTTTTTTTGTTTTGGTTGGTTTTGCCCCCATTTTGCGTGTGGTGTTGTGTTGGAAAATCTACAGGAACAGTTGTGATAATGGTCGAAGAGGGCAAGATGAGACGCTATACCTTCTCTGTGGGCAAGAGGGTGAGTTCTGGAGCAAATGGCAGGCGGTTGTCAAAAGAAAGGACGTAACCGTCCCCTATATCTAGCCACTCCATCATTAACTCCCCACGTCGCCTCAACCTCTGCAACTTCTCTCTCTCTCTCACCTGACCCTTAAAGAAGAAACCCCTTTCCATTTTTCAAAATGCGTACAACCAGAGCTAATAACACCTCAAAATCCCCAATTCCCTCAGAGCAAAATAAAACCCCAAAGCTCGAAGCGAAGATGGCCACCCCCTCTGAAACTCCTGCCACTCCCGAGATGCCCAAGAGCCCCTCTCGGTAAACTCGAAGACTTGGAGAAGATAATTGAGGAGGCGGTGCCCGCCCTGGCGAAATCGGGAGGAACCACCGAGGAGGCGGCGGCAAAATCGAAGAAGAAGGCAGGCGTTCGAGGAAAAGGCCACCCAGTGGTGAAAGGAGGAGACCCTGCGGAGCAGAGAATCCACCTCGGACGGGCGGCGGCGAGAACCCAGGAGAAAAAGAAAAAGATGAGGGAAGAGAAGAGACCCCAGCTGAGAAAGATTCCGAGGGCACCACCACCTCCGAGAAAGAAGCCTCGTCGGAACTTCCGGTGCCATCGCGAAAGAGAACCCGCGGGTACCTTGTCAAGATGGCAACACCCCCCTCCGAAAAAGGGAAAGCTATCTTGACCACGGAGAGGCCACCCCGTAGTTCATCCACTGGACCACCGACGAGGGGCATTGTGAAGCCCAAGACGCTTGATATGGAGGTGTTGGACAGCCTCGGGGTGAAAAATGAAGTGAGGAAGTATTTCGCAAGGATTGGATGGGGCGTTTTGGAATGGCGGAGACGATACATCATCACGGCGAGGAGTTTATTCAAACTCTCAAGTAAAAACCGAGCAAGGTGGGCGACCACGGATTGCATAAAATTTAGGGCGATGGGCGGTGGCTTCTCGTTCTCCTGAGCGATTTCAATTGCATCTTGGGCGTGCGAAGTTTTGAGGCGAAGACCACGGAGTCTGAGGCTTTCACCTTCATACCCGAGCACACTGGGGAGGAATGGAATGAAAAATGGGCGACGGTTGGTCTGGGCACGACATTCAAGTCAAGATACGCAAAGGGTAATGAGCTGAAGAACAACGCACTGCGGATGTGCCATCGCTCTCGTCCTACAGCTTTTTTGGGAAGGTGGACAAGAAGAACTCCGTCTCCCAGCAGGAGCTATTTATTTTGTGGTGCATGGAGCATGGCCACATGGTGAATTTTTCGCATTCGCATTGCCCATTTCAAGGACATCTGACTCGTCCCAAGCGGAGAATCTCTCTTGCCCTGGTGACCGTCTTGGCCACAAAGTGAAGGTCTTGGGCGAAGCAAATACCGACACAGGCGAGCCGAGGCGTATATTGATATGGCTATCTTTGGGCGAATGAAGGACATCTACTATGACGAGGACGGAGACCGGTCTTCCGAGCCAGCCACGATGACGACAGCCTCGCGATCTCGATCGGCCGGGAAAGAGTCGGAGATAGCGAGGAGGAGGATGAGGACATTAAAGCCCGTTTGACGGGATGGAGGAACAATGAAAGCAACCCATGATGCCACTTGCCTACTTTGCCTGTTGGATTCGGTATCCGCCTCCTACACTTTTTGTCCTCACTTTTACATTTATTTTTGTTTTGTTTTGTTTTGTTTGTTGTTGGTGGTCAACCCCCTTTCCTCACCCACTTTGCTTTAGGCAAAGTGTGTGAGTGGAGGGGGTTGCGTCTGTTTTTTGTTTGTTTGAGTTAAGAGAGTTGGTCCCCACTCTGACCCATTTGCCCAAGGCAAAGTGTGTGAGTGGGGAGACTGCCTACCTTGCTCATGTCGTTTCGTGTTTGTGTTCCCTCCTTGTTTATCCACTTTGCTCAACGTAAAGTGTGTGAGTGGGGAGGGGTTTTCGTTTTTGTGTATCGGTTAGCATGTTTGAACTGGTGGGTTTGATTGGCCTGTATTTGTTTTGTTTTGAATGATGCTAGTAGTTTTAGGAACTCTGTTTTGAGCATGACCGTATGTAAATAAGGATGACGAATTGAATTTGAGCACACATGGTGAGTTTTGAGCCTAAAACGTTGTATCTTGATCAACGCAGATTCCTTTCTTGTGTGTTTATTGACATCTTCATGAGACTTCTGCTAGAACTTGCATGCACTCTTATGTCGAGACCTTATTGACTTAGCTAAAACATTTAGATGACTTAGGCAATTTTTCTTTCAAATAGCCCACTGAGCCAAAAATGTCCTACCTATTGTTAATCCCTTGTTCAGCCCCCTTGAGCTTAATAATTTATTTCACTCACTTAAATTAGCACGGAAAAGAAGTCTGCACAGTCGATTGGATTTGAGGAGCTAATAGAAGAGAAAGGCGAACAAGAAGGGAAGAACAGTAGCATCTAATGGGCAAGAGAAAAAAGGGGTTATCCTAATTTCAAAGAAAAGGGCAAAATGCCCAATATAAAGAAGGTACCCAGAATTCAAAGAAAAGAAAAAAAAAATATTGATGAATCCTAAGATGTTTGTGCTGAGGCCCGTAAGAAGAAGGAGAAAGGAAATCAATGGGAGTCAAAACAATTTCCTCAAACCTAAGTCCATGATGACCCTAGCCTCGATCCAAAAAATTTCCACCTATGTCTTAAGCCCCATTACAACCAAATAAAAGACCTAAGGATAAATGTTTAAAACTTTGTCTAAGCGGTGGAGATGGTAGAGGCACGTAAGACTATGGTATAGTCGAAATGAAAGATGTCTGGCGTATACACTAGCTTTATACACAAGTGTGAGGCGTTGGTGAGGAAAATGCCCAATATGCTCAAATTCGTATTTTGACTTGTTTGATGGTCGTTGCTTGAATTGAGTCTACTTGAATTGCTAGTTTGTTCTAATGAAGCTTATATTGGCTGAGATAACCCGCTTGTGAAGATGTGCTAACCTTTTGTGTCTTTTTGTTTTTCTTCTTTCTTCTGTTGTCTTGGGCAAATTACATGTGCATACTTGAGGACAAGCATGTTTAAAGTGTGTGCGTGTGACGAGCCCAAGTTTTGTGCTCTTTTTCTATGTCTTGTCTAGGTCTAGATCGAATCTTTTATGTCTTTCTTGTTGTGTTACGTATGCGGGAGGACACAATGGTCTCTGAGGGCAAGGCAGGGCGGAAATGGGCAATTACATCTCCAGCAGGATAGCCGATGGGCAAGCGACAAGGAAGAAGGAAGAAGAAGAGAGATGTTGGGCAAGAGAAGACAGAGAGAGAGGTGATGGGCAACATACGCGGGATCGGGATGAATCTCGCTAAATCCGGAAAGAAGGCGCGCTAAGGCCGAATCCTATAAAATTCGGAGGAGATCATCTCAAATCCCTCTGGGCAAGGAAATAACGCTGATCAATAAGGAAGCCCTAACGGATTGTCCAGCCCATGGGCCAACACCATCGTCAGCCTCTCTCGACCTATATATAGGAGATGAATCTGTGACTTGTGCGCATCTTTCGAAGCATCATCGTATCTCTCTCGCTCTCGCATCTCTCTCGCTCTCGCATCTTAGTATCATATTTATCACCATCACCACCACATACATTAAGTCCCTTCGGGACAAACTCTTTTATATTCGCTTTTCGTATGTTTTTGGTGACACTTTGGGCTCGCCGTTTATTTCATTCAATTAATAGTAAGTAGTTTCCGTTTTATTATGGTCTCGATTAAGCATTGCATGTTTGTTTATTTTATGTCTAGCTAAGTCTTTATTACGGTTTGGGCGTAGCAGTGAAGCATGATTAATATAACTTCGAGAGGTCTAAATAGGGCATTACGATCTGCATGCGTGTGTTCCCGAAGCACTAGGTCTGGGCAATATATAGCAACCAAACTCGGTGTGTTAGTCACGAATAACATAGTGGGTAAGGGAGGTTCAAGTAATAATTGGATTAAAGTGTTGGGTGTCCCGACCCCAAATAATCTGATGGTGTGGGCGAGTTGGAGTAGTCCTAGCATTGCCTTTGCCAATCACAGGTGCATACAGATTATACTTATTTGCTGTAGGCTTGCATGTCTTGAGGTGTCCTCGTGCGTGGGCATTACGGGTTAGATAGTTTGCATAGGGTGTCCTCGCATTTCTTTACGAAATAGCGGATTTGGAGGGGTGCGTCGTGGGCGTGACGCGTGACAACGAGTCCTGACGTATGTCTCTTATCTTAGGTTGATGCGTGTCATGTAGTGAAATCTTTGCACCTATGACCGAGTGTTGTCGTCTTCACCAGTTGTTGCCCAAGCCGGACTCGTTTTATTATTTGATATTTCCTTTGAGTTCGTTTGAGTTACTTTAGCCTTACTGTAGTGATCAAGATAATTACACCATCCTCGTTCCTTTTAAGTGACATCGTGATATCGGAGATTGCTACACCAACTCCTCGTGGGATCGACCTATACTTATCATTGGCTACGCTGTGATGGGCAATAGGTTATAAATTTATTTTGAACGCTAAACGACAGCGTGTCATGGTGTAGAGACATATTCTAATCGGGTATTAAGTTTACCTAATTATATTAATAATACGTAATTATATTTTACCATAGGCCATAATAATGAAAATTAGTCATAGTCCCACCAATTATTAGAGAATGAGTTCCAAAAGAAAATTCTGATTATTAGTTTAGGGAAAATTTGCAGCCAATATTGCTGAGACATAACGTAGTCATTAAAGAATTGACGATTAGATTGAAATGATAAAAAAAAAAATCTATAATACCTAAAAATATACTCCCTCTCCGTCCTCCAATTTCGTTCTTAGTTTTCCTTTTGGAATGTCTCTTAATTTCCTTCCTATCTATTTATGGTAATTATCTTCCTAACTTTACCTTCAATAATATTCTTTATTTATACTTTTTATCATCCATGACCTACTACTATTTCTATTTTTCACCCTCAACAACCTATTTATTTTTACATTTTGGTGAAAATAGAACTATTTGTAAGAAATAATATAAATCTAAGCCATTAATTTTAGTAAACCAATGGACTATATTAATTTAGGATATGTCATAGTTCATACTTATATATGCTACGATTTAAATTTAGTGGATTAATTTAAATGTTATATTAGTAATTTTATTTTATGTTAAACATGATTATCTCCTTGATTTTGGGGATTTGTTGTAATCTTTCTTGTAACTTCTTATCCGATATTCAATGTGTGTTAAGTAACTATTAAATATGTGTTAAAGAACGATTATTGATGCAACAATAAATTGAGCAGAGTATCTGTTATAAATATGCTACAGATTGTTTAATGCGTGCAATAATCAATATTCCACCTTCGGTACAAAAAGAAAAAAAATGTACAACATTTAATTCCACAAATAATGCAATGTTTTCATTATATATATATGCTACATAATGTTTAGACAGTGCAAGAAAAAATTAATGTGATGAGATTTGTGAACATCGGAAGATCACTATAGTTAAGGAAGGTGGCGAGATTTTTGGGACGATTTTTTTAATACCTTTTCTACCCCTATTCGAACATATACAATAAATAGATGTTAACATCATCACATGATTTTAAATCCATTAAAATCGTTTAATTTGATTAAATCGGTTATTAATTTTTTTTCTTATTTCTTACGCATATATGCATTCTCACCATAATATATATATATATATATATATATATATATATATATATATATATTATCATGCGATTGAAGTACCATGGACGCTATACTTTACGTATTTTCACCCGACATAGTTTATATGAAAATTTGTGACTGCGTGGTCAAAATAATCCTATTGGACATGCATATAATATACATCGAATATGTGACATGTAATTAAATAATTGACATGTTACGTATTGAAATATATATTTCTAATAATAAAAGTCAATATTATCAATCCCAAAGCCGTGTCAGTCACTCAAAATCTTGCAGATCAACATATATTACCTACTAATCATATTATAAATATTACGACTGATGATCCCAACAAAACTTCCTATTTTCTTCCTCTAACATGATTTAAATACTAACAATTTATCTTAATTTATTTATTTGTTAATTATTCGAAAATAAGTACGCCAACTTCGTTCCTTGAAAGAGAAGCAGCTAACCTACCTCAACCTATATTTTTCATTCAAAGTCCTCAATTTACTCCTTTTCTCGATCGTATTACACTTCATTTATATTTTCTAATTTTATTGGCTATTAATTAAATACTCAGTGGTTGTCTTCAATTACATTAAAAATATCCAAACTATACTTACGACATTAAATTAATATTTTAAAATTTGAATATGTATTTTCTTTTCAATATATTGTGAATATATTACAAAATCATGGCTGCTTATAAACAATGTTAGTTAGTGAAATAATGTTTTATTACATGATACTCAAGATCGCATCCCACATGCTGATGATTTCGGACCAGTGCACAGTAATTTTTAAAATTAATTGAATTGATAGTGAGACAGCAATTGTTAAATAAAAAATACCACTTCTTTTTGGATTTATCCTTGATAGATTTATTTAATCACATAAATAATTAAATACAAATATATGAGATAATAATTTGCATGTTAATTATCTCATTATCCCAATTCAAAAAAAAGAGACAACCATAGTTGTCATATAATTGATCACCAAACCATCTCTAACAAATAAAATAAAATCGGAGAAATGAAAAAAAAAATGGCTGTAAAAAAATGGAAGAAAATTGTGCCAGGGAATTAAATTCGTAGCATGATGATAATTAAGAGAATTATTCAGACAAATAAATTTATTGCACCCACATGAAAAAAAAATAGAAACGAGATCATAATTTTTTTACCTGAATCAATTTCTCAAGAGCTACAAAATCAACTCAACAATCTGAATTCACATAAGATAATTCAATTATATATAAAAGAAAAAAACGTGTAAATCTACATACATAATTCATATAGATCATCAAAGCTTGGATTTTTCTCAAGCCTTACTATTTTCTATAAAAATAAACAAAAAAATAATAATAATAATAATCCCCATTAACAAGACAAACCGTGTCAGCCTTCCCAATAATTCCCTTACACTACGCATCTCCTCTTGACGGCGGCGGCGCCGATATTTTCCTCAGCCCTTCTAAAGAAGGACTCGATCTCATCCTCGAGTACGACCTCGAAGAAGTCGAGCTCGCACAGCTTCCTCTTGCATGAGGATCTCCGCCGCCGCGGCTTCCTCGGCGCTGGCGGGCAGCTGAGCACCGTCGGGATCATGTGCTCCGTAGATTTCGGAGTCCGACACTCCTCCTCACTGATGTCACCATCAATAATCTTGTCGGAATCTTGAAGGGTAGGCGCAGTTTTGATGATTGGGAGTCTGATTTCGAGATCTGCAGACATCGTTCCTCGTGCCGGATTTTACCTTGAGTAGATGGGGGCGGAGGGGAACGGTGAGACTTCTTGACAAGAAAATGAGAGTGGGTGTGAAATTTTGCCGTCAATATATGTATGTATAGGAGGAGATGGGGTAGGGTGGGGTGGGTGGGTGGGAGGGGGATTAGAGGCGTGCGATGTAAGGTAATTGAGTGAAGAAAAGGGTGGGGTGGCATTTCTTTATTCTTACACAAGTGACCTAACTTTTGTAACATGTCTATGTCATGAACTGTTTGCTTTTGCAGCTGATGGATGCATCTCAATCTTGGATTTCTTTTATCTGCCCACCACCTTAAATTCACAAATCTTGTCTTTTTCTTGGCTTCCTACCATTATTTTTTTCTTTTCTCTTCTCATAGGTTGTTTGACACATGAAATATGTGGTGATTTGCAGGTTTTGAGGCTGAATTTACCATTCTTGAAAGGATTTTTTGGTGGCCCATTATTTCTTTTCCTTGATAATTTAATGCACAATGTTATAGTCTTTCTATGTGATTAGATGCCTTTTCTGTCCAAAAATTAAAAATCTTTCATTTATAGTGATCCTGATATTTTATGTTATATTTTATCTTATTCCGTCCAGTAAAACTGCGTTTAATTCGCTTTTTGGGACCATCAAAACTTACATTTTTATTTTGGAAATATCAACTACCTCAATCTATCACTTATTTACAAAAAAAAAATCACATAGCCCACCTTTCTACTCCCACTACCTATTATTCATTTATTATCTCTACTCATTTTACACTCATTACAATTTATTAAAACACATGACATCAAAACAATCTGAAACTTTTGGTGGACGGAATGTATATGTCATATCTTATAAAGAGAATTATGTGAGATTGTTTCATAGGGTGATGGGTCAAAGATTTGGATTCATAATCATATCTAAATGGCATATGTAACATTATGAGACTGACGCACAAAAACTTATTTTAATTTTATTATCAGTCATTTTTAGTATTGATTAATGAACTATTGTATTTAGTGTATCATGATATTATTTATTGGTAAAGTGAAATGTAGAATGTTATATGAAAAAAATAATATAATTCAAACCAGATTTTGGTCCGAATTGAATTTTGTGTATTTTATGGGTGTATAGATATTGACATTTTAATGTAATTCTAGGTTTAATTGACCGAGTATAGAGTATAATAGACCGATTATCATCATTTAATATTGACTAGCCAGTATTAACAAGTATTGCCTTTTCCTTCCATCTCACTTATGAATACTTAAGCTTAAAAAAGGGATTGTAAAGTGCTTTTTTCTTTCTTATTTTGAGGGACTAATGTTTTACAAATTGCAATAATCAACTTTCCTATTCGTGTCACATTTTGCAATTGATCAAAGATATGAGCATCCCAAGATCGCGTAACCAATTCGATAGAATTTAATAGAACCAATAATTAAATTACGTACTAGTAACCGTTTATATGATGATATGTGGTTTTTCGTGATCCCCAAATTTATCTTTTATTACAGGTATAAACGTGTAGAGGTGAGATTCGGTTCGATTAATCGAAATCGAAATCGAAATCGATAAAATTACACGAAACCGACACCGATCGGTTGATTCGATTATGATTAGCGAAATTTAATCTCTCTCCGTCCCATCCAAGATGACTTGTATTTTTTTGGATTGTCCCAATCAAAATGGTGCATTTCCTTTTAGGAAATAATTATTTCTTCAAGGTTGTCGGACCTCCTACTTTTATCGCTTTAATCATTTTATACCTTCTTCTAAATAACCGTGCCAAAAAAAATGGATCGTCTTGGATGGAACGGAAGGAGTATTAAAATTAAAAAAAAAATACAAAATACAAAAAGTAACCGAAAATAAACTAAATTATTTCAAATATTACCGTGATTACAATATTAAATTAAATAATTCTTATTTAATAAGTAATTATATATATATATATATTAATTAATTAATTTGGTTAATCGGGTATAACCGTCGGTTAATCGATTATATCCGATAACTGAAATTCACTTGAAGGGGATAACTGATACCCGAACCGAAACCCAAAAAGTCGGTTATCGATATCGGTTAACTGATAACTGATTTTTTTGGTTTCGATTCTCGGTTAACCGAAAATCGATACTTGTATAAGCAACCCTATAAACGTGCATAATTATGATCATAATCTTGCAGAATCACTTTAAAATGGCATAAACCCAAGTGATCACACTCCTTATGCAAAAAATAGAAGCATAATGCAGCCTATTTAGACTAAAAAAGATTCTTAACTTAGATGACAATTGGTCTAATTATTCTCACTGCTGTCTAAAGTAATGCTCTGCTGTTGATGCTGAGCTTGTGAGGTGTTCTACATTAATTAATTCATTAAATCCACATGAAGATGGGAAAGTATATATGTATATATATACAGAGAGAGAGTGGAAGCGACATTACTTTTTGGGATTAGTGCTAACTGTAACTGCAAGTTTAGAAGTTACGTTACTGGAAAAAGTTATCAAAGTGCTAACTAAATGGGCTCCCACCACACCTCACGCGCTTTTTGCATTATATCTTCAGGTTTTACCTATGCTTTTTCCAACTTTCTATTTTTGTCGTTTTAATTTCTTCTTTTCCTCCTTCAAATCTTTTTTCAAGAATTCAAGGAAATGTAATGGCATCGGAAGATAATATGACTTTGTGATAATATTTCATAAATTATTGGTATATTATACGAGTTTGAAAAATTGAATTTATGTCAATTTTTGTTCGGAGGTGATTTATAACATGGACAATATAATTAGCAATCAGAAAGTTTCACACTACTGTCAATCTGAACTAGAGCCGTTGTTTTGCATTTGAGATGAGCATAAGAGATTAAAATGCTAATATGACTTTTTCTTAATAGTTTTAGCCCAAAAAATCATTTATATTTTTTTGTTTTCGATTTTCTTCTTATTTTTAAAAGTCAGATCTATTTACCACTTACATAAAACGATGTTGTTATGTCTATGTTGACAGCCCATATCATCTCTTATAGTCAGTTGTTGCTTTACAACACTATTAAGTTAAAGGGTTAATGGGGAGAATTGCCCCAATTCTTAACATTGCGATCTAATTTAACCCATATACTAACATGCTACTATTTTTTACCCATTTTTAATTAAAATTACAAAAATATCCTCCTCAACCCGCGACCAACCCATTTTCCGGACCGTAACCATCCCTCCCACCCTCTGTTTCATTTGCCAACCATCTCTCCTCTGTCGGCGACCAACCCTCTCTCCTTTTCGGTGACCAACCATCCTCCTTCCCATCTGTTTCCGTGCCAACCGCGGTCAACCAATTTTCCGGTTGCCAACCAATTTTCTTTGCAATTTTCGGATTGACGGTAGGAAGCAGATGGGAAGGGGACGATTGCCGGGGGAAGCAGATGGGGAGGAGAGGAGGGTTGGCGGGAAACTGAATGGGGAGGGAGGAGGTTGGCCAAAAAGGAGAGGAGGGTTGGCAGCCGAGAGAGAGAGGATGGTTGGTCATCGGAAGCAGATGGGAAGGAGGAGGAGGTTTGATGAAATTGAAGATTATGAAAGATAGAAGATTCAAGATGGAAGAAGAAATGTTTGAAGTCAGCTCTTGAAATTCATCAGGGTTGGCCGCTGTGATTGTGTCTGTGCTTGTGAATCCGTGTGATTTTTTATATTTAAGGATAAAATTGTACAAATGGTGTACAAATGGTTAAAAATGATAGAACTTAACATATGTGATAAAAAGAATAACAAACTTAACATACGGGTTATATTAATTTTCGGCCTAAGTTAAAACTAACACAAAGTCATTCTCATACTAAATTACTATATTTTTTTCGAGTTTATATGAACATTGCAACTTAATATGGCAATTTCTTTTAAAAAAAATAGTTGGAGGAAGGGGAATGGTGGGGTTTGAATCTTATATTTTTCTGTTAACATAGAGGATTTTCACGGTTTGGATATTTTCGAATAACAATTTAATATGATAATATATTCTTATAAATTGAATTAATAGGGGAAAAACAATATTTGAAAATTAATACATACAGATTACGAGAAAAAATACGCTTTTGTTTCACTACGAGGAGAGGAGAACCAATGCCATACATGAAATATTGATGTGCAAAAGTATAATTAAAAATAGAAAATAATTAAATTATTGCACAAATTCCAATAGGGTCACCGATATTTCCAAAGCCCTCATATTCCATGCTGTTAGAATTGGAAACATTAGTTATATCATCTTAACATGCAATAATGCAATGTTTGCCACTTCCTCCTACCCCTCAAAATCCACCCCTTAACCATATTTCTATATATGCAAGTATATACATATCATGTCCAAATTCTAAATTCTAAGAGACTGGTGACTAAATTCAAATATATTAATTAATTTATTTTTATTATACATCAGTTAAATTCTTTTACAAAATTATATATATTGTACTGTACTATGAGAATTTTACATACACACATACACAAACACACACATATATAGGGATGTAATCATTGACGGAATAGATAGTCAAGAATGATTTACGTAGAGTAGTGTTTCGTTATATATTGTAAAAGTACTTTTATATGATAAAGCTTCTTTATATATTATAATCATTTTTTTAAAAACCGTGATTCATATAAATTGTCCACTAAAATAAAGCTTCTTTTCTAAAATTATTGTTGTGCAGTATTTTTAGAATATTTTAGATTGTCTTCTTATAGATTTTGTTCATCAACTTTATACGTATGTGCATAGTTCTCGAAAAAAGATAAATTTTCACTGAATCCAACTTCTATATATATATATAATTGAATCAGGTAATAACCTCTTTTTTATTATAACAAGATGTGCAATATGATGAAATTTGTTGTAAAAAATAATGAATTCAAAAAAATTAATTCTCGGATCCCTTGTGATTCCAGCCAAGTCATTCAACAAAGTGTCGAATCCACCATAGATCTTCATGACCATATATATATAGGATTGAGTTCAAATAAAAACACATTCAAAAATAAGAAATGAATAGAGAGAGAGAGAGAGAGAGAGAAAGTTATGTTGAAATGAGAACCATTTTATCATAAAACTAAGAACCAAATGAATTTGTTATGAAAATTGATGAATCATTGAGAAGATACCAAATTCAAAATTGAAAATTTTCACAGGGTTCAAATCTCATGAGGACAAAATTCTATTTTGGATTGATAACTTCGGTGATTTATCAATTTTCACAATGAATCGTCATTTTTGGTTTCACGTTCTCACGATAAAATGGTTCGCGTTAACCTCCCTATATATATATATGGGAGGTAGCGTGAAACTATTTTATCGTGAGAATAAAAAGTGATGAATTTGGTGCGAAAGTTGATGAATCGGTGACAAAGTTATTGAATCGAAAAAATAAAATTTTATTTCATCATGCGATTGAGCAGTGGTGAAAATCCAAAAATGAAATAATTGTGGTCTATATGTATATGTTATAAGTAATGTATATATGTGGTAGGAAGAGGAGGCACATGACTCGTGAGCATAGGATACCATAGGAGAGGGCCTTGAATACGCATAACTACCAGATCTCACTTATTAATAAACAAATAGTGGGTGCAGTTGGACTTACCAATTTTATGCAATTTATCCACACTATCATATGAATCTTTCCACGTGAACTGTCCTTTTCTTTCTTTTTCACCTTCCCTTCTATTTCCTCTAAATGTTTTTTATTTTATTATTGCTGATTTACTATATGGGGATGATTAGATTTATTTGAATTTTTCTTGCATGTTAACGCCAATAAATAATTATTCCGGAGGAAAATAACTTTAACTTATCATACAAAGCCAGTGAATATTAAATATCTTAAACACGTACATACCACACACACATTATTTTGAATTACAATGTCTCGTATTAACGTATGGAGCAGTTTTTCTAAAAAAATACAAAATATATATCATATTGTGAATTCCAAACTAATAGATTATACTCCCTTTGTCCATCAAAATCGTTCCTTGATTTTGGTGGCACGAGTTTTAATAAATTGTAATGAGTGTAAAATAAGTGGGTATAAAAAAGTGTATCATGAGGATAATAAATGAATATATTAATGGTTAGTGAATGTAAAAAGGTGGGCCATGAGTGGTTTTTAGGTAAATAAATGGATATGTTTAGAATAAAAATATAAAGTTGATGTTTCCAAAAAAAAGAAAGTGAATATTTTTTGTGAACGGACCAAAATGGAATTAAATGAACATATTTGCTGAACAGATGGAGTATATAATTTTAAATAATTCGCCCAATAGCCAGACAATTAAGTTAGTACAAACTAGACCATATATTCATTTAAAATAGAACTAAATTTAGATATAGATGAGAATCGAATCAATGATTTCTTCATTAAGGAGAATCTTTGGTGCTTTGGTTTGCCACTTGAACTGCACCTCATTAAACTTAAAAAGGAAAATTCCATCTTCTTATATTTTTGAAATGTAGAGTCTAATAATTAAGATATTAGACACAATAGCTGATGTTAAATTATATTCTCTCTGATCCGAATAAGTTTTTTATATTTTAAAATAAAATTTGTCATTTAATAAGTGACTTATTTCATAAGTATATAGAAAAATTATGTCAAATTTTTCCTTTTATATCTTTAATTGTTTGATTTTCCATGTAATTATTGAAAATAAAAGAGTAAATTTATTTATTAATTTTTTTGGTATACATTTTATTACGGCATGGGAAACTTATTCGGACGATGGGGAGATACTAATTTTTTATATGCATAATTATTTAATACTTAGTAGATTTGACACTGCGAATCTACATAATCTGCATAAAATAATAAACAAATAATTGAAACATAAAGAATGTGATACAAAAAGATTTTGTATCAATCATTATTTATTTACATGGAATAAATAATAATCTCTCTGTCCATTAAATACGTTCATTTAATTCTATTTTGGTCCGTTCACAAAAAATATTCACTTTCCTTTTTTGGAAACATCAATTTTACATTTTTACCCTAAACATATTCACTTATTTACAAAAAACACTATTAGCCTACCTTTTTATACTTATTATCCATTAATATATTCATTTATTATCCTCATAGCTCACCTCTTTATATCCGCTTACTTTATACTCATTAAAATTTATTAAAATCGGTGTCACAATAATCAAGAAATGATTTTGGTGGACGAAGAGAATAGCTAATTCTATAGGAATAGGATGATAAATGAGGAAAAAGTGTGGTAGTATATGGTAAAAAGTGTGATATGCACAATCATTATTTATTTACATGGAATAATGTGTAATGATTGTGTACAGAAATCAAGCTCAAGGTACATGTTCCTCGTGATTTCTTATGGATTTTAGCAGACAAATTATCATGTGATTTCACCACCTTAACCATCGCCATTACCTTTATTCCTTGACAAGCTTTCTAACCCACATATATTTAATCCATTCAAGATTTATCATTTTTTCTCTAAAAAATCCCATTCACTCCAAATATTTTATCTTTTTAGCTTTGGTCTTTTCAGTTTAAAGACTTTCAGAAAATAGAGTTTATCATGGAAGCTAGCGTCCAAATTGAGGATGGGGTTCTATGTTCTGAAAATGGTGTTTCATTTTCTATTCTAATCGTTGGATTGTTTTCGTGTATACTTCAATAAATCCTTCGATGGACGATTATGGGATTTTTGAATATACGTGACGACAGTCCAACAATTAGAACATAAGATGAAACATTATTCTAAAATTGAAGATCTTGTTTGGTAAACTTAATTTTATTTCCGTAGAAAACACTTTATTTTATATGTATTTCATTTCCTATTTTTATGTAATTTTGTATGATATTTTTTATTTACATTGCATATAAATCAATGGTATTAAAGTAGTAGAGATATCGTTTTGAAATAATTTATATATACTATATTTAGTGAATCATACTATCTAAATGCCATATATATTTATCACAGTTTTAATAATCGGTGGAATCAAGCTCTCAAAATTGAGGATGTGATCAAACAACTAAGAGATAATCTCTTATACATCCATAAAACGTGTGGATTTTGATACTTTTCTTCAGTATACATGATATTTGATATTTTTCTTTAATTTAAATGATACTTAAACAAATGATATTTTTCTTTATAATAAATTATACTTTTGTCCGTTCGTATGGTGCTGACAGATGTACATGAGTTTTTGTGAACAAATAATCTGTTTGTATCCAAATATATTTTCTCTGTCATTAAAAATCGTATATGAGCAAAGTGAGTATGTGTAATCTTTTTATCATTAATTGTTGCATTAAAACTCTAACAACTATAAACAACTCACGTTCATGAAAAGGATAAAATGGAAGTTTTGACAGTAATTTTTTATAAAATTCTAAAATAAACAACTTATTCAGGGGCTTTCAAATAGGACACTATTTTGGGGATGGATTTAGTATTACTCATTAAGCATATATTTTTTTGGTAATGTAATACAGAAATTTTTAAAGGCTGCGTCACGGTGGACTCGAACCCGAGACCTTTTGGCCTCGGGCATTAACCACTCTACCACTAGGCCAACACACACACACTCATTAAGCATATTTTACTTATGAACTTAATGACTTTGATAGACTTGCATAAATCAAATTAGGATTTCATGAAATATATATAACACTAGCTAGCATTGAGTTCTTTGTGTAAAAAAAATTGTGGAAGAGGGACTGTGGGGATTAAACCCTAAAAGTCTTCACCGTTAGGATGTCCCCGAAAAGACACTAGCATTGAGATCTTTTATTGAACTAATTAATAGAATGATTTGTATTCTTTTTTGAATTGTCTCATCCAAGATGGTGCATTTCGTTTCATGAAATAATTATCTCTTCCAAGTTATGAGACCTACCTATTTTTTATCACTTTAATCACTTTATACCATTTTTCTAAATAACCGTGCCGAAAAGAAATGAGTCGTCTTGGATGGAATGGAGGGAGTACAAGTTTAACTAGAATGGGATAATTATTTTTCATATTGTTATATGAGCAAACAAATAAGCAATAGAAACTATTATAACAAAAACAAAACTACTTTCTAAAACTATAAGTACTATATACTATTTGAAAGTAGGTAATATCAATTGATACAAACTATAAACTAATATCTACTATATCAAAACAAAGGTATACTGATATATTTAGGAGTACAATAAAGTAAAATAGTCTATAGCTATTATAAAATAGGTTTGTTTTACAATATTTGATTTCCTTATACTGGATCCCCGTTATCTATTTTAATTTGAGGCTATGACAAATATTGTCATATGACAATTTACAAATTCTGATTGTATACATTATTATTTGTTTTAAATTTTAATATAGTTTAGTAATTTAATATATATAACTACTTTCAGATACCTGTTCTTTTGCTGTTACAATCAATCATCGGCACGCTCATTCAGTTGCTGCTAAGCTTTTTTCGTTAAAATGTAATGGTTATGGGTAGCAGTTACTTTTTGATGGAAGGAGGTGGCTCTGATTTAAAGCTTAGTTCAATGGCGGCTCCAGTGAAAATGGAAGCTTTAGTTTGGGCAGGGCTGTTAGGTGTTTGTAGATACTATGTCAATTAAGAAGTATTACGAGAGATAATTGTTAAATAAATCACTATTTTTATTTTATTTTGTAAATTTAACGTAATTCTTATAATGTTTTAGTGCTATCATCTTTTTATGCGTCCCAAATTATATTCCTTCATCAATTCATTTTACTTTTGTAGAAAATTCAACTTCTCTAATTATTCATTTTAATTAGTAAAACGATATTATTTCAATAAAAAGTTTCAACGAAAATATTGATAATGCTAAATTTGTTATAAATCAAAATATAATGACAAGTTTAAAATATAATGACACAAAACAATAAATTCAAATCAAAATTAGAAAATAAATTAATAAAAGAAATAAAAATATATTCCATTTATTCCATCAAAGATGACATGTATTCATTTTTAGGCTGTCCTACACAAGATGGTATATTTCTACTTTTTTATCACTTTAATCACTTTATATCATTATCCTAAATAACCGTGCTCAAAAGAAATGAGTCGTCTTGGATTGGAAGGAGAGAGTAACTTTCTAAAATCGAACTTATTTTTTCATAAGCTTATAAGCTATAGTGAATTTACCAAAATAATCTTACCATGATTCGTTATTTCCTACATACACGCTATCAACTTTACATCTTGTCATTTTTCTCTCTAACTATGACTTTCATTCTCTAACTCGTGTTTTTTCTCAGAACATAAGCTTAATTTCCCAAACATTTTGACAACTTATAAACTCTTGAGTCATTCATCTTATAAACTCTTGAAATATCTTATAATTCTTTAAATTAAACTTAGTCAAACACCTCTAAACTGTTCGTGCATAAATCCAAACCTTGCAATCACAAACATATAAAAGAAGAGTTTCTTCAATGCTACTACGAGATCAAGATTTCAATTCTATTCGATTTATTTTTCTCTAGAATTATGTTATTATTATGAATTATGAATGGTATATACAATTTAAGAAAGAAAAACACGAACCTTACAAGACTTATACTAACGTAAATGCATTATGTCTGTGGTAAGACTAAAACAATCGCATTCAAAATTGGTACAACCTCAAAAAAATTGTGTGTATATATATATATATACTTGGAGCCGCTTACAAAAGCTTCAAGTATGTATAGAGAGAGACTGGCTTGTGGCCTCGGTCGCGCTGCACCGTCTACGGCAGTAAATGCTCGTGTCATGTTAGATGATCGTATTCCGATGCTGTGAGAAAATTGAGGCTGCGACGAGCAAGCCTCATCTCGACTCCGATCTGAGAATGGACAACTGGTTCAGCAGCAATAAGCAAGTCAGATAGTTACATCGACGAGATCATTGATTGTCTATCCTCCTAGAGTCTTCTGCTTGTATCCATGCTTTAACCGGTCGAGTAATTTCTCCTTCGTCTTCCTCTTCTTGTCCATCTTCAGCCTGTATCTCTCCTCTCTCTCCCTCTCGTACACGCCTTGCCAGAAAACTTCTCCGGTTAACGGCCACAACCACGGTCTGTATGGGTGGTCGTCATCGTCTGCAGCCTCTGCAAGGTCTTCGTCCATGCTTTTCAATAAGGTGATGTTGAAATATTTTGCCCACATAAAGCCTTTTCGTTGACCAATAGGGTGTTGCTCTTGCAGCGAGCCTGAATTAGGATCGATGTAAACCATCTTTCGCGCGCTATGATAAGCCCACACGTTTACTAGGAGTTCTGCAATTCGACAGTAACAGTGCTTCTTCTGCATGAAGTATAACTCAGCATGAGAACATTCTTTTCTTGTTTTGCTTTATCATTGTTAATTCTCGAACTGGTGAAATGTGGGTAAAGCATTTTGGAGTCGTACCTCAGGTTCTGACAAGCCCAGGAAACAAGCAGATGTGTTCGTTGAATTCATGCGTAGACTATGAAGAGAATCAATGAACATCCTGGTTCATCAACATCGGAGTAACTATTATTCGTTTGACTGCCTCGAGGTAATGCAGGGATAGAGTAAGCCGAGATGTATGTTATGAATTAGATGATAATGCTGCATGGAAAATTACCTGGAGAACATTACGAACTCCAGAAAAGAAGGCGAGGCATCGCCCAGCTATGCAGTGTCAACCAATGCCCACCACCTTGAGGCATGGGAGGAAGAGCTTCTACATTTAATGGCAACGCATACATTCTTCGAAATGCATCTTCAAAAGCTGATCTGTGAGTTTGAAATCATCAGAAGAATATGAATCAGTAGTTTACAATCTTGTAACTAGAGGTGTTTAGAACTGTGTTCTACGATTATTAAGAGGGCCTAAGATGAGCTTTTCTAAAGAAACGAAAATAATTATAGGATTGAATAGGTAAGGTAATGCGATTTTACTGATAACACTCACCTGCACCTTCCTGCATTCATAATATCACATGTTGACCAAAAAGTAATCAGATCATTTTGTCCTACAACACCGCCATCCATATCTAGATGAGTCCAAAAGTATATCACATCCCCTTCAGTGTTTCCTTGTATTGTTTTCTCCAAAACATCTTCAGCTTTCTTAGATAAAGATACCTGAGATGATCGAGCAAGATTATTCTAATATTCAGGCAGCGGTGACATCCATTAGAGTAATAAAAATTTTAAATCATTATTATATATAATCTGGATTTAAAAGAACTGGTCTACATGTACGGATGGATGCACATAATAGTAAATATACATGCACATAATAGTAAATATACATACCCTCTTCCCAGCAGCACGCCATGACTGAAATCCTATCCAAGGTCCCTTGTGAATGTCGTCAATTCCGTTGGCTATAGCAAACATTCCTCCAATCTCACAAAGAATATCACGATAAGAAGTGTCATTTAAGATGGGAAGCCGACCAACTGCATCCACATCATCTGAACTCAATCTCCGTGCTCTAGTAGACTGATACAGCAAGCCAAAAGAAGAAAGTACTATTGAATTAGCAATTTAATGCACAGAAAGGAGAAACAAAATCGAACAAACTTAAACCAAATTGTATCAGGTCATTAGATTTTTCCATTATGGAAGAAATACTCTAAATGAAATCAGAATATGGAGGATACTTGATCAATCAGATGTATATAAAAAGGCCATAAAACCATAATCCAAATAAAATGCACCAATCCAGTTGTGAGGAACTTACAAGGCTTAAGCCACGGTATAGTGAACCATGGTGCAGAAATGGCCAACCCCCGGCACCATTGTAGATCTCATAAATGCAAATTGGCTGCCCAGTTCTTTCTAGTTCGCCTTCATCCCTCAAGTTTGTTTCAAATCTGAGCTTTTCTGATTTCCGAGCATTACGATAGATGTCATCCCATTCACCAATATCTTTCTCCATTCTTTCCTCCATCTACACACCATAAGATGATGCTTCAGCTAAAAGAGATAAATAGGGTTTGCAGTTAAATAACGAAAAAGACTTCAAAAGTGACAAAAGAATGGCCATACCTCCGCTCTTTCCAGCATCTCAACTTCGTCAGAGCTCTCTACTTCATACAAGATCTCCCAGTCCAAAACTGTTGGCAAGTCCTCTTCCAGACCTTCAGGATTGTCTCCACTGACATTTCCTAATGAAACGTAATTTATCATGTCTTCCTCAAGGTCATATACAACACTCGAATTCACCCTGAAATGATCTTCTATATACAGATGTCCTTTCTCACTAGATATCTGGTCAAGTTCCTTTTTAAAGAGATTCCATTCCCATACAATATTTTTCAGTTGGGAAGCAGGGGTTGGCAGCAAGACATCTGAGGGGAAATGAAAGACATCCTCCACTAGCTTTGCAAGACCAAAGATGCATTCTTCTGCAAACATGTTCTTGGCACGAAGCCTTCCAGAGGAGGCAACAGATTGTGCAAATCTAGATAATTTTCTTTCAGATATCAGCAGGAGAAGGCGTTTTTAATGCTTCAGGATGGTTTTGGGAAAAATTATCCATGAACTCCATCAACAACCTACATTCAAAATATTATTCCGTGGAAAAGATAAGCCTCCAGGATAGGTACAACATCACTTCAAAAGAAAGAGAAAAATGACATACATATTTTCTTATCACAGGATAATCTGGAGCAATTATAGGGATCCCAAATGACATGGCTCTAGTCAGCAAAGGAGGGAATCCCTGCTCTTCTTGGGATGATCCATACAGAACAATATCAGCCATCAGTATTAGACTGTCCACATCACTATTTATGCCGTAATGCTCCAATGATCCTTGCTTTAATCCCAGACGAGTTGCAATGTCCTACATAGAAGTAATACTGATAAGTGATAATAAATATAACATTCAAGGCAGAACTGAAAACTGCCAGTTTCTTGAGTAGCAGATACAAATAACATTAAACTTGCAAATCCATTTCCAACAATGTGGTGCTAAAGAATGAGCCAGAAATCAAACATGCACATATATGAATCATAAAAATAAATCAAATGTGAAAAGAGATAGAACAAATTTAGATTAATGATTAATCATATTATACCCATCACAATTCACAAGCATGTGATGTTGTGCACCAACAAAATATTGCTGGAGTATCAGTCATTATTTCCCAATAGAAATAAAATGTGAGCAATGTTAAATCTTATCGGCATCTCATTTTCTGAAGCCCATATGAACAGATGCAGTAAAAATCTTATAACATTTAGAATGGCCAATTCTGGACATATACCTGCAAAGCATCACTGTATTCTTTGCTGGAGTTTCCACAAAGGAAAATGAACTTTGATGTAAATCCAACATCATTTGGTCCTGCATATTTGAGGAGCACAGGTTCTAGATCATGCATTGCCACTGCATAATCCCAGGCTAGGTCATAGTAGAAGAATGAACTCCCAAGAACCAGAACCAGCAGTTCATCATTTTCAAAACCATTATCCTTCCTCAGCTGAGATTTGGAATGAGTCTCACTATAGCTTTCTGCAGCCCAAACATCTATTGGAGATCCAGGAATTACAAAGAAGTTTCCAGTGTCAAGAACACTATATAACATCTGATACAGGAAGAGGCATAGTAAATACTAAGGACTAAGAAAATCCTTATATAATTTACATCTTAAGAAGAAAAAATCCAGAAAGAAATTTACCGGGAAGGAAAATTCTGGAAATAGCACAAGATCAGCCCTACTGAAGTCAATCTTCCAATTATAAATGAGATGGCCCCAATCCATGTCCTTATAAAGTTGTAGACGACTGTAGGGTATCCTCTTGGATAATCCATATCAGAGGCACAGAGCAAAAGGCTCCTGCATAAGGCTGCATAGATATCAAATTGACAAATCATAGAATACCAAATAGCATTATGCAATTTACACTGCATAGGAGTATCCAGGACATACATGTTTGCCATAGGCAATGCCGCGATAGTAAAAGTGGAGGAATCCTAAACTATTGTTATGTTCACTGAAGCTCTGGTTCGAGATGGTCCTTTAGAACTGAACAATGCTCTGTAGCTTATCTCAAGAAATCCTCAAGTCTTCTCTTAGAAATAATTTTTGTATTGAGTGCAAATAAATTTCATGGTGTATTGACCCAGAGATCTACTGGTGAGTGGTGATGCAGTCTAAGGAAAAGTATCAAGGTTGGCATGTTAAGCATGGTGACATATGGCATACTAGAGCTTTTAAGACAGGGGAAGCTAAAGAGAAAATATCCCCTTGTGTCAGGCATGGGACCTTTACAGTCACTTCTTGCAATTTTCCTGTAGTCACCCTCTCATAGACAGCAAGCAAGGAACCACTCATAGGGATAATATGGACCATGAGGATGTATTCAGTATTGTAGATTTCCCTACACTATAATGGTCCAGCATCTACCTGGTTGAAAGCCTATCAGAACATACTTATTTAGCAGTTGAATGTGTAGCTAAACATGTTCCCAACAATTTTTTCTCAAATGATGATGCTTGAACAAAATTTCCTAAACAAAATTTTTGATCACTTGGTCACAATATTAATCTTGGTCATATTCTATGAGATTATCTCTTTGTTAAGAACATAATCTATCAGACTGAGTATGTGTGCTTGCCATCAGTGCACCCCTCAGATCTATGAGGAAAATTTTACTAACAAAAAAACAGCAAATTAACTAACCTCAAATAGCTAACTAAATTTGGGTTGGGGAGAAGTGAGTCTAAAATAATGCTCACTTCATATATTATAACATTTAACTTTCGTGTTCCCCTCATTTGTGATATAGATCCAGGGATGAAAGTTAAAAGGATGTATCTGAAACACCCAAAAAAATTCAAGATATAATACCTGGAAATGGCATGTTTTGCCTCAAGGGAGTCCGCAACAATACCTTCATAACTGCAGGCAGAAAAAAAGGCATCATTCAGCTATAGTGCCCAGTGAAAACAAACGAGTAATATATGCAACTAACATATAGAACTTCCATGGTATAATGAAGAAATGGAAGAGAAGACATACATTGACCAATCAACGTAACCATATCTTTCGGCCATAAAATTGAAACTGGACCTCCAAGCTCTTGCCAAACAGAGCGTGCTCTGCCATCTTTGAGGGCATATAACTACAGAAAATAAATGGGGTGGGTAAAGCTTTTAATGTGCATAATAGGAAGACATAGACACACTTTAGTATTGATACTATGACAAGTTCCAACTGCAAAGCTGATATTTGTTCCAGCACTTTTTCCTACAGATTTTTACTTACAGAGGAAGACTCTCACCTCATATATAAGAAGATTTTAGATAATATTCAGTTCTATTACAGCAAGAATGTTTGATTTTTATTTCACATGCACAACAGTGCACATCTAAACTAAGATATTAGTTACTAGAACTAGAAGTTGATGAGGACATATACTCAGAGCACAGAGAATTTATTTACTAAGTAACTATGCCATTGTCTCATAGTGATCAGTAAGAGCTAAGGCTCAATTTCACTCAAGAAGTGCAAGTAATATTCCCCACTCAAATTCCAGGTAGTCTCCGCCACTTATCCTAACTTTTTAGTATAAAAAGTTGTATGCTATTTTTTTCCTTTGGTTGTACCTACTCTATCAAGGTCTGGGGCCTCTGGGCATGACTCTTTTTATATCCAGAGCATAATGAATGATATTATTTATCCAGGCAATTTTCAATTACAGAGATTATTCCATATATTTTAGAGAGGAAAATAAAGAGGAAGAAGGTTAGGAAAATAATGTGCACTTAGCTTTTATGATTTTACAATTTTCATTATGAATACAAAACAGTTAAGTAGCATCAAATGCAAACTGGTACAAAAAAATACCTTAAGCAGATAGCCGAGACCTTTTAAGTTCTTCATCAAAGAATACAGCAATAGTGCTGAAGGATCTTTCTTCATGTTCCCTAAGATCTTGCATTGATAAAAGAATGAACGAATATATTACAGAATTTCAACGGAATACATTTAAAAAACTGTTTCCTTTTAGAGAATGACATCTTAGAAGGAAACAAAAGGAAATCAAAGATTTGGACAAACATCTCATCCCTACCCTGCAGGGGAAAAAGTTACGCGATGGCTAGCTACGACAAATTAGAAGGCTAACCGAACCGAAGTACAAAACTTGCACTTGAATTATCCATTGCTCATCACAGAAAACATGGCAAAGCAACACCATTAGAGAGAGCTCCTATTGTTACATGGCTTCTCCAATCAGCCACACATTTAACAAATGCAATCACCACCTTCTTGGGCTATTGTCAGAAGTCAACTAATTTTTAGCTTTGGAAAGTGTTACAGTTTCTACTTGGTTCTATTTTACCACCTTTAATAGTTTCAATCATGTCTCCTATTTTACAGTATTTTATTTTAACAAGGACTACCTTCACTATTGTTTTGTGCTTTAGTTTCACAGCACCAATACAATTTATTGATGCCAATTAAAAATTGCACATGTTATTATGAGCATAACCAAATGATATTTTGGTAGAGATAGTAATTGGCTTTACAACAACTCATAGACCTAAGTTAGAAAATCCAACATTTACTTTCTTAATTTTCTAAGAGTTCATTGCTCTTGAAAAGGCATTGGGTTTTTCCACAAAACTTTCACAAGTTAAGAGAAACAAAAATAGATGACTGCTTAAAATATGACAAGAGTGATTTGGTCTCCATGCACTTCATAATGTAGAAAAGCAGCATGGGTGTGCATGAGTATACACCTGCAAGGTGTGAAGTTTGCAAACGAACAATATTAACCAATCTGACATAGATTGTCTTTGGTATTCAAGTAATTAATAGACCCTGTATCCTCCATGAAATGCATAATCACCTAGAAATCAGCATAATGAGGCTCTGCCAAACTACTGTTCGTCTGTGATTCTTGCATCTGACCTATCCTCGGCCAAAGCTGGAATTATGAGGTGATTATCACTCACAAGCTCTACCTCATTGTTTTACAACTATAATATGGGTGATAAAAATCTCCCATCTTTCCCTGAACATTCTTAGTCTATCATGCATATTCATGCAATGTACATCAAGAGATGATTTGAAGGCATTTGAAACAGGATTTGAACTACTGTTCCAACAAACAAAGACAATTGGTTATGGTACTTGTACTTTTACATTCTCAGATCATTAGGTATATGAATTCAACAACCACCAAATCTCTGATCATGCAAACCACCAACTCAGCATGTCTGACTATATAAGCTCATAAGTAACCTCAAAACTCCAGTTCAAACATAGGAATTTTAATTTCCTAACTACATCACAAAAAAAACATGTCTGTTAATCAATCACTTACCAAAGCGATCCTCGGAGGCCGAACCCCAATCCTCGGCTGGCTTCTGAGTGAATCGAGGCGGCTTCCATTCAGCTCCAGCCGCCGGCGGGGAACAAACTCCAGCGAGCTCCCCAGCTCCAACCCCTCCTTAACCGACCACCTCCACCGCATTCTATCACCACCAACTCCCTGCCGGAAAGCCAACATGATCGAGCTCTGCAAAACCATCGACGCCACAGAAAACATGAAAAACACCGCGAAAATGCACAAGTAGAGTCGCGATTTTCCTTTGAAGGAGTAGAAAAACAGCTTCCGCTGCTTGTGGTGGTGAGATCGGGAGATTTTGTGCGCTGACGTCGTCGTTTTGGAGGAGCGCGGAAGTTCGGCCGTGCTGCTAGCGTTGTGGTATCGCTTGAAGGGGAAACGGTCACGGATCGAGTGGAATGTGGCCGCCGATGCGTCATCGGAAGCTGAATCTCCGGCGGATATTGAGTTACGACCCATTGATTCCAATCTCAGGAATTTTATCGAGCTTGCTTTCACTGGATTTCGAGGTGATTGAAGAGTTAGAGACGGTTTTCAGGTGTGCGAGGGGCGGGGGGTCCGTTATCAGGGTGTTGATAGTGTGACAGTGATTCGAAGAAGAAGAGAAAAAGTCCTCGCGTTTTTTTACCTCTTTACGCTTTTTTGCCAATCATTTCCCTTTATGGTAAAAAATTATGAAAATATAATTTTAACCTAATATATTGATTTTATGATAAATTTAATTTAATAAATTAATAATATTTTAATCAAATATAATGGATTGATTTTATAATAATTTTAGATTGTAAGTATTTTTTGTTGTCAAAATTACATTGATTATTGGAAATAACATATAACATAAGTTATTTCCAACGATATTTTTTTTGTGCTTTCTATATATAATTTTTCGGTGCCAACTGTGTTTTTTGTGTCAAAAATCACTTATAGACTCAAATTATCACAAATCAATTCATAAGACTTGATTGAGGTATTATTGATTTATTAAACTAAAATTATCATAAAATCAATTTATTAATTTAAAATTATGTACTTTCCTAAAAAAACTTAAGTTAAAGTAGGCTAGTATTTCTTCCCCGTTTACTATCCAAGTCACGAGCTATTATTTTAGTAATTACTCCTTTGTGACACATTTGTTCACCAAGAATGTGTCACAAATCTTTATTCTTGCTTCATAAATAGTATGTCATTTTTCTTTTGGAATCTTACTCACACTCAACTCTTATTATTCAACCTTACAATCACTCATTATTTACTAAAAATCATATTACCCAACAATCAACTTTTATTATTCAACTTTAGAACCACTCATTATTTTACAAAAAATCACTCTTTTCAACTCAAAAATCTATGTGGAGACCATTTATCCACTCAAAATACATCTTCCAAAATTATTAAAACTCGTATCATCCATCAAGAATACATTCTTGGTTGACGGAAGGAGTATAAGATTGATCATTGTAAATATACTTAGATTAAAAGAAATATACTACTCATGATATTATTTAATGAAAATATCGGTTTTATTGTTATTATTGAAAACTCAAGTCAATTATAAGATGTGTTTGGATCTTGGACTACAAATTTTTATATAGAATACCTTTGTATGTATACATGCTTGAATCTAAATCTTAACAGCCTTACTAATTTTAAACCATAAAATGTCCCATACAAGTTGTGTTATATTAAATATTTAATCTCTATCCTAGACCAAATATATGTGTTTTTTTAGAGATAGTCAATACATTCGACAATGACATAATAATAGTACCTAATATTTTAATTCCATTTTCAAATCTAGGCCGAACCAACTTTTTGAGTACCAAATAGTCACGTCATGATCGAAAATCTGCATTAAGTAAGCTAGACAAAGTTGTGATGATTGACATAGAAAGTACAAAATTTCCTTCATTATTTTTATGGAGTATTAATTCTATGTAGTTTTCGTTTTCTTGTACCACAAATATAAATCCGATCTAAATTTGAATATAGTATATAAACATATTGAATACTATTATGTCAAATATCAAATGTGTGTCCTCTAATTTTGATGTAAACGAGCAAACATTGGTCTAGAAATATTATATTAGCCCAAAATATTAAGATCAACTCTAAGCATGGCCTAAAACTGGAAACTCTCCTACATAGGAGCAGTGACCTAGCCATAAATATTTTCAGGGTCCAAAAATTATAAATTTGAAAAATTATAAGTACAATTTTAAAAATAAATAAAATTAGAAACTAATTATAACAATTTCAATAATAGTTTAATATTATTTGAATTACATGAAAACATTACAAAAATTGTGATCATCTCATAACGTGAAGCAAATCCAATGTATAGCGCCATTTTGATATGGATTTTGCACCGAAATGATGCATTTTTTCACTCGTATGAAATTTGATGTAAGTGAATAGTTTTACATAAAATGTGTACTATTGGAATACAATATGATGAAAACGATATAATATTTAGAATTTTAGTGTAGTTTAGAGTTGGACTAAAATGATACTTATTCGACATAAAGTTTGATAAAAATGGTAAATTTTATTCCTAGACTTTCAAAAAAAGAACTTGTGACAATAAAAATGTGATCAACACTTATGTTTCTAAATAATTGTGATATATTTAATTGATTTACATTTTGATTGCTCTATCATCAACAACATCTTTAGGGCTTAAAATAAGAATTCAAATAACTTGGATGTCTTCAACTGTCATTATTAGAATAAGTTTATCATAATCTTTTTAAAAATTGGGTTGATCGTATTAATTCACATATAAAACTTTATTATTTGCATACATATTTTATTTTATCAACATAATACAAATTAAATAAAAAAAGAAGAGCACAAAATAATGAGAGAGATTTGAAAAATTGGACAATTTTTTAAAAAAGAGCATAATTAATGAGAGAGATAAAGAAAATATAACGAAAAAAGATTTTATAAATTGAACACATTATAAAGAAAAAAAGAAGAGCATAATTAATGAGAGAGATAAATAAGATATAACAAAAAATAGACTTCGTCACTCCCTCACAATTGGAAGCTGAGAATCTTACCCAACTACACTATATTATATCTTTATATTATTTATAGGTTATCCATATACTAATAGTCTTTTTACAAAAAGTTGGAGGACCCATGAAACCCTCAGACCTCAGTAATGGCTCCGCCCTACATAGGAGATATCAACATCCACCACTTGACTCCATTACCGTTTGTTCTTTTAACGCACTTATATTCAAATTTCAACATTTTCGAATGATTCAGGGTGTGTGGTGTGACTTTGAGCCAAAGAAGCAATATACTCCTCCGTCACTAAAAGCGTGCGTTTAATTAAGCTTTTCATCAAGTCACCAAAATGTGACTTTCTCTTTTGGAAACATCAACTTTACATTTTACCTCAACTTATCCACTTATTTACAAAAAATACTTATAGTTCACATTTTACACTCACAATCCATTAATATATTCATTTATTATCCAATGATACACCTTTTATACATATTTCTTTACACTCATTACGCTTTCTTAAAGCGCGTCACCAAAAACGATGCACGTTTTTTATTGATGGAGGGAGTATATATTTTTAACTATTCCATAATACTTTGACTCACACACATATCTGAAATTAATTTAAAGATTGTTAATCTTGAATTTTGGATTTTTTTAGGGGGTGAGGGGTTGCAATTTCCACCCAAAAATACGATTCAGTTAGAGTTTGGACCAATAAAGAGAAAAATAGATTAAAAAGGCCATATATATAGCCGATTAAATTAAGGAGTTTTTACTTTTCCTTATTAGTATTTTGAAGGATTGAGTATTTGATGGATTAAATGTGTGATAAGATAAATTTTATCTATCAATCCTTTGTTTACTACAAGGGATTAGTGAATGATTAAAATTAGGATAAATAATTCTCCCTTTATTTGGAGAATTATTCCAATCCTACTTATATAGTTGGATTAAATATAATGGAGAACAATTCAAAAGATTAAAATAATCTTGAACTTTGGGATATCCTTAAATATTAATCCTTAAAAGTATATACTTGATTAAGTTGGATTAATTTTATCTATTTATCTATCTATCTATCTAACCTAATCATATAAGGGCCTGTTTGGTATGGAAGATAAGGCCCAGATAGTTATCTTATCCATAGTTATCAAGAGTTTGGTAATACCTGGATTAGTTATCAAATTATTCGATTAAATTGATATGTAAAAACAAGGTACCTACGAGTTTGATAATTGAGGCTAAGCAAATGGAGTTAAGCAGTTCTCCACTGGCATTGTATTATCTCTGAGGTTCCAGAAATGTGCTGCTGAAGCTGAGTACTGATGTTTCCTTGCTCATGTCCAGGATCGCAATGGCCCTCACGATATGTTTAGGCCACTGTTGTCCAGTGTCCCCAATTGGACTGCATATTGTCAAAAGAGGAAAATCCCTCAAATGCTTGGGAACTTGAATGCTTCAGGCGTTATGCGATGGAAGAGAGAAGAAGCTGCTTTTCAAGATATATTTGTCAAAACAGAATTGTAATAAGGTTATTTATGTAATTTTGTTGATTAATCTAGAATTTAAACTAGTGTACCAAACATGTTATTTAAGTTATCTATATTCTATATCTTGGCTACCAAACCACAAGATAAGGACTAAAAAAATAAACTTGATTTCTGTCTATCTCAACATAGTGTGTCTCCCCTACCAAACGAGCCCTTAAGTAAACACCTCTTAATATAGATCGCAAGGAGCTGGCAAGTTCTTAATGAGTATTGATAACTAATTAATTTTCAATGCAATATAGCAAAATAGTTGTCTCACTTATAAGATTGATAAAGAAGATCAATTAAGTATAGTTATGATACAATTACTAAGAGGGTGTTTGGAACTTATAAGTTCTTTAAAACAGCTTATAAGTTGTTGCAATGTGCTTGACAAAAAATAAACTCATAAATAACTTATAAGCTGTGAAAATAAGTTCCATCGGCTTATAAGCTCCCCTAAAAATAAGTTGTTCAACCCCAACTTATTTTTTTATTAGCTTATAAACAACTATGAATTTACCAAAATAATCTTATTATAGTTCGTTATTTCCTATATATACACTACCAACTTCATCTTTTGTCAATTTTATCTCTTTAACTGTGATTTTCTTTCTCTAACTCACGATTTTTTATCTAGCTTATAAGATCAATTATCCAAACACTTTAACAACTTGTAAGCTTTTGAGACATTATCTCTTATAAAATCTTAAAGCATCTTATAAGCTCTTAGAGCTTATAAGCTCTAAAATAAGCTTAGTAAAACACCCCCTATATCACATCTACAAAGTGATGAAGAAACTTTGGAGAAACTTAAGGGCATTATGCTGCGGTCTTTCTGTAATTTGTTTCCCAGTGGTTGAATAGTTTTATTTCTTTTTCTTTCTTTATTTATTTCTTTCTTTTTTATAGTAAGAATAATATTTTTGAGTTGATAGTAGCTATCCCCCGGGTACACTCATTACTATTTCAAGAAAATTTGGGGTGAGCTTTAGAAAATTATCGTTAATAATATTTTTAAGAAATGCAATTCGTTGAATATGGATTTGGTGAATTAAATGAAGACTCCCTTAATACAATTGGCAAATAGGTTGAAAATTTTGGGGAGGATAGAATAGAAGTAGAAATGGAATGAAGGTAGGAAAAGAATGACTAATATCAAGGATTGAGGCATTAACATTATTTTCTTTTGGAAATTCATTATTCTTACGAAAATTGTTTATAAGAATTTAAAATTGAATCCCACAATTCATCAAAACAATTACTCAATAAGCATGTTTATTTTATTTTTAAACATCATCAATCTTATATTTTGTGTCAAAAATGATAACTTAATGGAGAGACACGATTCTTTGCTAGAGCATACCACCAACCAAGAAAGTAGAACAATCGTGGGACAGTGGTTAAGGTGGAGTTCGCATGTGGAGAGGTCGCGGGTTCAACCCCACCAAACACCTCTATGGGTTTGGCGCACACACCTGGTTTCAAGTGTGGTTTACATCGTCTGTATGGTTTGCGCGCTATTGCATTGCGGGCAGTGGGGTTTCTTGCATTCTTGCTTTCAAGGTAGCATGCGGGTTCATGATACCAAAAAAAACAAAAAGTAGAACAATCGTGTTGTACGCCAACCAATATTTTGTATCCACAACCAATTTTAATACAAATATTGTACGTCATCTAATGGTGGCGCAAAATATAAAATTGAGTTTAGCTTGTCGAGTCCGTAATCTTTCTTTCAAGTTTGTCATTTTATGGGCATTTGGAGATAATTGAAACTTTTTATATATACCCTCTGTGCCCTAAATCTATTCCTGAAATATTCGATATGAATATTAATAAAAGTTGTTGAATGTATTATGACTGAAATAAAAGTTACACAATAATATAATATTAAATTAGTTAATGGTGAGCCATATGTAGTAAAAGATGTAAATAAATAGTTGTTAAGGATAAAAAACAGAAATAGTAGTAAACCATAGGTGATAAAATATGTAAATAAAGATATTATTGAAGGTAAAGTTGAAAAGATAATTATCATAAATAGATGAAAACGGAGGAGTATATATATAAAAAATATTTATTACTTTATTTTCTCCTGGGTTATAATTTTATAGAATTGGGCCGTTTCAATCACTATTTGTCGAAAATTTGGCCCATAATAAAGCCCGCATAATATAAACCTTTCAAAACTCAAATTCAGCCACACGGAACGATTCAGGGTTTTAGAGTCCCTTGAGTCAAAACCTCCGCCGGTGAAGCCGCCGAGAATATCTTCTCCGGTAACTCCGCGCCGCACGGAGTAGCTGAACCTCGTGGCTTCGCACCTCCGTCTTCTTAACTTGATAATTTCCCATTGTTGAGGCCAAAGTGAACAGCCACAAACACAGGTAGCAATCTCTGTGTCTTGTATTTGGATTAGTGTTGTTTTTCTTGTGTTGTTCAGCATTACGTAGTCCATCAGCATTTTATGCTTACGTGCTGCGTATATTTCATTTTTTTTCAGACTTTGTCTGAAACAATTTGGATTGAAGCAGTAATTTACCGGTGAAGACAGTGAAAAAGATGGGGGTGAAGGCGGCTAAAGTGCAGAAAATAAATCCCTTACCTGCTGTAGAGCAGGTGAAATAAAGCTTAATGCTAGAAATATCCCTATATGTTTTTTCTCAATTTGTTTGGCAATTGATTGTTTGAAGTTGATTTGGATTGGCAGTCCGAAGAGAGAAAATGAAAGTAAAGAAATATCTACGAGGGGAAGCTGCTGATTTGGGGGTAAATAATTTTCGACATTTGCGGCTGTAATTTGGCTGCTCTGAGATTTTTGTTTGGATGTTTTGATAATTATAAATTATCTTTGTTGCTTATGCCAGGAACTACAAGATAAGAAATTGAAGGGTCAGCTAGCTGTGAGGGAAGAATTGTATGGGAAGTCTGCGCAAGCTGCTGCTCAGGCTGAGAAGGTAACATCTCGCTTTTCGTATACAATTCATTCTTGTTTTATGTTCCGGTAACTTTCGGCCATTAGTATTAAATAAAGAATTTTGACAAGAGATGAACTTTTGGGCGTTTGCATAGTGGCTTATGCCAAGTGAAGGAGGCTATCTTGAAGTTGAGGGTATAGAGAAAACATGGAGGATTAAGCAGGACGCAATAGCTGCTGAAGTAGATATCTTGAGTTCAAGAAAACAATTTGATATTGTCTTGCCAGGTTCGGGTCTCATTTCTAAGTGAAACTGCATATTTTTCTGATAGAGTAAGAGGACATTTATACTTGGATATTATGTGCTATAATAAAGTGACTCTGACACATTTCATTAGCAACTTAGGGGCATATCATATGAAAAACATTCTTTAGTATCAGAGCTGGAAGATTGAAATCTTGATTAATTGCAAATTATGAATTTTGGACATTGAGGAAATTAAGATATATGGTCCAAAAGCAGAGTGATATAGAAATAGATTTTGATTCACAGCATTATTTTGTTTCTAGTAATTAAATCAGGCCCCTCTCAGGTTTCAATGCAATCATTCAACAATCTCATGATATATGTTGCCTGTTCAATTAAATGTTGTAACTTACGGCAGATCAGATGTCAAGCATTTTGTCTCAGTGAGGTGAGGCAGTAGCTTCGAGGCGGTCCAAGGCTTACGCCTTGGAATAAAGACTAAAGAAATCCATAAAAATTATGAAATAAATATAAAACAATACATAGCGATCCAAACATTAAATTTAAGGATTTATAAGCATCAAATTTACCTGCGTTCTTACTTTATTTTTCTTTTTAGTTTTAATAAATTTATTTTTAGGGTTTAGATTCTTAAAAAATAGACTGTGGTTTATTTTAAGTCTGGGCCAGAAACCCTCAAATGCACAAGAACGCCTCAGCGCCGCGTCACGTCTCCTCAGCGCCTTCAGGCGACCGCCTCATTCGTGAAGCTTAAGCCTCAAAAAGAGTTGTTGAGGCGTGGGATTTGAGGCGGTTTCAGGTCGCCGCGCCTTGAGGCGGCTGCCTCAATCGATTTTTACAACATTGGTTCAATTAATGGGAGATGATTGTGCTTAAGAATGCTGATATGTGCTTGTATTTCCTTTTGGTGCATATTTTTCTTATCAAGTTGCTAAGCACGAAGGAAATGGATGCAAATCATGCAATATTGCTAATGAAGATATTATGAATACTAGTTGATTTTAGTATATGTGCTTCGAAGATTATGCTTCACATTTATTTATTGGCTTAGAAATTGGATAGTGATATGATTAATGGCAAATGCTTACATGTGAAAATCTTGAAGTTCCACATTCTTTAGCCATGCTTCTCATTCAATCTTGGAGTAGAGGATATATGTTGTTGCCTCATCAATTCCTTTTGTGGATTCTCATATTACATCTTGCATTTATCATAATTGCCATTACACTGAGGTTTTTGGCTTTTTCTTAAACTTTGGGAGCACTTTTGTTTGCAGATTTTGGCCCTACACTCTTGATTTCTCCTTGAGTGGTCGATATATGATAGCAGCTGGAAGAAAAGGTCATATGGCCCTTATGGACATGAAAATATGGACCTCATTAAAATTACAGGTACTATGAATTTTTTAATCATGTTTATGCAGATTTTTCTAGATTTCTATTCGCTTTTGGATTACAGTGAGGTATTTCAGCCCCTGCTGAGGCTGTATATACCCTTCTATGTTTAAATAAAACTAACAAAATATTTTTATAATATGGTGCCCTATGTGAGACTTGTCTTTATTTTTCATCAAGCATGTGCATGCAAAATAAAATTATATATATATAGAGAGAGAGAGGGAGGAGGGAGGAGTGTGAGGTTCAAATGAGAACCATTTTTAAGTGAGATGTGAGAACCACAAAAGTTGATGCATTAGCTGTTAAAGTTGATACATCTGTCGGGAAGTCATTGCACCCTAAAAAATGAATTTTTCAGTACCTCATGGGATTTGAACCCGATGAAAATTTCATTTTGGGTGCAGTAACTTTCGATTGATGCAGTAACTTTCCGATTGATGCATCAATTTCCTGCGAATGTTAACCTGTGGTTCTCACGTTCTTGCTTTAAAATGGTTTCGTTAACCCTCCTATATATATATATTTATAAATATATATGCACACACATGTATGTGCATTATGTTTGTTCTTACTAGTACTTATTGCTGAAAAGCTATATGGGATCTTGTCGAATAGAGTTTTTAAGCTGTTTAAATCTTTTCAGGTTAGAGAGACTATTCGTGATGTGGTATTTTGCACAATCAGAAGCTTTTGCTGCTGCTCAAAAGAAGTAAGTCCTCGCATCATTTTCTTTACAAAAGAAGAACTGAGCATGGGTGTAAGGTTAAGAATTGTGATTTCATTACATAATCTTGATGCATACTCTTTTCATATTGCTTCTGATTATTTCTCATTTTCACCAAGGAAAAGTGAGAACCTGTTAATGTAATCAGGTGCTCATGCAGTTGAGACATTCATGTTTTTGTTCTGTTTCAATTCTTTTTTATTTTAACAGATCAATCAGAACTAAATATTTACATCGAAAAGGTTAAATCTTTTATATTTAGGTATATATGTCTCCTTTTCCTTGCTGGTATATATGTGTCAGTGTGTAGTTCATTGCTGTATACCTAGGAAAACGTGGTTAAATTGATTAAATGTGTTAACAAATTGTTTTTAAATTAGATAGTCATGGCATCGTCACTATCTAGAAAAGGTCTTCGTTCTCTGCAAAAGGTTTTGTTAAGATAAATTGCCCCGACTACATTTTGCATTTGCTATAAGAGACACTTGCCTCATGGAAGGGTGATGTAGATTTCAAATCAAGATCACTGACAGCACTGATAGTTTTTGTTTATTTGAAGAAATTTTGGCAATGTATCTGAATGGTGCTCTTATGTGTGGCAGGTATGTGTACATGTATGCGACAACGGTACTGAAATTCACTGCCTGAAGGTTAGCAATCTAATCTCTTGCTAATGTTGCTTATCTTTTAGCATTGTAAACTAGGCTGAATATGCTTTAAAATAGTGGGCGACCATGTAGAACAAAAATGTAGAAGCAGTAAGAAAACAGGTTCTTATGTAGGTTTTGTGGATAATAGTTTATGACAGGCTTTCAAGACTAGAGCATTTTATGTTGGTCTACATGTTTAATAAATCTGATTTATCACTGATTGTTTACAGTTGATATAGTCTTTAAGAATATAAGTTCTTTGTTCTTCAGGAGCATGGTGTTGTCACGAAACTACAGTTTCTGAATAAGCATTTCCTTTGACCTCCATCAATAAATTGGGGCAGCTCCATTACCAATATAACAACAGGGGAGATGATAGGCAATTACCGAACTGGTCTGGGTCGCTCAGATACAATGGAGGTTAATCCTTACAACAACGTGGTTGGTGTCGGTCATTCTGGTGGCACAGTAAGCATGTGGAAGCCCACCAGTGCTGCACCACTTGTCAAGATGTTGTGTCATCAAGGTCCCATTACAGCTATGGCATTCCACTCCAACGGTCATCTAATGGCAACTGCAGGAATGGAGAGGAAAATAAAACTGTGGGATTTGAGAAAGTTTGAGGTTCTCCAAACGTTACGGCAGTACCAAGACTATGCAATTCAGTCAGAAAGGTTTGCTTGCTGCTTCCACCGGATCCTGTGCAGGTATTTGGAGATCTCTCCGGGTCGCAAGAGTATAGCCGATACATGGGTCATTCCATAGCTAAGGATACCAAATAAAGAAAGTACAGTTTAGACCTTACGAAGACGTTCTTGCCATTGGGCATTCAATGGGTTGGTCTTCTATATTGATCCCTGGATCCGGAGAGCCCAACTTTGACACTTGGGTGGCGAACCCCTTTGAAACACGCAAGCAGAGGAATGAGAAGGAAGTGCGGTCCCTTCTCGACAAACTACCCCAGAGACCATCATGCTGGACCCGACAAAGATTGGTTCAGTGAAGCCTGCTACGAAGAGAGAGATGCCCACTAAGCAGGAGACAGAAGCAGAGATGGAAGCTGCTATAGAGGTGCCAAGAACAAGTCATTCAAGAAGAAAACGAAAGGAAGGAGCAAACCAAGCAAAATGACTAAGAAGAAGCAGAAGCTATAATGAGAGCCAAGAAACCTTTCTTGGAGAAACAAGATGAAAAGGTGAAAAGAAGAAAAAGGAAATGAAGGGAGAATCAATGCCAAGTCTCTGCAACGATTTGCGCGGAAGGTACCGGCTTCTTGATAACGCCATGGCACAAGGTGTTGTATATGCTCTTTCTTCT